>OX235271.1:160960748-161384731 GCA_944472155.2 Trichobilharzia szidati
AAGCGAGGGAGCCTATACCTACTCAATGGCAGAACACCTTTGTTCGGGTGATTCTGATCATTTGTTATTTTGTAGGCAGTAATTAAATCCCCCCTCAGGCGACGGTAACTGAGTGTGAATAGGCCTAATTTCTTCAGCCTTTCGTCATATGGTTTATTTCGGAGACCAACCACTCCTTTTGTTGCCCGTCGTTGGGCTCTTTCCAAGAGGTTGGCGTCTCTTTTAAGCAGTGGGGGTGCAATGATATTATGCACTTCAAGATGCGGTCTGACGTATGTTTTATACAACCTTAGAAAGAGCTCAGGAGTGAGTGCACCTAATTGTCTATGTGTAAAGTGTATGACCGCATATGCCCTCGCTACATCCCCCGTGTAATTCACGCTTGTGTCCATTTTCTCCGTTAGAACTAGACCTAAGTCACGTTCCGACGTTGAGCAGGACAAGCTTTCATTGCACAGGGTGTAACTTGCATTCTGCAGTCTACAGGTGCGTAACTTCACTACTTTGCACTTTTTCAGGTTGAAAGTCATTCCACTGGTTACCGCCCAGTCTTCCAGAAGCCTTAGATCTGCCTGCAGCCTATCTGAGTCCTCCGGACACTTTACCGCCCTCCATATCTTTACGTCATCAGCGTATAGAAGAGTCGGGCAGTTTAGACGGCATGGTAAATCATTGATAAAAATCAAGAACATCAGTGGTCCCAGGATAGAACCCTGCGACACTCCTGATGACGAGCTGTGCCAAGATGATCGGACTCGATTGACCTTGGTGCAAAATTGCCTTTCAGTTAGGTAGTCCTTCAACCATGACAGAAGTGGTTTACCTAGACCTACCTGGCTTATTTTGTGTAGGAGAAGGTCATGGTGAACAGTGTCAAATGCCTTCTCAAAGTCTAGAAAGATCACATGGACAGGAACATTCATATCCCAGCATGATGTCCAATCGTCCCAAGCTGATAATAAGTTAGTGACGCAGGATCTTCCTTTCCTGAAACCGTGTTGGGCTTCATGGAGTATTTTAGACCTATCCAGATATTCCCTGATGTGATCATCAATAATACTTTCCAGTACTTTCGATACCACTGGGAGTAGAGCTACTGGTCTATAACTGGTGGGATTTTGCCTATCCCCACCCTTGAAGATCGGAGAAAGGATGCTTCTTTTCCATTCCTTTGGCAGTTTCCCCGATTCCATGGAGTGTTGGAACAAGTCGCATAAAGGCCTACAGAGAGCTTCGGCGCACTGTTTCAGAACAGATGGCCTGATGTCATCACAACCTGGGGACTTCCCAGGTATAAGTCGCTGCAGCTTTCTCAGTACTATTGCAGGGTTTATTTGAGGGGTGGCTATTTGGTCTTCCTCCTGTGAAATAGTCATGCCACCATTTTGGTTCGTAACGGTAATACCCACATTGCTGTTTAGCTGTTTGGCGAAGGCTAAACTGAATGTTTCAGCCATCTCCAGACTAGTGAGATATTGACCGTTTTGGCCTACTAAGGCGCAAGCCCCTTGGTTGGTTGGTTTCCTTTCCGACATGAATCGGTACAAATTCTTCGGGTTTGCCAGGAGTTTTTTAGCAAGGTTAGCCTGGAATGACCTTCTGTCCCTCCTGACTCTTGCATTGCACCGGTTCCTGAGTTCCAGGTATGCATCATGGTCGATCTGGCTTCCAGATACGCGCCACGTAAACCAAGCCTTCCTCTTTGCTTGCAGAATACGCTGCGTGCCTCTCTTTAACCATGATGATTTTCTTTTTGGCTGTGCTGTGACTAAAGGGACGGTATCCGAGATCGCTGTATGAATAATCTTTTTTACCGCTTCCCAGTGTTCATCCACAGACAGCTCATCCCATGCTAAGGGCCAGTCTGCATCGAACAAGAGCCTCCGCATTTCAGCGTAGTCAGCCTTGCTGTAACACAGACATGGTTGCGTAGCGTCCCACTGCAAGTGCTCACGGAGAACGAGGTCGAAACCTATGACTGCATGGTCACTACTTCCTAGAGGAGTCATGACCTGGACCTTTTCGACGAGTAGTTGGTCACTAGTTAGAATGTAGTCTAGTTTTGATGACTTTCCACTAGGGCCCCACCTAGTGTCGTCTCCAACATTCTCAGTCAGTCCCGTGTCCCGAATAGCTTGCAGTAGATTTCGGCCGAATTTTCCCTTAGCATACCCCGAGCCAAGGTTCAGTGATGGGGCATTGAAATCTCCAGCAATGGTGATTTGGTCATAGCCCAAGTCTCGTATCCCTGTGATAGTGCTGAGCAGTAGCTGATTGTGCTCTGCCCCACAGGTGGGAGATCGGTAGATGCCACCAAGTAAATGCTTGGTGTGGCCTATGGTGAAATGACACCATATGGAGTCTGGGAGTTCAATAAGTGGTGGGTCCGTTGCGCGAACACATTTAAGTTGCCTATCAAAGTATATGGCAACTCCCCCTCCTTCCTTATTGTCCCTGTCTCTCCTGACCAAAACCATATCACCTATACTGATTTCATTATCGGCGATAGTGGGGGTTAGCCATGTTTCGGTGAGAATGATTATTTTCAGTTGTAGGTGTGCTTGGAGATTTCGGAGTTCACCTATTTTTACTCTCAGCCCCCTCACATTGCTATACAGGCAGCTGACAGTGAGTCTTACAACCTCAGCGTGTTGTGGGGTAGTTGACGTGAAGCTATCTGCTGGTAGGGAACTTAGTGTTGGGACTAATTGGCCAGTTCCGATGGAACCGGCCCATTGTGGTTTTTTCCCTTGGATTTAGGCAGGACACTTGGGTGGCACAGACTGTTATTCTCAGAACTGCATCGCTCGAGTGTCACTGAAGCTTGGGGACGTATTAAAGCCTCAGTTTGCTGCCTCCTTATGGTTCGAGGTCTGCTTTCGCAACATCGGATGTTTCCTCCCAATTTCCCCTTGATCTCATACCACCGTTGAAGTGCTATGGCCAACTGCTCTGGGGAGTTGAATGTGACACTAAGCAGCCTTGGGGAGCTAATCAGTGTGAGATGAGCGGGGCGAGGTAGTCGGTAAACGGAGATGGCCCCAGAAGCGCCAAGGGCCATCTGAGACGACAGCCATCTCCACTGCTGTACGTCATGCATGTGTTTTTCACAGGCAGTGCCCGTTTCCAGCTCCGGGACACCGTGCACTACCATAGAGGTGGAAGGCAAAAGTTCCGGTGACTCCCTTGCCATTTGTCTGACAGCCCATGGTCTGTCTTGTCTCACCCTTATGTTAGAGCTTCTGTCGATGGCTAGTACCTGAGCCATCAATAGTACCTTTTCGGCCTCTTCGGCAGAGTCCAGTGTAACCCGTAATGGGGGTGGCTTACCTTGAGGTGTGTGGACACCCCTGTACAGCCTGCACAATTTCACTGAACTAATATTCAGACCTAGTTTATTGCACAGGTTGGACCACTGTTCCTGATCAAACAGGGCCCGCTGTTCAAGCAAGCTGTCCTTGCTCACAGGTACGTTAAAGAGGATGAGCGAATTAGACCGATTGACCTCAGACTTAGGTTTGGCCTTTGGCTTCTCATATTCCTTTGCAGCATCAGCAACTTTAGGCTTCATCGGGTTCTGACCAGCCTTTATTGTGTTGCCAAGCTTGCTTGTGGATGCAAGTGGTGCTTCTCTAACTCTATCTTTCCTTGATTTTTTAGGTCCAGCCTTATGAATCTTCACCTTGTGAAAATTGGCATTTTCGGTCAGTAGGACAGGAGTGTCCTTCTTACTGTCTGTGCCAAGTTTTGGCAATGTGACGTTAGCAGGTGGGGAGCTACATAAGACCGTGTTGGGACACAAGGGCGGCGTGTTGTTTCTGCTAAGCGCAGACACGCTCTGTGTGACTACACCAGGGCGACAGAGTGGACAGATGTACCAAAACCACGGGCATGGGTTATTTCTCATAAACTCGTAGTATGATTTCGGTACCTCTTTGTCGCAACGGCAGTGCACCCACCGTTTGCAAAAATTGCATTCGAAAGCTGAGTCAGCTTTAGAAACAATGATATTGCACGCCTGGCACTCGTCTCCCTTACTTGGTGACGCCTTCGAGGTCTTATGACGTCTTGAGCGTTTCCTTTTAGGTTTGTTGTACTTCACACCTTGGCTTTCAGTTGGTGCAGGTGTAGTAGTATCCTGTCCTACTAGTATTGCCTGAGCCGTTTCAGTACTAGACTGTGGCACTGCAGGCATAGTATCCGGACAGACGAGTCCTACACGGGTCTTTAGGATGGGTATGCAATTTGGGGTTGGTGTCCCTGCGTTTTTGCCTTCTCTGGCTGAAGCCCTTGTGACTACAGAGTAAGGTGTTTTGGTGCCATTTCTAAGGTTACTTTCTACAGCCATATTAACTATCGCTAAAACTTATGCTGTATAAGAATAAAAGTGCAACAGTATCTACCCACAAGAAAAAGATTAAGACTGAAAAAGTACAAGACAGGGAAAAGAAAAGGTTTTCGACTTTACCTAGTACTTTCTGGATGATCGGCTTCACAGCAATCACGTGGTAGACCAACAAGTCTTGTTTATCTGAACGAGTGGGGAAGATGCTGCTACAAAAATAGCACCTGAAGCTTTGGCAGTAGTTCGAGACAGCTGGACTTACCACACAGAGATTCGATATGTAAGTAATGGTTGAATTTAATTCACCGGCTAGGAAGATCAGGTTTCCCAAGCGGATAATTCACAAAATAGGTATTTTCCGGTTAGAGAGGAAAAGTCACGTCGTATTCAAGGAGCGCGCGATGCCATTAATTAGTCATGTGGTTGATTAGTCCCAGGACTTTACATACTGGCTTAAGATATCACCATAACCTAATTCTACATGTGAATCAGAAGAGGCAGAGTTTATGGGTGAAAAAGGGTTGGACTGGTTGCCAATACATCGGACCTACAATTTGACGAGCCAGGCCTAGGTACCATGAGTCGTATCAGTGATTAGGATACCTAAAAATTTTACTGTGTTCCTGGATGTAGGGGTGGTAGAGTTTGGGGCTGGTTTGTGCATTATGAGGCATGGCAATGTAAAGTTCATATATTAGCCGGTTACTCAACATACCACTACGTGTCTTGTTGTTTTTTCTATGGCCAAGTTATATCATGGGGTAGCTGCTTTGTTTGCTGGACTTTGTGGTTTTTGAAACCTCAGTATCTAGGAGATGGAGTATTCCAAAAAACATCGCCCATTTACGTGTTTTGACAGGATTTCTCAGCAAGTAGCGCGGGTTTGTTGACACGCTTACTCTCAATAGGCTCATTGAATACAAAGTATTTCTCCCCATCATTGGACGCTGTCCCGGGAAGTTTATTCACTGTGGTGTGATTACTACGTTTAGGTGAACATGTCTTAAGAACACTTACAGAGGTAATTGTCCTCCTAATACCCTTCCGTGAAGCTTCGGTTGCGGGCTTGCTGACATTTAAATCAGTTCTGAGTTCCATTGACGAACACGCAGATTGTACAGCCTGTTAAATGCCACTGCCTATACCAGCACAATCCACTTTCGGTGAATTTAAGCCTGAAGAGGTGACTTAATTATTGCTACGCATTATTCCGTGTTGACGCTCTGTTTTGCCCTGAGCTATGGTTGCAGATTTATAACTGATATTTATGATAATTCAAGATTATAATTTATAACATAGCTGATCTTGCCTGTAAAAATGGCGTACATACCTTGTAAACTTACCCGTTTGTACGAATTATAAATAATTATCAGTAATATTGACTAGGTTTTGACTAAAGATGAAGTTGGTAGTCTGCCATCTGCGTCTGTCGATCTTCCAAAGTTCATCTGACTTTCTGCCCACTTCAGAGTACGCTTCCCCACCCTCAAATTCAAAGCGCAACCACTTCTACGTATGAGTATGTGACCGCACACACGCATATTAGCATATAATGTGAAATGTCACATAACCACTTTGAGGTTGACAGTGGAGCAAATTTTCGGCTTTTTTGATGATTAGAAGCTGGGCTGCATAATAGCTTCTGGGGATGACCGACTTAAGTCTGTGTCAAAATCCTATTATTGACATCCCATTTGCATGGTAATTAAATGAAGACATCTTGCTTAGAGACAGAACGGATCTTAGGTTTCAAAACTGAGCGTCTTCACCAGTTTAAAGTATTTTGGGAATATCCATTTTCAACAATAGCACCTATTACTATTTTATTTTTATCTCGTTTAATACCAGCTGCACGAATTCACCAAATTCCCTTGGCTAAACAGTTCACCAAGCATCTATTACACTGCAGTGGACAGAAGCTGTGAAAGTTTAAGTATTGCCCTGTCCAAGTAGGCTTTCTGTAAATTGATTGCGTTATTAAACCATAGACTCTTTGACTCAGAAATATGTCTCAAAATGCGAACTGGTTAAGACTTACTTTCCCGCAAACAATACGTAAATGGTTCCGTAGGGAGTTGAGTCGGTCCAGTGGACGACTTGCATCCTCATGATAGTCGCATATAGAAAGGACTTTATCTACATACCTCCTGCAGGAAGGCGACTCGGCGATTAGGTCAAGGGACGAGTTTTCAACATAAGGCATGTAAACATCCGCCAACAAGGATCTTAATGAATTTTCCATAACAATGCCTTCCGCATGTCAAAGGCACTCACCTCCAAACGTGAAACAGACGTTGTCAGAACATAATGTAACAACAGAAGACAAGGGCCAGGTAACAGATCGTTTATTAAGGAAAATCAATGTACATTATTGTTAGTAGAAAATATAGTCTTTTGATTGGTTGTTTCTCACAGGAAGTTAACCTTGCATCTTTTTGTGGCTGTGTCAGATCATCCGTATGCTAGCTGTATCCGCCTACGCAAAGCCTTTGTTCTCATTTTCTCACCACCAATATTGGGGACATAAACATTGACGTCAATTACTGCCTACCAACTTTGGCTAGCAGCCAGCTCTCACGATAATAACAGTAATAAATCTCTGAAATAAGCTAAAGCAAATGAAAAGCAAGAAGAAGATATGTACTGTCCAAACCAGTGGTACATTAGTAAATAGGGAATTAACATCAAAAGGTTATATTATTATATCTTTTTATATTCATGTCAAGAAGACAGTCAATAAGTTCAAGTGTATCTTTCAAAGATAACTTACGTCATTCATTGCGTATTGGACTTAGGATGCCAGCTAACCATTTTGCAAATTTATGTCTAGGAGAGTGACACATCGATAGAATTGGAGATAACGGACTGTCAGTCTTATGAATCTTGGGTAGTCCATAAATAGTTGGAAAGTCAGATCCCATGGGTTTTAATGAATTAAAATCTTGTTCCTTATTCAAGAATTAACGACTTTCTCTTGCACTGATAGTATAAGCGTTTGATATGGGAGCTGCTCTAAACCAGGTAGTAGCAAAAAGCATGGAACCAATAGCATTCTTCTGGAAACGGCCTAGTCCTACAGAAACCAAGTATTCTAGCTTTGGTAGGAAGTTGATACCAGTCCACCCAGTAGCTAAACACTTCCACAACATGGTAGAGTCCAGACCATTCACGACTTACACAGATCACACTTAAGTGCTCAAAGTGAAAACAAACAAATATTCACCATGTGAAATTCGTAAATCTGATTTTATATCACAGTCTACTGGTGACATAAGACACATGCAGGAGACGGAGAAATGTTCGGCTAATATATTACCCAGAATGCACGTGTATACGATGCAGCAAATCACAGTAAACTTCAAAGCACTGGCGGAAAATCAAGTGAACGACAAAGAGCCAAAGCAAGTCCTCATCGCAAGCACCTCCAGACTCAAATTTAGACAACCACTGTCTCTTTTAGACAGTAACTTCATATACCGCAACACAACAACAACAGAGGCTTCAGCTATAATAATATTCGCGAGATACATTTGACCAAATTTACAACGTGATATGCTGAAGTGAAAGAAAGAATGCACGTCATGCCAGCGGGCCGAAATAAGCAGACACACAATATCACCCTTAGAAACACTGTAGCGGTCAGATACTCGTTTTTCCCATGCTCACAGTGACTTGGTGGGTCCCCTTCCGTATTCAGTAGGATTCATTTATTTATTTGCATGTGTCAATATGTTCATCAGGCTGGCGACTGCTGCATTACTTCTTAATAATAAGAGGAGACGGCAGCGAAAGCCTTTCTCTGACACCAGGTAGACATGTTCGGGGTACACACAACAGTAACGACTGACAGAGAAGCGCAATTCGCGTCGGAACCTTTCGAAACCCAACCAAGTTTTTCCTGCTCTCCTCACTTGGTTCTCGACTGGCGGTTAATAAAAACTAGTCTTTTTCAGTATTACAAGTCGTCGGTCGGTAGTCTGAGTGATTATACTGGTTGGAAAGTCAGTTTATAAAATTTTGACAATTATTCGTCAAGAAAAATTTGGAGGCGTCAGGCGGGTTCAATGAAGGAACCTTAGTGAGAGAACACTGGAAATCTAAGACAGCGATGTGGAGGTAATCACGTGTAGCGTATGAGGCGGTGCAGAAGATAACAACTGAATGAGAGACTGAAAATAATTTACAAGGCACTAAACAAAGGACTATTGAGGAGTGCTAGGAAGGACAAAATATAGTTTGACGTTCCATGCAGAACAGCCTGTATGTAGAAGAGGTTCAAAACACTATATCGAACAGTCAAGTCACTATCCCGAGAGATATAAACTCAGACGAAGACGGTGAAAGAAAATGAAGTAAGACCAGGTACCAAATAAGAGAAACAAAGGAAACTTCAAAAACGGAAATCCTGGAGGCTATAAAGTTACTCAAAGTCGGGAAAGCAGTAAAGCCAGATGAAATACCCAGGATCATTGAAAATATTGAACTAACATTGTAGTACTACTAGCCGACAGAGATTGAACTACAGTACTAATGGATAAAGCGGGGCATAGCTTGAGGGTCTCAAGATAGCTAACAAACGGTCATGTATACCAGTAGTTTATGGCAAATCGTATCCAAAATTCAGACAACCACATCAAGAAAACATTTAACAAGTTTTTAAAAATTGATCAAACCGAAAATGAAGATCAGTAGCTAGTGAAATCTTATAGATCCGTTCTACCCCTGTTGCATTTTAGACCTTTGTTTTACAAACTAAACATGCCCCTACTACCAATCACCTCAACATCAGGAATTCCAACACGCGAGTTATTCAAAGAACCGTGCTGAAGACTAAAATATTCAGCAGAACCCGGTGGTCGCTCCATCAAAACGCGAAGTCAACTTCTGCAAAACTCGAAGATATTCGGTATGACGATCTTGAAATTATGGTACCCATCGACGCCCCAGTATAAAACACTTCAACTGCCTCAAGTAAATAGCTCTTCATTGGCGACACAATGCGTAGCTCATCATCTTTATACGAAGTTTAATTAAATTCTGTTGCAAATTATTGTGTGATAGGGCTTCACAAGCTCTCATTACATTATTCTACTGATCAGTAGTTAGCATAGACCCTCTGGATTAAAAGGTTTAAAGTGATTAACAACTTCAAATGATTGTTTATTATCAATAGTTGTTCACTGCAAATAAGGGGGTAAGTAGCCTGTCGCTACAAGGTGAACTAATGTAATTAATGCACAGTACTTTTAAAAACCACTGAATGAAATATTTTCAGCTTCACCAGTAGTTACACACCAAGCGAACTTCACTCTTGTCATGGTCATATGAGGTAACTTCAATAGATGCGTAAATCACCAAGTGAGACAACCAAATATCTTTCAATACATAGAATAAGTGTATATGTGGTATGGTTCACAGTAACTACATCAAAATATTGAAATTACACACTACACACATAATAATGCAGTTGAACTACACTTGTAGTTATAGAATATCTCTGGTTGTTTTAATTTCTCAATTTAAGGTGACAGTTCAAGTAATAATTCGGGAGACAGTTCAAAACTTTCGGAATTTTCCTAAAGTTAGGGGATACGTGTAGCCTGTCCAATATGACTCTTGTTTAATTCATTTCTGTTTTTAAAAGTTATACTTTTATATCATGATGGACGTTACTACGTAGATATGGTGGAACAACATAATCGAGTGATTGCTTGCGTACCTAGAAAATACACTTTGGAGAATTTATCATACTGTCCAACTAAAATTATTTTTTGGTATGACGCAATATTTTTGCGTGAATATGTTTATTATTTACAAGGGTTATGAATTCTCGAATCTCCAATGTTTGTCGTCAATTATGTCGACATAATATGTTATGTATACTGAAGAATTAATGGCCTAAGTCTTCCAAATGGGTGAATTTCTGCACAAAATATTACTTCTCGTCATCTTATTGTACAATACTTTAAGATTATAATTCCATTTAGAGCTTCTTCAAGAAATTAAAGATAGATTCTTCGTATGTTCAGTTCTATGAAAGACAATCAATGTGGATATTAAGATAAAAGCCAACGCGACGGGAAATAACAATTTAATTGGAATTCTAACTACTCAGTTTATATATAGTATATGCACTTACAAGTCAAGCATATCTTAGAATGCATACTGGTATCACTAAATAATATAAATAAATAGAGGATAAATCAAACTCAATAAACTTAATTGTTGTTTTCCGTCGCGTTGGTTTTTATCTTAATATCCACATTGATTGTCTTTCATAGAACTGAACATACGAAGAATCTATCTTTAATTTCTTGAAGAAGCTCTAAATGGAATTATAATCTTAAAGTATTGTACAATAAGATGACGAGAAGTAATATTTTGTGCAGAAATTCACCCATTTGGAAGACTTAGGCCATTAATTCTTCAGTATACATAACATATCATGTCGACATAATTGGCATAATCTTCTACTGTAGAGATTGTTTTTCGTATTTATCATTTAATGGTATGGGGATATTAGTCCTATATTAATCTCTTTTCCTCTGAAGCATTTGTAAAATATTAGAAAGGAAAAGAGAGAGTAGGTCATGTCCTATTCCTAAAACATTGAGTATCCGGATTACATCACGTCTCTGCCTGCAGTATGATAAGAAGATATTTAAACTGAAGTCTTTCATCATATAATAAACTGGTCTTTCCCTGAACTGTTTCCAGAATATAAGATTCCGTGTTTGGACAGTGAGTGATTGCCTGGATGCAATTTTCTAGTTTTAACTTCCCCATAGATGTACGTAAAGTGGTGGTGGTAATTCTAGTAAAAGCCTACACTGTGAGACAATTTGCCATAGTTTTTGGGTCGCGACTTGCTATCAAACCTAGGTCTGCGTGCATCTGTACCGAGGGAAGTGATATTCCCTCTACACCGTATGCACTGAGACGAGCGTTGGATGCACATTATTTCGTACTTCACTGAAATGATGTGGGTATCCATTCTTTGAACTAATCTAACATGTTGCTAAAATCTTTTGGAAGCGTGTATTTTCAAAGTTTTAAATTCTTTATTCTAATAAACGATAATTCCATTATTCTCGGAGCCATAAGTATGGTTGCCTTCGCAATACTTACCAGGAGTTTCGTGTCGTTTTTTATACAGTGTTTCTTTGTCTTTATGCAGAGGCATAGGCTCACTTATTGTTACGAAACCCTGAGTTGGTTCAGAATGAGAATACACCAAATTTAAAGTCTTTGTATGTTTGCGTGTTTTACGATTTTCATAAATGCTACCGATTGTCCACGTAATGTGAAAAGCTGTCTGTTAAAGTGGACTGGTGGGGAATAAATGTCTCAAAATCGACAAGCCTCCTATATCTAATTGAAAGGTGCGTTTTTGCTTTCTTTTCTAGTACATGTTACTTTCAATATAACTCACCCTAAAAATATTTACTCTTCCAACACGCCGAGACAGTAACAAATTGGGATTTCTTTCATTTCGACAAAGTGAGTTCATTTTGCTTATTCATAAGTTCTCTTTATTTTAATAATATGCCCTTCAAAGATATAGTATTGACATAACTGCAGTATGATAGAATTGGAGTCTTCCTTAAATAACTGTTTGAAGTGATAAGGGCATATTTCAATATGGGCATTTTGTACTTGACCATCTGAGGTGAATTTAGATATAGCGACTATATAAGTACCTCACTATTAGTAATGTTAGTTCTCTCAATAGAAAATAAAAGCTTTTAGTATGGTTGTGTTTCCAATTTATTACGAGAACCAAGTAAACAAGGAATACAATTAAGATAATTATCTCGAAGCTTGCTGTATAGACCTGTATGATTTGCTGAATGTTAGTAAGTAACAATCGTGCTGGTAGCTTAATTAGTACGGTTGCTAGATCAGTGGCCAAAATATTTATGATCTGTATTTACGAGCTTTATTGTATATCTCAGTATACGTTTCTCACAGAGTTATTGAGAAAATGTAGACAAGTAAGTAAGTTTGCTGAGATGACAAAATACATAACATTTATTAACGCATTAAAAACATACATCCAAAGGGATGGAAGTATTCATGAAGACCTCAGACTTTATGCAATATGTTTTACTCAGCAGGCATTCAGAATGTTCCCAGTGGAACATAGGGCTCCAAACTAGAGGCTTGAAGTTTCGGTAGCAGTGGTGTTTATTTTTACGGGATGTATTTGCTAGCCTCATGTCCAACCTTCCTTTCTTACCAATCTTTGTTACTGGCTTAGCGAGGTAAAGGAGTGCGTAGAACGGGGATAAAATCCCGAACCACCCGCGTGGTTGGCGGGCATTCTACCGCTGTGCCACCGACGCAAAATTATATTGGTGTTACTGTCATAAATATGTGCAAATAATGAACTTCGAAGAGACAAATCATATTCAGAATTAAACCCTGTTGCCAGAAGCATTACACTCTAAGAATATTTCCTCTCAAAAATGAAACAGCCGTAAACTTGTGAGTACAGTTGGTTAACTCGATGACTACGAATTTGTATTGAGCAGATCCAAGTCCAAGATAATTCAGCAACCTAGTATTATTTCGTGTATCAGAGGGACATCCTAAGCAAGACAAACAACATTAAAATAAAGGAATTTTAGTGAACAACTCAAGTTCAAAATGTTGGTTTTACTTTTTCATTCTTTGTGTTTAGAGTGCAACACGGGGATTCAAGCTTTGAAGTTTCAGTAAAAGTCATGTCATTACTTCGGTATAGGGTAACCAGCATTAGACACAATCTCCTCTCTTTTCTGGGATTACTGTTGGATAGTAAACTTATTGAGGTTTAGGAGTAGGTCGGCTGGGAATCGAATATGGTTTCCTGTCATGGTCGTTGAATAGGCGACGCACTTGCTTTACTTTAGGATGAATAATCTATGAAACAATCTATTACATTCTTTATTCATGTATACTGATTTAATGTCCAGACGGATGTACAGCATCTTATCGCACAAACATGTTTCTATACAAGGTGCATGACGCAAACGGGGAGCAATAAATAACTGGCCACACAGAGTCACTAAAGCTGTTCATATGTACATAGATGCCAGCTCATTTTTACAATAGTTATATTAAAATTAAGCTGTCTTCTTAATAATGCTATGTTGCATTCAAAAGGCCTAAAGCTTCAAGGGTATTGATATTTTTGTGTATAATGGGATAATTCTTATGCCGTAATATGGTATTACAATTTAGTACATCGCCTAAGATAATAAACGTACGTCTAGATGTCCTAAATTGAAATCAGATTAGTTATTCGCTTAAAAGAAGAAATGGTCTTTAAGCGATTGCATCTAATACGATAATAAAAGAAATAGACTTAAAAACATGCGTTCGGATACTGCTTAAGCAAATATGATAAGGTAGCTACTACGTGTGTCTTAAATAAATCCTGTAACCTCTACATATACATACATATCATTTTGTTTTCCCGCACGACTAGAATCTGAATGTAAATATTATTTTTGCTTGCTTATTGGTAACACATTCTTAAAGAATTAGAAGTTGTATCTATTAAAAATATATAATATTGCTTAGATTAGTTTACTTCTAATGTAGACTTCGTCACAAACCAATGATACTCAGATTCACAGAAAACCAGGGAGCATTGGAAATTTGTTTCATCCTAATGGCGTTGTGGGTACGCAGTTCCGAAGAGTCTCCAGTGTAGATAATAATAATAATTTGCTTTATTCCAGAAACAGTACTAGTGGTACAGTGTGGAATTTTCAGCACATATCTACAATATTTGCATCTAATTTTACCGACGTTTAAAATAAGTATTAAACAAAAAAAAAAGTAAATCTGAAGACACCAACAGCAAAAAAAAAAAAAACCAAAAAAAAGAAAAAACAGGATAAACACAAAATAATTATGAATGCGAAAAAGTACCAAAGTCTACCAAGGTCTAATGCAGTGTTTGTGGTGGTATTGTGATGATGATGATAAAACTGTTCAAGGATACTTGGTTTCCAATGATTCTCTGACTGAAGTTGCTTTGTGAAGAAATCTCGGCACATATGTGCGGCAGTTCAAGTCGCCACACTCCATGTAGCACACAAAGCAAGGGAAGAAAGTAGAAGAAATGCATAATATAGACAGTAAACAGAGGTATGAGACAAAGGAATGGTAATAACGGAGAACAAAACAGTTTAGTTGGAAATCATAAGTCACAAGGAGTGGATGCATCTGTGCCATCCATTGAGAACGATTTTGAGCCATGTCACCAATTGTTTCCAACCATTGGTTTTTACCGTCCCGAGGACTCCAACCAGGAAATCTACACCTTCCTACGTGGCTTAGACTAACTGTTGTGGATTTCATTGACTGATGCCATGTTTTCGTTTGACCGCCGCTAGCTCTTTTCCAGCCTGGCCCTATATCAGCTAACATTGCCCGTTGAGGAAGGCGATGACTAGGCATACGTAACACATGTCCTAACCATCTCAGTCGATGTAATTTCACAGTCTCGTCGACTGATTTCCCCGCCTTACCTAGCACTCGACGCATAACCTCAATATTGCTCACCTTATTATACCACTTCACGCGGGAGATAGAACGCAGACACCTATGATGACAGACAGCTAGCTAATCTTTTCATGTCTTCTGCTCTCAATGGCCAGGTCTCACAGCCATAAAGGAGGACGGAGCGGACTGTTGAGCAGTACACACGCCCTTTGGTCAATAGTCGGATATCGCGTCTACGCCAGAGACGGCGTAAACTGGCATATGCGAAACTAGTGAAGAAATCTAAGTAGAAGGGAAATATGTTGTATTTTACACAACCTATCTTTAGCACTACGGCTAATAATTAAGTTCTTTTCTGTCTTTCAAGTTGTCTCCCTTATTTTTGAAACATAGCTGTGTATTAATGTTCGAAATCAGATATTCTAATCTAATTTCGCCTATCTTTAAACCATCTAGGCTTTCAAGGCAACCTAACTTCATTCAGTGTTAACTGTTAAACAATTTACCTTTGGCTGAAGATAAATATTCACAATTATCTCATAAGTCTTAAATTTTTTTTACAGGAAATTATTCTTTTGTAGTCTTACTTCGTATAGAAACAGATGAGACAAACACCAGAACAGTCGTGCCGATATTTCACTGATATTGTTGGTTATGTCATTAGAATTGTTCAACGCTATGATAAGCTTGTCATTCTTACCTAAATCCATAGGGATTATGACTTGTAAATACAAACGAAAGCAGAAGCAGTTATAAAGAGAAAATTGATAGAAAATTCTATTTGAAATGCGTAACTGTCAAAAATGGAGCAAAATTCTTAAGTAACTTACCACGTGATATTCATATATCCTCCATATTTTATTATTAGTGGAAAAACTCGTTATGCTGGAATGGCTGAGTGGTTAAGGCGGTGGACTGACAACCCTTGGAGTGTGTCTCGGCGTTGTTTCGAAACTTACTCCCAGCATCCTTAGGTGCGTCGGTGGTTCGGTGATAGGAATACTCGCCCCAGATTCGACTCCCGGTCGACACACTCTCATATCCCACCTAGCCTACTCGCCTGTAGTAAGCCAGTTAAAGATTGAAGTCTAGGCGTGGGGGTGGCAACCCTACCCCGTAAAAATTACCATTGCTACTGAAACTTCAAAGCATAAAGCTTGAAACCCCATCTTCTATTTGTACCACAAAGGAGCGAAATGTAAGATATAAATTTAAACAAATAAACTCATTTTTATGACATAAAACTGATGAAAGTGAAACTTCTCCTGCTTATTTGTTTATGTTAATCTCTTCTGAAAATGCGAACATGCCTTCCGGGCTAAATCTATAGCGATGAGTCAAATTGAAAGTGAAGAATACTATCAGCCTTTAAATGACAGAAACTATGGAATGAGGAATATTGGACAATCGCCAAAATTCGAAGCAGTAATCTGCCTCCTACACTTCTAAAATACTTCAGTTTAGGCTTAAGTGACTATTCACTATTACCGAATTTCTTCTAACTTTGCGTGCGATATGACTGAGGGACGCAAGGTTCTTAGATGTGATAGTGCTATCAAGAATTATTGACTGACAAACCACAACGGATAATGATTTCTCTGTAAGCAAATTAAATACTATAGGACAATTGTTAATCAGTCAATCAATCAGACTCTAGCCACTAATTGATTTTTCCCTTAAATTTGTATTCGTATTCATCATATATAGTTTTATCAAGTAATTTGATTTCCATTTTAATATTCCATAAGGTAACTGAATTTCCCCAACCAGAAATACATTTTTTATTAGTATCCTAACGATGAATTAATAAAATGGTGTTAAGCTAGAATTAGAAGTTTGTACACATTTTGGTCTAATCGAGAAGATTTGTAGCTCAGGTGGATGATTTTGGTATAGTTTTGCTTTCATTGCTCTATTAGGTAACTTATTCAGTGCATAATTCAGTTTGAATTAAGCTTTTAGATTTCTCCATGAGTTTATAAGTCGTCTCTCCTGGGGACCTAGAACGTGATTGGTTGTTTTCGAGATTTTTTACATCCTTTAGATTACTTATATTGGTACTGATTGTTCCCTTGGCATGAAGTTTGTCCCTTTATGCATGAGATTTCCTTCTTATCGACTGGTAAATTTTGTCTATTTCATTATGTCTATTAATTGACCATTCACTGGAATACCAGGCTTCTAAAAATTCTCTGTATAATATTTGAGCATTGTCCCAGTCGAATTCGACTGGGACGAGAGATGACTTATAAACTCATGGAGAGATTTAAAAGTTCATTTCAAATTGAAGTATGCGTCTAAGATGTTATCTAGTAGGTCAATAAAAGCTTCGCAAATAAACCATCCAGCTCAGAAAACACAACTACATCAAAAACACTTGGATCCCTTGGCTGGTTTATTCTAAGCAAGGACAAGGATATTTATGGGATTAAAAGATCTCAGTTTATTTCGCCGCCTTTTTGCAGCAGCGTCTGACAGTCTAAACATCATAAATGTTATGAAAATATATAAACACGTAACATACTTTAAGGTTTTATTCAGTTAACAGCTCTTAGTATAATAGTTGGATAAGGGGGCTTGAATACAAGATAGGTAATGTCAAGTTTATTTACCTACCATAATAATTGCCGAGTGTCATTGGGTAGAGTTCATGAACTCTTGCAATAAAAATTGATGGCAGAATAATAAACGTTTTCATTTTGTAATCTGATAATCTTCAGGTATTGGTTTGTAGGGACTTTGTTTGGTTGATTGGAGAATTTTATCATGAGCTGACATTGGTTAGAAAACCATTGGAAAACTAGGGAGTGCTGAACCACTGTTTTGCCCTAGTTCGGAACTCTTCGTCAGTAAGCACTCACTGGGGTTCCAACTCAGGACCTTCTGGTTACAACGCTAGCCCTTAGACCATTAAGCTACTGGAACCCGATCCAATGGCCCATGAATTCTAACTTCTGCCAATTCACGACATAGCTCGACCACTTAGCAATATCTTCTTTGATAATTAACTGTCCTCAATTTCGACCTGCTGTACCCTACTAGTCACGGCTTCAGATAACTATCTGAATAGGGGCCGTGGCTACTGAGTATCAAATCGATTTCCAGGTATTGGTACAGCAGGTTGAAGGCGAGGACGGTTACTCATGGAAGAAGACATTGCTAAGTGGTAGAGTTATGTCGTGAATTGGCAGAAGTTAGAATTCATGGGCCATTGGATCAGGTTCCAGTAGCTTAATGGTTTAAGAGCTTACCTCGTAACCAGAAGGTCCTGGGTTGGAACCCCGGTGGATGCTTACTGACGAAGAGTTCCAAACTGGAATGAAACAGCTGTCCACTACTGCCACGTTTTCCAATGAGCCTCTGACTCATGATGAAATCCTCCAACTAATCTGATTACCCTAAGTGTGTACTGCCGAAGAGTTCTAAACTGAAATGAAACAGCTCACATTTTTTCTCCACAGTTTGTTTTTTGCTGTTGTCGTCAGTTACCTACAAAATCTACGTCGCAATCATTTTGATTCCCCCTGAAAACGTGTCTTCCGCATTGAACCTAATTTGAACACACTTTATTGTAGACGTCCATATAACGCAAAGCAAACGGATAATATTGATCCCTGTCAAATAATGTATCACCGAGCACTTCGGTCCAATCAATCGACGGGAAAATCTAAAATTCAATTAAATAATTAATATGACCCTTCGCACAAGAAGTGGCTCTCATAACCCAAGTGGTCTAGTGGATAACGCCTTGGCGTTTGAAACTATGGGCACTGGGTTCGAGTCTCGGTGGGAACATCACCACTCACTGGAGAATGCAGGTATATCCAGAGACGAGTCCCAAATAGGACGACATGCGCATCCTGGATTCCACTGCTAGTCACCCATCCACAAATTAAATTCTAAATTAAAGGCGTTATATAATCATGCGTTCATGTTGATCATAAAATGCAAGCTATTATGGCATTGAAATATATAGAATTACCAGTGAAACTAAAATTACGATACGTACAAATTTGAATATGTTTGAATAACTATCTATTCCAAGAGTCCACCAAAGAATAAAACAGTGGGAAATGCACAGGTTTCAATGATAACTAGATGACGCTTTATGGAGTCATAATGAATCCTTCATAATTCCGTTTATTACTTCACACTTTCACAGGACAGAAAGTCCAATAGTGTCTTTTTACATTTACCACTGTCATAGGCTTTAACTGAATAGGATGTTTCAGGTATTTATTTCATGAGAATGGTTACGGAACAGAAAATATTCTTTTCGGTAACCTGCTCATTATCAGGTTATGCAGATATGAATACATAATAATAGTGAATGAATTAGTGTTATTAACAACATTAATGTTGTTTAAATATCATTGAATCAATAATAATAATAATATCAGTGGATTACAATTTGATAGCATCAACATAACAATACACTGAATATCAGAAAAACTGGGAAAGAGAATAATACTAATTCATGAATCTATAATCTCCACTGAAGGTTGGCCAGGGCAGTAGCAGGGGCTGGACTTACTTCTTCTGCACACAAAGCACAGGTTGTTTCACTAGAATCGCCATTGCCTCTGCTGTTTGGAGTATGCGGTACCCGGATGTTTTAGGCAATTCATTTGGTACCGATAGATTATGGCCGGTTCGGACTAGGTGGTTTAATATCGAACTGTTGATGGTTCTTGCTACACCTTTATCCAGCCACACTGGTAGATGTTCCCCTTCACAAAAAATCAAGTTGCTAGATCAACGGCCAATATGACTCGCTCCACAGGCGCAGTTGAATTAGTAGATACAATCAGAAGTGGCTAGTCTAGGTAATTCATATTTTAGTCGAGGAATCACCTTCGGTCGTGTAGAAAATATGACTTGTAGTTTGCCAGCATTAAAAGTTCTTTGAATAGATTTTCTTAAATTGTTAGTAATTGTCTCACTACTTGCGTCACTCTTCATTTGCAGTCGTATATATAAAAGCTTCTTATTTACATATGGAGAATAGTCCTTTTCTGCTTTCTTGGTCATGTGTTTCTTGATGAATTTTCCTGGATAGCTATTTTTATCAATTCTAGTGTCATATACAATCCTTAGTTCATCTTTAATTTCCTCTTCTGAGCATATAGCTCTAACGCTGTAGCTGAGGGTCCTAACTAAATTTCTTTTGTATTTCATGGCTGAATAATGCTGTATTTAATATGCTCATATTTAAAAAAAAAACCAATATATTCTAAAAATCAATTTACTAGAATAAGTAAAACTGTTTAATATAAATTAAGATCCATCGTTTATAGAGAGTAAGTAAAGTTTTCTCAGTTCAATACCAGTTTCGGTTTACGTCTTCAATAGTAGACACATTTATGCCTACATTTATTGTAAATTTGATATTCTCATAAACGTGCTTGGTCTCAAAATGCTCTCATGTAACCACGTGTTCATTGCTTCTGCCAGGTAAGTCCTATTAAGCTCCTTCAAGTGGTTAAGATGATCTTTGCAACAGCCAAAGGGTAACTGAAAACGTTTGGACTGGTGGGTATGCAGATCTGCTTACCTACAGGAGTTAGAAAACCTTGATTCCAAATGCATGGTGTACACAGGCTCCAGAATCCGAATGGATCGAATGACATATAGGCCTGTTTTGGTCACCGGGAAGTATAAGAACACTTCTCCACTGACTTTTGAATTAGGTTAAGGGTTCCGAAGTTAGCTACATAAGACAACCACTTACTTCGGTGTCAGCGTTCGGGTAGTATCCCAGTATTCACACAAGCTATGGGATTTTGCGTGGTGCATTCCTTGTAGCGCATGATATATCCAGTTTTGTTATTTTCATTAATAAATAATAGTAATACATTTGTTCACTGTTCACCTAATTAACTAACTAATCAGCGTTACTTACAGTGAATTCAATTCAGTGCTCTGTCTAAACTTTTGATTGAAACGAAACTGAAATCTATTGCAGCATTTGGATCTACGAAATCGCCCAGCATTAAGCAATTTGATAATTCGTTATACTTAGTGATATATCTATTGACAAATTTATATATTTTTAGATATTGCTTAATTTAGGAAACCTTTGTAAACCAGAATGACGGCTGTTTCGCCCTTCTTCGGGACTCTCCCGAGAAACGCGCCCATGACGCTCCTGGCGATATAACACAAGACCTTTAGGTTGCGAGGAGAATTCGTTAACCATTTGGTCACTATGATGGAATCCAATGGCCCAGGAGTTCTAACTTTTGACAATTGCCTCCCCTTCTGGACTCATAGGTGAGTACTTCTGAAGAGTCCGAAAGTAGGACAAAACAGCCATTCAGTGCTCCCTGCTTGTTTTCAGTGGTTCTTTAGCTAAAGTCAGTTGATGATCGAACTTGGAGTCAATTAAACGTAATACTCATTAGTGACTAACTATCAGATTAAATTGCTTAGAGTCCTTGGGGGGGGGTCCATCAAGTGAGTTGTGAGAACAAATACTCTCCAATGACATTAGCTGACAATACTACCAAATATCATTAAATTGGCAGAATTTAGAATTCATGTACTATTGGATAACGTCTTAGTGGTTGAACAGTCAACGAGCTGGTCTCGTAAACTAAAAGTTTTGATTTCGATCCCCTGTAGGGTCATGAATGAGTATTGCGGAAAAGTTCAGAATTAGGATGAAATAGAACTGTCCAGTACTTCCTGGTTCCCAGTGGTTTTCTTACTAATATTACTTCATATTTGATTCACATCAGTTAACTCCAATGTTATTTAAACTTTTGACGGGAAAAAAAGTAAACTATTCTATTTATTGTTTCATTTTAGGATAATTTTCCCCATTACTTAAACGTAAATGAATCAAATACTCTCAGGTATACTAAAATTTACAAAAGTTGGTAAAGATGCCTATTTAAAACAGTTAAAGGGATTCAGTGAAAAAACAAAAGTGAGTTTATTTCTTTTTGCTTTTCTTCACCTACTACTGATTTATTCATTAACTTCTTTATTTAAGTAGTAATCATTCTGTTTCCTTACTCTTTCAGCCATTAGCTGCTATTATCTCATGTGTTGATTCACGTGTTATTCCATCGAAATTTCTATGCTCAAATATTGGTGAAGTATTTATTGAAAGAAATCCAGGGAATTTTATTTGTTGTGAAAATTCAGCTTTAAGTCATTTCAGTGAAGTTTGTGTTACACCAGGATTTTTAGACTTCATATTGTTTCGATGTAAAATCAATGATATAATTATATGCGGTCATTCAGACTGTCGAGTAAGTTAGCCAGATAAACATTTATAATTCTCTCTCTTTTCTTATTATATGTACGAATACTTTTCATTGAGTCACTCAGTTTGAGAATTCAATGATTTCAAGATAAAATCCATTACACGTTGAAATTGTGCGTCGGTGGCACAACGGTAGAATGCCCGCCAACCTCGCAGGTGATTTTGGGGTTCGGTCCCCGGCCGACGTACTCCCAAACCTCGATAAGCCACTAACTAAGACTGGTAAAGAGGGAAGGTCGGGCATGAGGCTAGCAGTTTTAATAAGGAAGGATAACGGGAATTTACAGTGATATCATATGCTGCTTGGCTGATATAGCCTCTCCTTTCAGTCAACTCTTGATAGTTTCTCCATTTCACTGGTTTCCGAGTAGAAAATAGGGCTTCACACTTGAGCTTTAGAATCGCAGTAGCAGAGGCGTTTTCTCTTCACGAGGAGGAGTTGATAACCTGACGCCGAAACGTTCCTCTTTACCGTGTTTACTACCCACTAGGTTAGAGTTTAGAAATGCGTCAGACAAAAGTTGATTCCGGATCACATGAGTAACTGTCAAACAGTTTGCCATTGAAAAAACTGATGCAGCTCTTATTCATTTAATTCTGTGCGATGTTCAAGATGACTTGTTGAGTGAAATAAGTAATGTGATCTTTATATCAAGACATTTAATTTACTTAGTGTGTTGGTATTGGTTAATATCCTGTAATGAACCAAGTCCCTGTTAGCCGACACTTGGTAATTAATCTGATTCTCACTAGCGACTGCCTCTATACATGAAGTTACCTGGGGTTCTAGTGACAAGTTGTAACCAGAAGGGAGTGTCCACGAAGTCAAGCAAGAAGACAGTTACTCGCCTGTGACACTGGCTAAAGATTGCGCTAAATATATACCATGAATTGACAGACGTTGGAGTTCATGGACCACTGGGTTAGGTCCCAGTGACTGAAAGGTTTACAAGCTCTCCTCGTAGCCGAAAGGTCCTGAGTTCGAATCCCGATGGGTGCGTACCGATGAAGAGCCTTAAACTAAAACGAAACAACTGTCCAGTACTCTCAGGTTATCCAATGGCTTTCTAAATGATGTCAGCTCGTGATCAATCATGTAATATCTAAAAACTAATTTATTAAGGTGGTTCAATTTCAAAGCGTGTTACGGATAAACACTAAGAAAAATATACTCCTGACACTTTTTCGAGGTCTTCGACGCTATGAAATGCATATTCGTCTTACTGAAGAGTGCTAGTAAGGTCAAAATCTAGGTTCATGACTTCCTGCCAATTGACTTCAACCAGATGCTTGGGTGAAGCGATAATACAATTCGTATTGGGGTAGCAGAAATCTGAAATTCTTTTTGTATCCAAGTTGTATGCAGCTATGATTCAATAAGTTAGGCGATACACTTTCCTATAGTGCGACAATTTTTCAAATCAGGCGCAAAATATCTAATTTTTGAAGACTCAAGTGATGTAATAACATTTCACAAAGCGTAACTAGCAGTCTAGCATACAATAAATTCTGTTTTTTTTATATTTATACTAAAAAGGAATTTAAAGCGCTTCAAACAAAGAAAAGTAGAATTATTTATTTATTTATTTATTTATTTATTATAGCTTGTTTCCACACCGTATACAAGTATGGAATTTTCAACATTTGGTATCGGTAGTCTAAATTTTGCAGGCCGACCATAGATATTAGGTGTGCGTCGGCAGGGGACCGAACCCCAGGCCATTTAGACGGTCAGCAAGAGTCCTAATCACTGTGCCACCGACGCACACAAAGCAATCCCGCGCCGAAAGTCGAACCCCGGCCGCCTGGGTGAAAGCCAGGAATCCTCAAACAAAAACTTTCATCGTATAACCCTCTCAAGACAGCAGCATTATTTCAGAGTAAGTTCACCGACGAGGCGTAATAATTTAAGTACCGTTAGAAACTGAGGTGCAGCAAGCAGCTATTTCGTCCCTGTTCTTAACTCTTCAGCGACGGGCACCGGCAGAGATTGAACCCAGAATGAACAGATTAAAAGGCATCACTTAGTCCATAGAATGTGGACTGCACCTAAATATGCAAAAAGGAAATAAGTTTCTATATTTTATACATATTAAACACATATACCTATCAAGTGACCTGTTAAGGTAAAGACGAAGGTCATGTGACCAAAGTACTAGTATAATTAAATGACAAAAACCGTAGTTCAAGTGCATTAAGGAATCAATAAGCCTTAAAATAAATGCATAACGAAAATCTGTAATATTTTTATTGTTGCATTTTCATGTATCATGTTTTTGTTCCGTACTGATTTTCGTTATTATTATTATTATTATTATTATTATTATTATTATTATTAATCATTACGATACCGTCATCTGAACGCTAAAATCCAATATACTGATCCTATGTGATAATTTTGTTAATTGGAATAGGAGGACTTTGTGTATTGTTTCATATTTCCTTTTAATAATGTTTCGTTAGTCTTAACCAACCTACTTGAATTTACCACCAAAATTTTATTCAATCATCCATTGATATACTTTTAAATTTTACAAACAAATTGAAAACAATTCTTGGTGAAAGTTGACCAATCATTTTTCATCTAAATATTATATTTAATAATAACAACAAATAGGCAATGTCTGAAATGAGGATATTTCAAAAATAGATGGCCTTTATGTAGGATGAAGCTTCAAATAGCTGATAAATTCGATGTTTTACTACCCCATCCTTATATATATATATATATATATATGATTGAATAAAATACCTTGAATTAACCACTGTCCTAAATTTAGATGAACAGGTTAGAGATCAGTGCCGATTTTCTAATATAATTCCAAGGACTGACCAGTGTTTATTCAAGTTAGTTGAGTGAAAGCTTTTTTCAAGCTTATATAGAATTATATCGCGGAAAGCAACCAGCGTGTAAATATTTTCCATATTATAATTACTTATTCAAGTTTCTAATCCCTTGTTGATATATCTAAGCGAGTTGATCAACTTGACTTCGGTGCATGAACTCGTAGAATGGTTGTCTCGATATTACTAGAATTATTAAATTACTTGTTTGGTGGTTAGTTATTACTATGACTATTTCAGACTCGTCAGATTGATGTGCCTACATTCTTAGTGAGTGATGCTGTCCCATTTGACACTCGAACCCAGTAACCATCGTTTCAAATGTCAGGGCTTTTTCTATCAGGCTGCAAGAATCATCTCATGTGCAACGAGTATTACCTATTATTTGACCAAATTGTTATTTCTGAACTTAAAATTTGTCTCCCAGTAAGCTTTGAAATCTGGAACGATGAGTGCTGGATTCTAGCTCCATATGGAATGGAGCATCAGACAACTGGCGAGTTCCGAATTGGCTGAATCACGTGTCCTAGATTTTCCAGCTAGTTACCATCAAACGAGTGATTTTTGATACTGGTTTGAGTAATAAAAAAGAGGTACTGACTTCTTGGTCGGTGATGGCACGGACAGTCAAAGAATAAAGGCTACAGGATTTCATCATGAGCTGACATTGGTTAGAGAACCATTGGAAAACCTGGGAGTACTGGACAGATGTTACATCAGTAGTAGGCACCCACCGGGTTTCGAACCCAGGATCTTCTGGTTACAAGCCTCGATTAAAGGCATTGATCTAAACTGATCCGGATCAGTTTTCCCTCAACATACTCTTAAACTCTGCCTAGTTCACTAGCCATTAGTAACCCCGGAAATGAGGAAAGATTGAGCGTGAGTGTAGCAATCTCACCCCATTGAAAAAACACCAGTAATTTACCTTGAACCCAAGTCGTGATGGGTCATCTATTTGATAAGGATGTTTCTAGTACATTAAGATATAAATTAAATATTTCAGTCAATGCAAAAGTATATGAGGTCATCAACTTTTATCGATCGACTTATTTAGAATGACTGATTTCAAAGTTACTGCAGTATATTAGTGCTTGTGTGTTGAAATTTATTGCTAATAAGATGAATAACTGTTGACCTTAAAGTTACTTAGTTAGTTAATGAACCAATAAATTTACGGTCAGTCCTTCCCACCCCCTTCCCACATACAATTCCTAATACATTCCATGTCACCTGATTGTATAGTGTATTCATTTTACCAATCATACAATCAGACGCATAAGGCTGCTTTAAATATCACACAGTGATGTAGATTTACCACTGGATGACATTTCGAGTATAAATTATCGCTCATGATCATATCAATTTTAGTCACACGGTTTTACAAGTTGTCTAATACACATTTTCTCTCTTTGTCTCTCTTCAACTTCCTTTTGCTGTTTGTTACCACTTTCCATATCACCGGTATAGACGTCGCGTCATTCAGAATGCACGTGTGTGGTGTTGAATTGATAACGGAGCTTCAGTAATTAACCTCTCTCTCCATCTAACTGTATTACTTTTTAATACTCTCAACCTGTCTCACCCACTCTATTTTGTGATTACATGCAGGTGAATGCAGTGCAATGGCTGAGCAGAGTCAATTATTCTAGGTTCAGCTAAATTTCTATGTTCCAGTGATCTAGTTGATTCCGATCTACTACTTTTGCGGTGAGAGCTGTTTGCAATCCACAATTGTAGATAAAAATTTACGTCAATGTTTACGTCCCGAATCGGGGTCATGAGAAAAAACAATAATAAAGCTTAACCTTGAGGATCTCACCAACCAATCACAGCAGACTTTGCGTGGGCGGATACGATTCGCAAAAATATATGGCTTAACTTTCTAAGAAACGGCCACAAAGAGATAACAGAATAACCTTCAGCAAGAAATCAACCAATCAGAAGACGTTGCTTCCCGCTAACAATAACGCTAATAATAATGCACATAAAAATCTATAAATACCTTTTGATTTTCTCAATAGACGATCTGTTGCCTGGCTCTTGTCTTCTATCGTTACACCTTGACCTATGTAACTGACTTCATCAACAGTCATCACATGGTATTTGGTAAATTATATTATTTTTCTTAGTTGAATCTGTTGGGTCCCTAAGAGGACAAAGTTTATTTCTGAGAGAGTTAGGTGGTTGGTTGGTTTAAATTTCACCCTAATTCTAGACTCACTGAGAATCCTACATAAAGCCTCTGACGTTCCTCTTTCATACGGCAGTACTACAGAAGTTCTGAATTCAATATTATTTTCGTCATTTTTATTGCTAATCTTAGTTTTTCTATGGTTCTTCGTATTTATTTCCAAATAAATTCTGCTTGGCAGTTATTAACTAGTAATACTTCCGTTATTTGCTTGATTTCATTATTTAAATCTTCTGCGTTACCAGTTAGGCTCTTGGTTCGATTATACAGACATTTAACTAGGCCTGTTCACCGATTGTGGATGGGATGAATTGAAGTCTAAGTATTTATTAGAGTGTTTTGGTTCCCTATAAATGCCAGTATCTAACCCACCATCTTGTTTTCATTTTATTCTCCAGACCACTATGGTCAACTTACCCTGTTCGTTTTCTGACTCAAAAGTCAATTGAATTCCGTCTGCTACTGAGTTTATGTGTGAAAAAAATGAGGGATATTTTCAGATTTCAACACAGTGAATACGTCATCCATATATCTCCACCATAACCTAGGAGCAGAATTAAACGTTCTGAGAGCCTTATGCTCCCAACTATCCATAAATATGTCTCCTACTGTTGCGGATATTGGCGATCCCTTGCCACCCCATTCGTTTATGTACATAGCTTATTTGAAACTTGAGTACAGTCGAGGTTAAACATAGCTCGTCACGAAAAACATTTCAATCAGGCTGCCGCAGACGTTTATCTACAGCTGCCTTCTCTGACTCCATATTGAAGATGAGATGACTGGCCAGAAAGAATTAGCAAGGAGGAACTGTGGGAACGAATCGATCAGGAACCTATTGGTCAACAAATATGCAAAAGATAATGAAAATAGACCGGACACACTCTCAGGAGACCGTCTGGTGAAGTTGCCCGCCAGGCCGTCGCTCGAGTAGAACCTGAGTCGCAATTGACTAATCGGACTTTCATAGGTGACATGGAAGCCATCGTGTGAGGAGTAGATTAAAGCTCATTGGCAATCGTGAGATGGCTAGCTGGAGTGAACTTTAGAGAACAGCACAAAATGAAGATGTTTTGTTGAAGTCCCATGTTCCACTCGGAACCACAAGAAATAATAATTTAATATAACAAGAATCGCTGATCACTTATTTCAGCTTATGGAAGAGTTCTTCATGAGCAGTGGAAAGCTTAAGAGGAAACCAAGTTTCTCAAGAGATTATATTGGCGTAGCCTAAATACTTCCATTTTGGATGAGCGTCACTAATGCACAATCAAAAATGAAAAGTCCCTGATGCAATAGGCTGCATATAGCATCAAAAATAATCATAAACATGCAATTTAATATGTTTAATATTGAAGCCTGAAGCCTAGATATGACTGTGAAGTGATACCTTCTGTCAAAGGACTTTGCAGCTGTCTAAATAAATACCTCATAAAAATTCCTACCAATTCATAATTTAGTGTTATTACGTGGACATGGAAACGTTGCAGTAAGCTTAGTTGGTAGAATATCTTTATAAACCCACTGAGCTTCTCAGTGGGCACTAAATTATTAGCAGCTTATGGAATAACCTAGAGGTGCAGTCCGCATGAATACCAGTCAGTATCCAAATCTGTTTGGTTGGTTAATGAAACATGTTTTATCAAGATGGCTTGATTGATGTTGACTGTTACCTCAGAAACGAAAGTTATACGTCAGAGTGATTATAACTGGTTACTGTGGGTAATATTTTTTCCTACCCATAGTATCTTTTCAATGAGGATTTCTCCCAAGCCAACACCACCTGGGGAACCAAATCGTGGCTGGTGGGGTTCACCATGTTAGGATGAAGCGATCGATCATCAGTGACACTAGTTGACAGTAGTAGTTTGATATTGTGCCATAACAGAAGTTCCAATTCGCCGGTCATTGAATTCCAGACCAGTGGCCGAATGATCATCAGGCTCACCTGTTAATTTAAAGGTCCTCGGTTCGATCCTAGGTGGGGTCATTTGTGTGTTTGCACCACTTACGAATCTGAAAATAAGACGACAGAGCTATCTAGCGCTCTCCAGTCTTCGATGATCGTATTACTCTTGTTGGTTTGACACGAGATCTGAGTTGAAACTAATTCCAAATTCCTAGAAATTCCAAGATCGGAATAGAATAGCTTGTCTACTAATGTCCACCAATTCTTGATGTTTACAGTTTCAAATCCTATTTATGCATAAACATACATCACTCTTAGTTACATTTGAAAACTGTGTTCCTCTTTGGTTTTATTGGTTTTATACATTTAAAATGTATGTGAGTCGGTGGTTCAGTGGTAGAATGCTAGGCAGCTACGAGGGAGATCTGTGTAACATTCCTGGGCGAGGCATTCCTAAATGTCATCTTGTTTAATAGCTATTTGGTAAGGCCTGAAAAGAGACGAAGTTGGGCCAGATACTAGCAACTCCACTCTGTAGAAGCAATACCAGAGTTGATGAAACTTCAAAGTTGAGAGGTTTATGTCTCTCTCAGAACTCAAGGAATGAATAATAATAATAATTTCATGTACATACACTGACATGTATACCATATCAATACTGATTAAAATCTCTGTAATTAACAGCTATTTGTATCCCCTCATATTAATTTTCAATTAGTTTGGCGAACTTTTCATATCAGTAAGTACTTCAAGGTGTCATTGAATTCAACAATTTTTGGGTTATTTTTAATGAAGGACTTTGATACAACATATCCATCTCAGTATCACGTGTTAGCTGACTGTCAAATACTACTTTAAAATATCAATCGAACTTGCTGCTTGTAGCGATCTAGCTTTGATCCATATATTTAGTTGAAATAATAGGTTTTATTCGCTAAAGTTTTAAGATGTTAGACCAACAGACATTAAATTGTATCTTTGAAATAGCCAGTTAACAGAATAAATGAAACTTGACTCATAAACGTAGACTTAGTAATCTCCACTTCATGGAGTGTCTCTACAATTTCGAAAAGTGGAATTAAATAATGCAACAGATGGCTGTTGTGGTCGAAGTGGTCTACTACACAACGCTTTGGTCTCTGAAACGATGAGTATCCTGTCTAAGCCTCAGTGGAAACACCATTACTCACTGGTGGATGCAGGCACATCCAGCTGAAATATCCAAAAATTAGACGATGTGAGCATCCAGGATTCCATACCTGGTCAGCATTATTCACCAAAATACTTCTAATTAGACATTGTTGATTCTGAAGGAAAGACATCCCGCCTAATCATGATTTTATTCCCTTACATTCCCAGTGGAACAGAGAGTTTCAAGCTAGAGTTTTGAAGTGTTGGTAGCAGTGGTTTTCACTTCTATGGGATGGGGTTGCTAGCCTCATGCCCAGCCTTCCCTCTTCACCAGTCTTATTACTGGCTTAGCGAGGTGAAGGAGCGCGTCAGTCGAGGTTCGAACCCCGGTCATCATGCGTGGTTGGTGAGCATTCTACCGCTGTGTCTCTGACGCGCCCTGCCTAAAAGATTTTTTCAAGTATTGGCTTTTAATTGTAATTGAAGCATACTGGTGAATGATTAGAAAGTTATTATCTTTTGCCGATTAAATGGATGACTTGAGCCCAAATCTTGAAGATGCAGACATATACTACTTGTTGATGCAAGTAGTTGGAATAATTTATATCAAATAGCTGTTGCTGGCCAGATCGAAGTGACATAAACGTATCATACTGCCGTTTCTCTGCTCTTCGATTGAACTCATCAGTTGTTTGCCACGTTTATCTCATTTCAGACAGCTGAGTCATACCAAACCATCCAAATTTGGGTTAGCTACTTGGGCAAACTAGTAATACAGAGAATCAAAGTTGTCATTCGTAAATTATGCATTTTGAAGCGAGAAATTATCACATATTTGTTTCCTCCTTAAACGAGTGAAACGATAGATTACTTCGATCTGATTAATATAGTACTACTGTTTGGAGTTATTGGTTTCCAACTATTTACAAGTGACTGTCTATCTGTCATCAGTTTGTAATGAAATCTATGTTGTATTCTTTTTAAACACCCCAAAAATATCTAACATTTGAAATCCAATCTACTGGTTATTATTAACCGAGTTTCAGCTGAATCTTATGGGAGTTGAAACGAGAAGTTGCGACCAATGCTGGTTCACCGATCTGAAGATGTAAGCAACCATTGACATTTCACAGTGATTGGCAGTGACACAATATTATAAATCGGGACAATTTGGATTTAAGTCTACCAACTGATTGGTTATGGCCATGCTTCATTGCTCCCCTCGGTTCTTTGTTTGGTACTTCGTTGGATCGTTAGTGAGCAATACTGAACCGTCCTAAACTACGAACAAGTAGCTACTCACCGGTAGTTGGTTCTTTATGGTCACTTACATTTTCCTGTTTTAAATTTTACAGTAGGAATCTATATTACTTTTATATAAGAATAGAACTTGTGCACTATGGTAGAATATAATTCCATTATTGGTAAGATTTATTTTGATAAAGTCTCACAGTGTTATACAGTAATATTTACTGATGACGTTTTGAGCACAGTTGATTGCTCATAATCATATCAAGGTGAGACTTTATCAAAATAAAACCTACGAGAGTACCACTGTTCTTTCTAATGTTTGTTGGATTTTCCCTCAGACAAATCCATTGTTTCGCTTAGTTGCAGATATGTTAATGCCTGTATGAGACTTTCTATAAGGCTAGGAAAAATGGACTATATTCCATCAGTGGTAGAATAAACTTCCAGTTCTTAAAATTAATTTTTTAAAATGAAAACCAACAGTGACCCACTTGTTAGATGAAATGCACAACTCTAAAGAATTAATTTGTAGGAATTCTATTTGTTGCAGGTTATACCACGGATTGATATGAGTATGAGAAAGATTGAAAACCAGGTGGAATTACTGGAGAGCTGTTTCATCCAAGTTTGAGACCCAATGTGAACCATCCAATTGAGAGTGAGGATGGAGTTCCCGCCGATGACATTGGTTGGTGGTCGCGCTAAAAAACAAGAATTGGTAGAAGTTAGAATTCATGCACTGGCCATTGGATCGAGTCTCAGTGGTTGAGTGGCATACGAGCTTGCCTTGTAACCGGAAGCTCCTTAGTTCGAAACCCAGTGGGCACCTACAGTCAATAAGTCCCTAACTAGGATGAAATAGCTGTCCAGTACTCCTTGGTTTTCAGTGTTTCTCAAACTGATATCAATCCGTGAGATTCAATTTTCTAGTATAATAAACAAAAAGTTTTTAAATTAAATGATTAAATGATTTTATGAATATCCTTTGACGTTTTTCGTGATTAAATTGCAAACAATTTAGAGAAGTCTGGACACATTTAAAATGTTACTTACCAAAGAACAGGATGTTATTAATCCTGTATTTAGGCGCATAAATAAAACTTAGAAAATTATGGTTATTCTAGTATCCTCAGACACGAAACTAAACATAATGGGACGAACAAAAACCTGCACCATATCAGCCAGGATTCGGGCCCCAGGATTGGCTGGTAATGAAGTAGTTCAGCAAGGAACTAGTGATTGCGAGACTGTTTGTTCAAATACTATCATGACCTTCATTTTCATTTCGCCACTGATCGTTACTCACTTTATTTCATGTTTTGTTTCATTAAATTAGGACATTGTGATTTTGAAGACTTTAGTTATTTTCTTGAATACTGTATCAATACATCATTTATCTTTATTGCATACTACTCTAAATAATTCAGTCAACACACTTTGAGGTGTCTACGAGGATCATAAATGAGACAAACCTGTGCTGTGAAAACATGTTCATGAATACTTCAGGCCTTGAATCTCATAGGTGACATGAGTTCCTTGAAGACTGTAGAAACGTCTTTCTGTCTAGAGCTAACAAGAATGAAACCTAGATCCAAGGCTTCCTAAAAATTGCCTCCAACCATCTAATACTTCAGGTTTTTCTAAAGGGTTTACTTCTCTTAGTCATTAGAGAGTAATCAACAGCATACTGTTTGATCCTTAATATCCACAGAAATCCACTAATCAAGTTAACGTTGAAGTCATTAAAGCTTAGAGTTTGTAAAATGGTGTAAAATGGTTGTAGACAACTAGCATGTAGCCTTTGATCAACACCATAGATTATCCGAAACCTGAATAAAACCGGAGTCTACATAAATATTCAAAACTTGATTAAAATATACTGTATTTAGGATTGCTTTAAATTCAGTTATTCAGCCTACTGTTGAACATGTAGGTCTGGGGAATTCACTCCTATTTTATTGTGCGTCGGTTCGAGTTGCCACACTTCATATAAACAATATTTGCAGCTGCCTATGAGTGGGCGGCATTTGTGCGTCGGTGGCACAGTGGTTAGGACTCTCGCCGACCATGCACATGGTCCGGGGTTCGATCCCCTGCCGACGCACACCCGATATCTATGGTCGGCCTGAGAAATTTGGGCTACCGATATCCATGCTGAAAATGTCATACTTGTACTGAAAATACGGTGTGGCATCAAGCTGTAATCAAAAATAAAATAAAATAAATTAATTAATATTATTGACCATTTCTTTGTGTTCTGAAAGGAACATACGGTGTCAAAAAGGTAATATTCTCCACTGTACTCAGATCTTTGTTACCATTCTCTCAGTTGGCTCAATAAATCCCACAAATTTCCATCCCCTCTTCACCTCTCCTCTTCTTCATGTGTCACCTTCAAATCCACACTCAACTTGTCGCTTACTATTTGAGTTCTACTCGATGACCTACTCAGTGTGTTACGACACTATTTTACATGATTAACTAACTAACGAATTGGTCAAATGTATCTCCATTTTTTTTTATTACAGGCAATGGGTTTATTGAATAACTTTAGAAATTGTATACATGATCATACAATTCATAAAAATGTCAATGAAACTGCTGTAACAGAACCAAGTCCCCTAGAAAAATGGATATGGGAGAATGGGAAGAAAACTTTACAAAATTATAATCCTAAATCAGGAATTATCAGTTTTTCATCTTCAATTCATCCAGGCTGTCCAACACTTGAACTTGATTTTACAAAAATTAATGAATTAACAGAAGTTGATAAATTATCACAAGTAAGAGTGTTATAATTTTCTAATAATATTAATAATAATAAAGGTTTTTGATCATTGTCAAGTATGGATAAGAGGTTCAATTAATAGTAATGGTTTCTCTTATTATTTCCTTTAGGCTATTTTGTATTTCCTATTGAAATATTTAATATATTAAACTGAGACACCTGGTCTCTGTTGACATGTTGTCTCTGAGTATAGGTGCTTTAACTATGCTTGAAAAATAACATGTTGTTGTGTGATGGATGGAATCCAAGATTTGCATCTCTATTCGTATTTGGGACTCTTCAGCTAGACGTACTTGAATCCTCAGTGACTCATGGTGCTTTGTATGAGACGGGAACCCCAGCATCTATCCCTTCAAAATGCAATATAAATCAATAAATAGAAAGTACAAAATTGGTTCAACAAATAACTATGGATAATCGTTGTAGAACAGAAAACTCTCTTGACTAAATAGCCTATTGGATAATGCTTTCTATTTCAAACGATAGGTTATGGGTTCCAGTGTTAGAGGGAACAACATTACTCACTAAAGAACCAGACATACCCAGTTAATAAGTCTCAAGTAGGACGAAATGACATAACATCATAACAGTTTTGAGTAGTAAGAAATAAACTGCAAAATATGCTACATAGTTATTAATGTTAATCAACACATAAAACAAGATGAATAGTTTAATGAGTGAGTTATAATTAGGATGCGCATAGAAACAAATGAAAATATGGAAATATGTATGAGTCCTCAAATTATAAAATGTTATAAGGAGTTAGAAAAAAACAAGCACACAAACATCTAGTCAGTAGTAGTCAACATGGTTGTTACCATGATACTACAAGTGGTTGAATGATTTTCTTTTGTTTGCATAACTCTGGTTTCTTCAAATAAATGGCTAAGCCTTCAGCAGTACAAAGGAGACGAAGGTGTATAGCCTTTGTTAGGTTGTTTTTCACTTTGTAGATCACTTTGAAGGGGGCGTTTGTTGAGACGAAATGACCAGGGTTGACGAGGTGTTTTATTATTTTACTGCTTATACGGCCACTATTACCTTTTTGTAACCACGTGCAATAGTGTTTCTGAACCCATTTGAATTCGCCGAAAAGAGACTCTTCGTAAACTATGTGTTTTGTTTTCATAGATATGAGAGCAATTATTTGTCACCATTAACGTTCATAAATGTTGTTAATTGAAACACTGCATATCTTTAGGCTATGGATCAATGCCATTTAAATCAAACTATCTTATCAAAAGGTGTTTTATAACTGGTGTGTCTAATTAGTAAAGAGCCGAGTTACTGAGTAAAGATGTTGTCGGCTTGATTCACGAGGATGTCGAGGTTAGTTTTTTTCTTCAGATTCACAATTTGTAAACTGCACAATTCAAGGTGAAAATCCACCATAGTTTCGCCCACAAACAATAATTAAGACAACGAAAATAGACACTGCAAAAGTTTGTCAATTGGCCATTCTATATAAGCTTTCTGTATAGTGATCTGTTTAAAGTCCCGTCAGTTTTCTTTGTTGGTCGAACTTTTACAGTCGAAGTAACCATTAACTGAAAGCAGAATTTGGTAATATCTTTCCCAACTAGGATCCGAAGAATACAGGCCTAAATCAATAGATGACGAGATCACTCTTTTCAGGAAGATGCCCGAAAAATAGCTACCCCCAGGCTTTACAGATGAACACATAAAACCCAAAACTAACAAAGGAAACCCCATATCTGTTCCAAAGAAGATGCTTTACATAAAAATATGGCATTAAAAGGTCACTATCTGGGTAACACCGTAAAGAAGAGAATTCCAAAGTACCCGAAAAGAACATTCATTGCGGTTGCACTCCGACTGGTATTCATCCTCCTGCCGCTCAATGTTCTTCAACAACTCTAATGATTAGCTATTGCATCTGACCACTTCTGTGTCTATCAATTCACTTGTTCATGTGCGGTTTGTTCGATGAGTGTTTTATCTAAAAGAGTCAAAGAACATTCTCCCCCTTGGTTACTAAAAGGTCACAATTGATCGATAAGGAGTATTATAATTGAACATATACTCAACATTGGTCACTCAGTATGCAAATAGAATTCTTTCAAAGTTGTCTACAAAGCCAAAAGAAGGTTCCCAAAAACGGTAAGCTTTCGTATACCTGTTCATTACCAAGGCCTTACAATTTCGTGTGGAAAACTCTGATTCACGTAAGCAGGAGAAACTTATCCATCCCCTTCTTCTACCCTGGACATAATTCCAACTTCAGCTTTAATCACTATTTTGTGCACTTTTCTTATGACATCTAGTATCATCATTTTCTTAACCAACGTTATGCTTTCCCTTTTCGCCTACTACATAATTTATTTTGAGACTTAACTCCGCGTTAGCATCCAATTTCTTTTGCAACATTTTCATATTACGTTACCTAAGTCTAGGCTCACTAATCTTCCCTACCAAGCCCTAGTTACAATTTTGATTATTCACCATATCTTTGATATACTTTGATGACATTGTGGTGAGAGCTGTCTGCAAGCCGAAATTGGTGGACAGCAATTTACGTCAATGTTTACTTCCCAAATATTGGTCATCATAAAAACAAAAACAAAGACTTTGTGTGGGCGGATACGATTCGCAGATATATGGTCTGACCTTCAAAGAAGGGGCCACAAAAATATGACAGAATAACTTCCAGTGAGAAAACGACCAATCAGAAGACGCTGTTTCTCTGCTAGTAATGACGAATAATAATGTACATAAAAATGTCTAAATATCTGTTGATTTCCTCAATAAAGGATCTGTCGCCTGGCCCTTGTCTTCTGTCGTCGCAACATGAGCAATAACTCAAAATAATTTTTATTCTTGTTAGACAAAACTAATGTACACACATGCAAAAATAATCATATATAATTCGGATTGTACAGCTAAGTGAATGAATTCGCCGAAAATAGACTCTTCGCTGAACAGTTTGTTTTTATTTCCACGTCTGAATAGGTATTTTTCGCAATGAAAACAAGCAGAATAGAATTTCTGTGAACTTTTCAAGTGTTGCTTTACAGAAATTTGATGCATGTCAGGACAGGTCAACAAATGACATCATTTAGAGTGCTACTGACAATCATGGAATATTGGTCAGTGGTTTTGTCCCAATTTGGGACTCTTCAGAAGGGCGCACCTATGATGCATCTTCTCCATCCGGGATCTAACTTAAGTTTTTAAGGTTACGATGCAAACCCACTGATCATTCACCGTCTAGGACAGAATCCAACAGCTCATGAATTCTAATCCTTTGAAGCGTACTGCTAAAGAGCATCAAGCTAGTACGAAGCGGCTGTCCAGTACCTCCTGATTTTCAATGATTCTCCAACTGATGTCACTTCGGGATCTGGCTTTAAGTTTAAGGAACAATAAAAGGGACTATGAAGTAATTATTATTATTACTTTTTTAATTTTAAGTTATTTCTGCTAATTTCTCTTTTGTATTTTGTATAAATGTATTTTAAAAAGGCAAATGTATTACAACAAATGATAAATATCTACTCTTATCAAGTGTTGTTGAGTCAACTTACCCAGAGAAGACTACGTGTGCATGGTATGTGGTTCACCTTACACTCAGGTGATATACATTTATACAGTCGATTGAATAAAGCCTTTCTACCAGTTAATCAAGAGACAATATCCTCGCTTACTAAAGAATTGAACTAGTTTACACAAATTTGATCATAATTCATTGCTTATTCATTTGCATATTATTAACTGCTTGGAATGAATTCTCAACTAAGTTCAGGTTTTAACTGGATGATGTTTCATAATCATGCTAGACAGCATGATCAGTGTGACAGATCTTCGTTCACATTCTGCATTAAGGGAACTGTCTGCAACTTCCATAATAATAACAATAATAATTAATTTTTAATTTTTACGTCATTTTATCTCAATTACTTATTTTACTCAACTGAAAATTATTCCTCTGGATTTCGTGTTCGCTAATTATTCCCACTGCTTGAATATCCAGCCTTATTATATTTATTTCATCACTTTGAAGTCTGTACGTTCAGGTATTATATATCTTTCTAGTCAGCTGACGTTTCGATATCATTTGAGACAGTACTGTCAATACTGTGTTTACAGGAGTATATACCTGTATATACGCTGAATTTTCACAGCTATATTCAACTTGGTCATGTGATATATATTTATATTTATCAACTAATTGATTCAGGGCATAAATTATTATTTCCACCTTTTATTTATTATACTTTGTATTTTTTATTTCCAAGATCTCCATTGAAATCTTTCGTTTTTATATTATTTAATTCGACTGATTTGATTTCTAGTCGTGCTTGTCAAACTTTAATTACCGTTTTTATTTAGAAATATTTATTTTTACTACTCAAAACTTACTATTATGGAATCTAGTCAATAAAGTTTTGTATTGTTTTCAGCATTCTATTGTTATCGTGCTTTCCTGTATAACGTTTTTGTTGTATCCTGCTGCTGTCATTAATTCCCTTGTATCACAGCATGATATGCAGCATTATGTGATTTATTACTGAATAGACTGTTTTTACCTTTGAGTTCCATTGACCATTATTATTATTATTATTATATTATACCTCAATATACATTTTGTTGAAAGTACGTCGATGACTCCTGACTTTTAGTATTCGATCATCCATAGTGTAGCTTAGATTGTATCTTCTAGATTTAATGATACCAGATTGCAAGTTATATGGCGTAAAATAGATCGCAACGATGCGAATATGTTCATTCCTTACCATCGTACAGATTGTGGGATTCCTCAGTAATCTTCCTGTTCCATACCTTTTTCGATTATAGTTTCATTGTGTATTTGTTCTACATTTGAAATGGTCAGTGAAGTGCTTCTGCTAAAAAGACGTAACATACATTTATAATATTAACTTACATAGTTTACTGAAATGTCATAGTAAACATATGGGAGGATTGAACAAGTAATCACTATTTCCTTACAAGTTTTGCTATTTTTAGTCGTATGAATTAGAGAAATGAGAGTTATGTTCATTGCCGTGGTTATACTGAACACATCTAAAGTGATTGACGCCTAAATTGTGAAGATTAAGAATGTCATCGCCATCAGTTCTCAGAAATCAACTTTTCCTAAAAGAATGGTATCAGTTATGGTCTCTGAGTATGAAAGTGAATGTAGTGGACTATAATCGTAGAGAAAACATGAGTTCCCGTGGAGCTGTTAATACATCATACTGATGAATACCAGCAAGCGTGGAAACTAAATTCAGAGCTTCCTTCTAGACTTTTTATGTTATGTTATGAGAATACTTAATATCCAGAAACTATTTTGTTTAAATAACCATTCTCTTTGACGAATCCAAACGTCCATTTGATATACGAAAACACGTATTGTCTAGTATAGCTTTTCGTTGACTTATGTCGTACAAAGTAATGTCATACTAATAGAACTTTTGATATTCCCTCATATCACCGTGTGAGCTAAGATATAATATAAAGCTGATATCACTACAGGAGAAATTAAATATCCTCTGTTCAAGTGTATCAAACTCACTTTTTCCAGCTGCAGTATGATTTGACAATGTATGGAGCATAACTCACTGCTTATATCCACCCCCAATAAGCATCTATTGTCTCACATGCTTCCATGAAGCTGATTACATTCGACACTGTTAGTGTATTTTCTGGAAACGCGTAACTGAACACTACCGTCTTTGGTTGATGAAACGCGAAAGCAAGATCATGAAGTCTTCTATTTATGAATGACATCTTGAGTTAGAGTCACTCAGATCCATTCAATTTATCCTTTGAAGTTACCTGCAGAGCGAACTCCAGCCACTCTGAGAGCATGCATTTTCTCCGCTTGTGTTCAAAAACGTTTTGTTAGACAGCTCTTTCCACCTTGATCATTATAATGTTCACTTTTTAGTTAATTTCATTCGATTTCACCTCATCTTTGTCTTCATTAATGTTATCATTTACAACACTTGATCTGCATTTAAACCCCCTAAGACCAATTTACTTACTTAATAATCTTTTGAAATTACGTAATTCATATCAAATCTACCTTCTTAAAATCTTAATCTTAAAAATCATGTAAAGTATCTTTACTGGTATAACATGCATATCGAATGGGAAATTTTCACTGACAGTTAATGCCTTCTATCTGTGATCAGAATACAACTGCAAAGCTTAAAAATGAAGATGTTGAAAAGAAATATTTCTTTACTGAACAAATGTGTTTTTCCTGATACGTAAATAAATACAAAAGAGCTTTAGATAGAGCGCAACTAAGGCAATGAAGTCAGTCGGTGGAGGGTGACTAACATTAGACTCTAGGATGCACATCTCGTCCTAATTAGGACTGCTGGTCTAATGGTCTGATGGATAACGCTTTGGTGTTTGAAGCTATGGGTACCGCTTTGGAGCCTCGGTGGGAACACCATCACTCACTGTGATATGCAAGCACATCCAGCTGACCAGTAGTCATAAATAGGACTAAGCGTGCATGCTGGATTCCAGTGCTTGTCACCATCCATCAATTGACTTCAAGTTACATGACTAGACGTCGTCGAAGCATTTACACAAACAGCCAATATGTCAACCTGAGGCCGAGCACTCCGGTCCAATCAATCGATAGGGAAATCTAAACTGAATTAAATAAAACAATGAAGCTTTGTAAAATCTCTGTGACTCATCTATAAAACCTTTTAACACACTAAATATCAGCTAAAAATGATGCAGCGACGAAGGAAGACAAGATTGCTGCTCTCTAGAGATTAAACTTCAGGAAATGGAAAAAAATTTAACATTGCAGCTTTGTTTAGAATGTAAATTTGCTCTTAATGAAACTTTTGTAGAACTCAGGACGAAAAAGATGATTGCTGAGGGAATTTCGGTAACTGGATAATTATAATTCAGTGATGGATAAGTACATTAAAACCGACTCAATCTACTAACCAGAAGCAGACTGTGAATACAATGATGAAATCCCTGGAATAGTCAGTGAAATATGCATTCGGAAAATGACAACATAATTATAGAAAAACACAGTAAAAACAATGAAATCCAAGAGTAATCAATCTTATATACCTGCCTCATTGTAAGACAATGGAAGCCTCTTCACCTGTAAAGGAGGAAATAGAACATACTGACCGACCAACCAACACGGCAAACTGATGTACACGAGGAAGAACATGAAGTTCAGAAGTGAGGCAAAAAGTTCATTAATTAGCAGCATAACAAGAAGTACATATTTAGGCCTGAAGATTCGAGGCATCATGTCCAGTGTCTGGTCTTTTATGCTCAGTCCATTTACATCGTTCGACAATCAGTTCACTGCATTCCTGTGGACATAATCGCTAGCCCACCCATGAAATTAATCCAAAAATCCTGTAGTCTGAAAATAAGAGAAGAAAAATACCCGTATGTCACATATTATTTTCGAATATGCCGTAGATACTGTTGTCTTGAATGACAATGAGACATTCAGAACTACACAATCCAGTTTTCAAAACTGTGTGATGTAATCAAATACTTTTCTACTATATTTATGCTACTTACTATTATTAAGTAGGCAAGTTGTTAAACACTAATATTGTGTATTGTTTCTGCAACTGAATAATTGAAGAGGAGCATACTATTTGCATTCATTTAAAAAGTATTAGGAATGACATAGATTTCGTACTAAATTTTATCGTTGTACATAATTTGAATGGTAGATTATGACCAAAATGTCGGAAGACATTTCATAGGTTACACAAGAAGCAGAAAACACGTTGATGAGGCGAAACTTTATTTCATTGTTGCCATTTTTCTTAATATTTGTTTTGTTCGAAATATATTATTCCTGATTACTGACTAGTATGCTTCAGTCTCTTTAAGAATGCAACGAAAAACTGGGTATTTTGATAATGAGAAGAGAATGAACTGTTTAGTCTAAAGGCAACTGGATGGTAAATAAAAGTTCGGATTACTACTCGTCACATCTCTTTACCATCAGAGTAGCTTCCACTAGGAATCTGATAGACAGTTCTAAGAGTCTAGTTACTGGGAAAGCTGAAACAAGAAGGAAATTAAAATTCCTTCAGTCTATTCTTGAATCAAATAACTACCAAAAAACCCACAGTCCTTGGAAAGGACATTCGCCTCAACATCGTTGAGAATAGCATTTGCTAGTCGACAATTATTGTTCAGTGGCCTGAAGGAAAAGGTCCCACAGTTGCCCAGCGCTGTGTGCGTTTATTAATTCAGTTGTTCAGCCAAATTTGAGTCGGGTTTTGTACAAGAAGGTGCAAGAACACCATCCTGAGCTGTTACGAAGAAGAGGGAGAGGGGCTAAAAGAAGTGCGATGATTGAATATCTGGTAGATATTGGTAACCTTATTTCTACAACCGCATTCTTTATAGTTCGTTATGTACCTGATTCATCTATATTGCTGGAGCTTTGGTAGTCGTAATAAAAGAGCTAGATCATCGTACACAGAACTAGTTTGTTCAACCCCTCCAACTCTCATGGTCATAATCTGTCTGTGCTGGAGCATGATAATCCCCATTTATACTTTGACCCGATTTATTTTTCGTTTTGTTTATTCAATTTTTGCATTCCTCATTATGTCGATTGACACGATTAGTGTCACTTTAAAACATTTCTGGTATTATCTCACTTGTTTAATTTATTTATTTAATTCAATATAGTTCTTGCAGTGTTTTCTTACTATTAATTATCATCTTGTGAAGTAATGTTTAAAATTCTTATTATTATTTCTACACCGCCTTTGAGATTTTCGCATTCCATCAGTTATTTTATGAAGCACATAACAGCTTGGTAACAAATTCGCTGAAAAATACTCATCGCCAAATCACTTGTTTTGATTTTCTATATATCCCAATGGGAATTTTCCACGAATTAAAACAAAAGTATTTTCCGAGTGAAGATTAGAACGTATGGAAACCTGCTACTAAGAATTAAGTTAGTACTATGTCGATTCCTTCTTTATCCAATGAAACATTGGATGTGATAAAAAGACTCATTAACAGTTATGATGTAAGACAGTATTTTCATGTTGCAAACATTTTATGCTTGCCACCCGTAAAAGTTAAGTATCTAATAGAAGAAGACAACCAACAGAGTTGAGTATGCCAAATGAAATTCAGGAAAATCTCACGGTGTGTAGTGTAGGAGAAACTTTCAGACAGGGAAATGTAAGAGCAGAAGAACTTACACAATGCCTAAAGGTAATTCCAAAGACGTCAGCAGCAAAAAATTCAGCGACTGCAATACATTCGACAGAAATGGGACACAAGATCAGTCCTGAGAGGATCAAAGTTCTACAGAAAGGTTTTGGTTCATAAAGATGTAGATTACCTACAAAGGCCTTACATAAATGGATAGGTGTCAAATGTTTTAGTGGATGTGACGGTGCTATGCTTGCTGATGCATGGAAAGTCTTGCTTTATAAATAAGAGCACTCAGCATCAAAAATAAGATCCGGATTTTCAACTCCAATGTGAAGTCAGTCAGTGCTACTTAACATACGGATCAGAGACTTGCACTGCGCGTCATAAAGAGCATCTCAAACAAACCACAGACCTTCATTAACAGTTGTCTTCGCTCAATACTCAAGATCAGATGGCCGGCCAGAAAAGATCAGCAACAGGGATCTTTGGGAGCGAACCAACCAGGAACCGATTGTGAAACAAATAAGTAGGAAGAAATGGAGATGGATTGGCCATGCTCTGAGGAAACCATCAAGTGACATCACTAGACAAGCCATTGCTCGAGTGGAACCCGAAAGAGAAGCGGAGAGTTGGTCGTCAGTGCAAGGGTGACTTGGAGGAGGTCATGTGAAGAGGAGATGAAAACGCGTGGACAGACTTGGAGTCAGGTGAGAATGTTGGCAGAGAACCGAACGCAGTGGAGACGCATGGCTGAAGCCCTATGTTCCTGTAGGAATTAAAGGATACAATAATAATAATAATTTTCATGCCTAATCTATTATAGTGATTATTTGTATCTTCTAAAGCAACATATATTTTACCTAAATGTTAACAAATAATATTCAGTTGTTCACTTATACACATTATTAGATGTTACATACATATTTTCTAGGACAGAATTCCTTGATGTAAACCAGGTCACAATAACATTTACGTGAATATAATCAATAAAAACTGACATGAAAGTATTCACTGTTCACACTGTACAACAAACTGGACTAATACTAATTTGTCTGTTGAACTTTCCGGTAGGACTTTGATCACAATTCATACAATTTTGTTTATTTTGTTTTGATAACTATTCATGACGGAGATAAGATTAGACACGGATTTTAAAGACAAATATGTCGTTCAGCGTATATATATATTATTACTATTATTATTGTATCCTTTAATTCCTACAGGAACATAGGGCTTCAGCCATGCGTCTCCACTGCGTTCGGTTCTCTGCCAACATTCTCACCTGACTCCAAGTCTGTCCACGCGTTTTCATCTCCTCTTCACATGACCTCCTCCAAGTCACCCTTGCACTGACGACCAACTCTCCGCTTCTCTTTCGGGTTCCACTCGAGCAATGGCTTGTCTAGTGATGTCACTTGATGGTTTCCTCAGAGCATGGCCAATCCATCTCCATTTCTTCCTACTTATTTGTTTCACAATCGGTTCCTGGTTGGTTCGCTCCCAAAGATCCCTGTTGCTGATCTTTTCTGGCCGGCCATCTGATCTTGAGTATTGAGCGAAGACAACTGTTAATGAAGGTCTGTGGTTTGTTTGAGATGCTCTTTATGACGCACTGGCCAAGTCTCTGATCCGTATAGTACCCATGACTGACTTCACATTGGAGTTGAAAATCCGGATCTTGTTTTTGATGCTGAGTGTTGTTGACCTCCATACAGACTTGAGAGTAGTGAAAGCTTGTCTTGCTTTTCCGATCCTTGCTTTGATATCCTCTTCAGTTCTGTCTGTAGTTGAAAGGATGCTTCCCAGGTAGGTAAAAGAGGTTGTTTCTTTGAGGTTCCTCCCATTTATGTTGATTGTTGTCTGTTGTTGTTGCTGTTGTCGCTGTTGTTGGTGTTGCCCAGGAATCTTCATCACATTCATATATGTATATATATAAATGTATACCTCTAACACTTTAATTTTGATTGTTTCTCCAATGAAGCTTGGACTAGTTTGCCGAACAAAATGTTGAAACTGATCAGATTGGAAAAGAGCTAGTGGTGGTCAAACCAAAACTCAGAATCAGTCCATAAAATCTATGGCAGCTGGTTTGAGCGAGCCATGTAGAGTGATGTAGGGTGTCTGTTTGTGTTCCTGGGGATTCTAAAAATAAGTGGTATGAAACTCTTAGTGATATGGCTAGAAATCCTTCTCAGTACTCCAGATACTTTCACTCATTGTGATCTACCATATCCATTAAATCCTACTGCTTTTCCAGGTTACTCTTCTTTGTCCCTCATATTTCTGCTTATGTCAGTTCTTCTGAATCTCGTATTTTTCTCTTTTGTCTTCACTTGAACTGGTGTACTTCTGTGTGAATTTTTATATTGAAACCGATCAGCCAGTAAGACGTCCCATGTGTGAATAAATTGAAGACAAGGGACATGCTGAGCGTGAACGTAGTAAGCTAATTACTCACAGTAAAGTTTTTTATTAAGGCGAGGAAAAGAGTTACGAATTTGACCACATAAGAATTTGTACACATGATTATCTGCGCACACACATTTCATGCAAGGAACTTGTTTTTTTTCAGCCTTTTTGAAGTTCTTAAATTCTGGAAAGCAGTCTCTTTTTGCAACCTTTTAGTCTAATTGTAAAGGAATTTTTAAAGGATAACTCATTAAATCTAGCGAAATATATGAGTGACGCTACATACTACTGACTAGTATTATAAGTAGTTGAATAGTGTTTGCATCAAACAGTAGTGTTTGCTAGCCAGATAGAAGCAATCGGACCACGGGACAAATGTTTTGCTCGTTTTGGGACAGATTTCACTAGTGGTGTGCCCGGTTTGACTCAGCTTAGATAGTCGAATCAGTTCAGAATACTCAAATTCTCATTAGTTACTTGAGCGAACCGGTAATACATTAAATCAGATTTGAAATTCACCTATTAATTCACCATTTACAGTTTACACAGTTCCAGGTGGAATTTCAGCACAATTTCCTTTGGAAAGGAGTGAAAATCTGGTGAAGTATATGCAATGAATGTACTGTTGACAGCCATGTATTATACTGCTCAGAGATGCATTTAGAAAACAAACGCTGTTGTGTAATCTTTATAACTAACTGAGTATAAGAAAGCCAATTTTTCTTTCTTTCATTCTGGTCATCTTATCTTCAGTATGGTGAAAAGGCAGCTGTTGATAAAAGCGTGTTAGAAACATTTTTCGGGATATGCTCAGTTTCTGACTCATGCAGAGTTAAATTAACACTGGTGCTGAAAACCTAGAATTTGTTCGTCGTGCTTAGTGGAGAAGATTTCCAAACTGATTTCAGTGTGATGAAGGTGTTGCTTGCCTTTACTATTCTGGTTCTGACATTCTCATCTGCGCCATAGCGTTTAGTTGAAATGATGCTTCCTAGATAAGTGAAGGAAGCAACCACTTTCAAATTTCTCCCGTTTATACTGATTGGTGCTTCTTGTTGTTGTTGGTTGATTGCTAATCTTCATTACCTCTGTCTTCCGTATGTTCACTTGAAGTTCTGTCTTCGCTGCCTCCTATTTATCCCAACTTGTTGCTTTTCGCCGGTAATTCTTCAGATTTATATGACATTAGACGTAACTAGCAACAAGAAACTGTGGGAACAATCCAATAAAGAACCTATTGCTTAAGAAATATGCCCAGTAAAAATGGAGATGGATCAGGCACACACTCAGGAGATTGTTTAGTGATGTCGCGCTCCAGACCAACGGTCGAGTGTAACCCGGGTGGGAATAGACAATTCGTACATATATCAGAGGTTGACATAGAAGAGGAGATGAAAGCTTATGGTCAATCTTTGGGGTGGTTAAAGATCACCGCAGAGAACAGGACAAAATGGAGATATATTGGTAAAGCCCTATGTTCCATTATGAACCATAGGGGATAATAATAATAATGAACCAATGTTTGCAGACGTATATTAAGGTGGTTCATAACGTTATCTTTCTCCACAAATCGTTTATTTGATAGAAAGAATGATTCGCAATGCGATAGTGTAGAAGTATAATTTTCCCCAAACTATAAAAATATCACCAGTGATCTGAAATATTTATGCAAAAAATGGAATGTTTTGCGGGGTTTAAGAGATTATTTCATCTTGTAACTGCCTCTTCTTCTCATCGCAAATACTTAAAAAAAATCCATGGAATCAGTTTCTTAAGCACTGACCTGCACAGAATTAATTGATTTAAGATTAGAATACAAACTGGTATCGGCTACAGAACCACTGAAAACCAGACTGCACTGGACAGCTCCTTTGTTATTTTGTAACATTCCTCATCTGTATGTGCTTATGACCTCACTGGCAATCGAAATGGGATATTCAGGTTATGAGACGAACCTATGGGAAGTTCATCAATGGAATATAATGGCGCACTAATTCTAACTTCCCTATGGGGTCATGGTTGTATACTGCTGAATACTCTCCAACTAGGGAGAAGTAACTATCCAGTACTCCCTGGCGTGCTATGGTACTCTAACTCAAATCAGTTAGTGATCTAACTCAGAATCATATTTTTGCTGAGTTTTCAGTCATCTCTGGTAAATAAGTAAAAGAGCACAGAAATTATACAGAGTTCCAGACTGGTATATCCTTTCGAGACTACACATCAAGTAGGCATTACGAGAACTTTCGAAACCTTACTTTAGTATTTCTTGTTGTATGGTATACGAGTTCCATATTTTAAATATAACAAGAAGTTATGAAGATTCTTATAAAAATAAACTGGCTCTGTATTTTCAAAAGAAATTCATACACCTGACCACATTGCATTTTTCAGCCGATAAAACTTGTTCAAAAGTGAACAAAGTGTGGAAAAAGTTACTCTTTCCACCTTTTTTCTTCAATAGCAATATTTCTGTTACTAATGCTATCATTTTATCTACTTCACATAAACTTTTTGTGTACACTTTTTCATAAGTAATTGTTATGAACACTTTATCATTGAACCGTTATTGTGTGAACTTATCCGGCAAAGTTCAACTTTAGACAGTCATCAATAACCTTGTAACAATTGACTGCTCTAAAAAGCAAACTGAAGCATCTAACCCTAATCTTTTTTCAATCCTAAGTCTACACCTAACCTAGCTCTAATCTATTTCTAAACCTACCCTTTTATAACCCAAAATTAAGTTAACCTCACCCTAACCTGTATCTAGCTTAAACTCAGCCTTAATCTTTCCCTAGTCTAACCTAAAACTAACCTGATATTCTATTTGATATTATTACAATTCATTCACCACTTTTCTTCATGAATTTAGTATTCTTTACCTGGTTTTATTGCCTTTCTCAAACTGAGCATTCCAAGGCAGTTAATATATTCACGCTTGTTGAGTTTCTAAAGCTTAACTTCACCACCTATTCTTTTATCCCGCTTATAAATTGGGCAGTAATTCAAAACGTTAACCCTGTCTTTAATTCTGTTATAACTTTTCACCTTTTCAGTGTTCAATTTGTCTTCTTGGACTGCACATCCGCTTTCGACTCTGTACCCAGAAGTCTTTGGTTAAATAAGCTTTCCTTGGCATAAAGTGAATCCTAGGCTGATAACTGGTTGCGTTTTTAATTCTTTGACAGAATGTATTTTACTGTATATAGGGGCAATTCTTCCTCTACTTTACTTATTGAAGTTGGAGTCCCTCACGGTGCTTTTCTCTCTTCTCTTCGTCTTCTTCTTCTTACATGACTTGCCTCTTTCAGAAGAAATCAGCTGCGTTAAATACACTGATGATTTGACTGTCTTGTTGCCAGTTACGTGCCTGCCTGACTGTTCCAGAGTTAAAAGCTTTTTGTTGGGCGCCGACCTGCCATTAGTTTAAGCTAAATGGTCTTACGTTAAATCCCTCGAAATGTCAGACAGTCAGCCTCACCTTCAAGCATAAACGTGATCTACACGAACTGGTCCGTTCACAAGATGTTTATAGAATAGAGGGCACAGGAGTAGAAACTAAGTCAGTCATTAACTTCCTTGGAATAGTTCTTTCTTGGCCATCTCATATCTTGTCGATCACCAAGAAGATGTTCCATCTAAGCTACTACATTAAGAAGTTAAGATAATCAGGGAACACTCAATTCCTACTTGTACAATTTGTTAACTCTTGCATCTTACCTATCATTCTCCACTCCTCCCCCTCAGTCTTTCTAGGGCTACTCAAAAAGGACTGTGTCATACTGTGGTTTTCACACTGCGGATTTAGTTCTTTGAATTTAATATTGCCTTTTCACAACCTGTATTCTGTAGTTTCTCAGTGTGCAAAATGGTATTCAACTAACCAGTCATATACTATCATTTGTCGAAGTACTTTGAAAGGAATCAGTGTAGGTTAGAAAGAGCTACATGATTGTTCCTCCATATTCAGGATTTTAGAGAATTTCAACCTCACAATGCTCTTGACATATCCTCTTTGGAGCTCCCAGGATTTCAGATCATCTACAAGTAAAAGAAGTCGAAAGTATTTTAATTTTGGTTCTTATTTGCATGATCCATTGGTACAATCATAAACCTGGAGGCATCACGCCTCAGTGGGTTATGGGTGCCCAAAAATAATTTGAATTCCACAATGTTAAGTCTATATTCAAGAAAGTTCTTCATAAACATTTATTTTTAGGTCAGTTTGTACTCCTCATCCAATGAATATAATAGACCCGAAATGCTTGGTCTCTGTTGACATGCCAGCTCCTAATAAGAACGTCTCGATGTTATCTCCAAAGACATATTAACAGTCTTAACTGTGTTATCTTTGTTATCTCTAAAACGATCAATATTTTCCTTGTATCTTACATTGTTTCCTTTCTCTAATCCAGATGCAAAAATGGCTTGAATTCTCCGTCCAGCTAATTCTGATAAAAACTTCATGCAATTCTTCCCATTAATAAACTTGAACAAAGCAAGAACAACAATTGTACCAGGATAATATGAGCTCATCTTTTATTATTTCGAGGATTCTTCTCAACTGGTTACAACCTGAACGATGAAAAATATGAATTACATTACATTGAAGATTTGAATATACTTTTCCACGATCACAAGGAGTAATTGGTAGGAAGTAAAAGTAACATTAGTCCGGAATGATTTAACTAATTAAGAGTTACAAACACTGACTATTTATAGAATAATTCAAATGAACTGTGATCAATATTTGACAGTTTATAAATATTTATAGAATAATTAGGCAATTAGGGTTGGAAACAAAACAAGCTGTTGTATATTTTTTCTGTTGTCATAGATTTGGTTTAAGTCGTCTGATAGCAATTGCTTCAGCAAAGTGTAGCAAGTTAGGTTTCTTTTGCTTGTTGATTATTTTGAAGGACTTCAAGTTGTCTACATTATGACCAGTGTCTAATAGATGACGCGCAATTGCACTGTTTAATACTTGTGGACCTTTCAGTCTCAGGTTCTTTGGTATGTGTTCAGAAATGCGGATAATAACCCTTCTCTCTGTTCTTCCGATGTATGTGCTTTGGCACGTACGTGTAAATTGGTAGACACAGTTGGAGGTAACATGTTGAAAAAGTGAAAAGCAGCACAGTAGAGAAAAAGCCTATCTTTCTGCAGCTTGCATTCAAAGGTGATGATACTGCAAGTAGAATAAGATGCAGACTGAACGCTGCCCTGAAAAGAATATATCCAGCCGCCAAGCTTGTATGTGTTTATCAAACAACTAGTTGTTTGAGACAATCAAAAGTGGACAAATACCCAACTCATGTTACCTCCAGCTGTGTCTACCAATTTACACGTGCGTGCCAAAGCACATACATCGGAAGAACAGAGAGAAGGGTTATTATCCGCATTTCTGAACACATACCAAAGAACCTGAGACTGAAAGGTCCACAAGTATTAAACAGTGCAATTGCGCGTCATCTATTAGACACTGGTCATAATGTAGACAACTTGAAGTCCTTCAAAATAATCAACAAGCAAAAGAAACCTAACTTGCTACACTTTGCTGAAGCAATTGCTATCAGACGACTTAAACCAAATCTATGACAACAGAAAAAATATACAACAGCTTGTTTTGTTTCCAACCCTAATTGCCTAATTATTCTATAAATATTTATAAACTGTCAAATATTGATCACAGTTCATTTGAATTATTCTATAAATAGTCAGTGTTTGTAACTCTTAATTAGTTAAATCATTCCGGACTAATGTTACTTTTACTTCCTACCAATTACTCCTTGTGATCGTGGAAAAGTATATTCAAATCTTCAATGTAATGTAATTCATATTTTTCATCGTTCAGGTTGTAACCAGTTGAGAAGAATCCTCGAAATAATAAAAGATGAGCTCATATTATCCTGGTACAATTGTTGTTCTTGCTTTGTTCAAATTCTGACAAACACGTATTGAGTTGGATGTCAGTGGCTGAATGGTATACGAGCTTGACTTGTAGCTGGAATTTACTGGGTTCGATAACCCGGTAGGTGCGTAATGCTAACGAGTCCCAAAATGGGACGAAACAGCTGTCCAGTACTCGCTAGTGGTTTTCAATGGTTCTTTGACCAATATCAATCTGTGATCAAACTTGAAACAAATCAAATCCATCAAATCTAACTCTTGAAAATACCTATTTTTGTGACTAACGTTCAGTAATGCTACACCTAGTCAAATTTCTATTCAGTATAGTGATTATTTGCATATGTCATTGAATTTTCTGCATACGTATTAATTCACAAATGTCCTATAAATTACCTAATGTATATTTATATAGATACATGCCACCCCATAAAATTGTTTATCATTAGTATTGTTTTTAATAAACATTATTCATAGGAGTGATGTGAACTTAATTCTGTGACTGTCTTATATTATTCCGTTGTACAACTTTAACAAGCTGTGTGTAGAGAAATTAAATCCAATCGATAGGTATTGATTACATCCATGCATATATATGTCTGTAGGTTTGAAATATGTCGTAATAGTTATAATATATTATAGCCAGTGAATAATCGAACTCAAAACGAACTTTACCGTGGTTCCTAGCTGTGATAGTTAAAATGTCTCTGTAATCGAGGCTGGAACCTGACTAATAAGTCAGAGGATTGAAATAAATGAAATCAAAGAAATAAAGGAAATATCACCAGTGAATAACTTCCACCACCAGATTTTATTCAAAAATGTATGGAGACACAGAAAGAAAATCAGATTAGTAGTGTAAATAATGAAAATAATACCAATCAATGATGAGAAATTGAAAGCTTCTATAGGATTACCACATAAACGAGAAGCATCAAAAGCCGTAAATAGGATTCTTAGTGAAAAATACATTTAAATCAACCCATTTATTCAGGAGAACCAACACAGGAGATTTAGAAAAACAAGTATATAGAAAATCAATGCACACAGATCAAATACTCAACTATACTAGCAATAATCCAGTTACTTAAAAACGAAACTGTGTGCAGACATTGTTTAAAAGAGTTCAAACACATTATAGCGCTCCAGAAAAGAATGAAAGGAAAATGCCTACAAACGGTCTTCAAAAAGAATGGTTATCCACAAAATTTCATCAAAAAGTGTTTAAAGTCGAATCAAAACACCAACAAGAAACTATCATCAAAGACCACAAGAAAATTCATTCTATCATACATGAGGAATATCTCTGAAATAACAGCACGAATACTGAAACCGTTTGATATAGATATAGCACACAAGCCAGTCACATCACTTAATTCGATATTATGCAAACCAAAAGATCAAACAGAAAAAGGGGATAAAATTAATACCATTTACAAAATAAATTGTATGAACTGCAACAAGCATTACATCGGCCAAAGTCGGCGTCCCCTTCGAATCAGAATCCACGAACATAAATCAGCCGTGAAAAGACACGATATGTATTATTTAGCATCAATGCATACAGACAATTATGGTCATCAATTTGATGAGGATAATGTCAAAATCTTAGGCAGAGGAAACACCATAAGTGCCAGGGAATTCCTAGAAGCCTGGTACTCAAGCGAAAATGCAATTAACAAACACGTTAATATAGATGAAATATACCAACTAATGAAAAGTAAATCAGGTGACCAAAAAGTTTAAAATCCAAGTCAATAGAAAATGGTCAATACATATGTAAAGATGGTTACCGGGAGACGTACGCAATTATATCACTCATGAAGAAATTTAAATCATTTCACTTTATGCTAAATATGGCGCTGAAGATGTTGTCCAGAAGGATGACGAAAGCTTCGCAACTAAACCAACCAGCTCAGAGAACACTATTAATTGCAAGAGATAAACTTTGTCAACTTATGTATCTTATTGGATCCAATTAAGAAAAAGTAATATAATCTACCAAATGCTATTTAGTGAATGTCAGGTCAATTACAAATAAAGTCATACTAGGCGATCGAGATCAATTAGATTATCCGAACATAGGAATTCTGCTAGAACTAGAACTAGAATGATTCACCTTGCTAAATTAAATAGCTTAGAAAAAACTTAAGCCAATGCAACTCAATCATTCATATGTAATCAATCACACAATGGGGTTAAGTATGGTGAAAGTATAAAAAAAACTCATTTTAAGTAGGCAGATATAGAGGTTAGTCACTGAATCTGCGTTCATCAAATCAGCATCAGGCACTTCCGGTCAAAATAATGCGACGCTTATACTGGCTAAGTAGATAACTACAATCAATAACGAGAGGGAGAGAGAGAGAAATATATACATAGAGCAAATTATGGAACCATGTGAATACATTGGTATGATAATAAGCAATAAATTGTGCTTCAAACGTCATCCAGTTATCAATACTATCACACTGGGTTATATAAAATAAACTTATCTGATATGAACTTTTAGTGATGATAATTTCTCATAAGAACGTCTGGAAAAATATTATTAAGTTGGTAAATTAGTCAGTTACTTAGAAAACGATTGCACCATATCAAGAGATGAAAGATCCTACAAACTTTTGGGTTCTTTTATGGTTCTTTATTTTATTGTTAATGATAGGAAAAACACACCAAATAGTATAACCACAATAATCATGGATGTTGACTGTCTGGCATTGATGCTATACAGTGCCTAGTTTATCAGTAATACGCAGTGAGATGAATACAGAAAAGTGTTCAAGCAATACCCGAAATGCGTTTGGCTAAAACAAAATATATACATAATACTGGCCTCAAGATAGTAGGCATCTCAAGAAGGATACAATCGATTGGCTGTCTTTAATTATAACCATTAGGCGACTTTATTACTATTATTATTTCCTTAGGATCCGAGTAGAAAATACGGCTTCAACAGCTCATCTTTGATTCATCCTATTCTCTGCGGTCATGTTCAGCTGTCTCTACGATCGACCATAAGCCTACTTCTCCTCAGTGTCACCCTCGGACACCCAACCCATCGTTCCCCATTAGGGTACCAGTCGCGCTACTTCACTCAACGGCCTCATCAGCATGCATCTAATCCATCTGCGTATTCTTCGGGTGGTAGATTTTCGACTGGTTCGTTGCAACAATTCCTTATTGCTAATCCTTGGTACTATGGTACTAGAGAAGGTAGCTGCCGACAAATGTCCGAAGCCTGTTCAATATGCTTTTGATGGCATGTTCAGTCTCGGAACTATATAGAAGAAGTGTCGTGACATTCGTGTTGAAGCTCCTAATCTTGTCCCTCGTGCTTAGTACAGTAGATTTCCAGACTCATCTCAGAATAATTAAAGTCTGTTTTGCCTTTCCTATCCTGCCTTTGACACCGTCATCCGTGCCGCTTGTAGATGAAACAGTGTTGCCTAGATAAGACTGAATTCTGGTTGGTTCTTTACCAGACTATATTCTCAACTCAAATGTGAGATTCTGAATTAATGGGTAAGGGATAATCTTGTAGCCTGGAAACCTGATCTTTCGAAGAGTCATAACTTCAAACTGATGACGACTTCGAAACTAGGGAAAAAAAGATGTTCAATAATCTTTAGCTTTCAGTAGTTATTTATTTGAAGTTGACTAAGAACGAAATCGCTCAAATGAAGCAAAATTTGAGAGTTAGTGTAGATATTGTCAATGAAACTATGTGAGACAGCCTAAGTCGTAATCAGATGATGAGTTAACACACGAGAAGGAAATTAGAAAAATAATATTCCTAGTTCAAATGATTCTGTCTGACGCTATTTAGTCTTATTTTGTTTATCTGTACTCCCTAGTCAGAAAGAGTGGTGATGAAGACTTTTTTATCCCGTCGGTAATCACTTCCTTACTTTCTACTATGCAAAGAAATATTGTATTTGTTGACCACATTGTTGAATAGGTGGACCTACTGATAAGCAAGTGTATCAGTTTCCTGTCTGTTTCATTCAATTCATCCTCATTGGAATGGACAGCTGACAAACTATCACAGTTTTGTCCCAATCAGAAGAAAAAGGAATCTTATCAGCTCTCTTGCAACAAGAATCTACCGTATTTACTCTGAAGACGCATTGAATGAGGAATTAGAATCCTTCAGCATTACTCTAATCAAAAATTTACATCCCAACCTCCTTCATCGATAAACACCTAAAGAGAAAGAAAGGAACTCCACGAAACCAAGATGTGCTGAAAAAACAACTAATTATAAATCTGAAACTAAATGGAGGTAGAATTAGTAAGGTTTTCCAAAGCCTGCTGTTGAAAGCAACTGGTAGAACGTTCTTTGCGGTATCACGACGCCTCACCTTCTCCATATATGCTTTTTTTCATCAAAACACTGAAGACAAGATCCCGCTGTCGGAAACTTTAATGTGTACATAGCCTACATCAGCAGGACATTGTCTAGACGTGCCCATGAACACTTACCAGCATGGCTGTCAATAGAAGGTAGGACAGCCAACGGTTCAACTCTGGGGCATATTATTACTTCTGATCATGCAGCATCAGCAGAGACTTCTTTCATAGTTGCTTATAAAGTACGACCAAATCGTTTTTTAATAGAAATATACACTCTATTTCACAGGTTCTCATCAGCTGCAGACTACCTGAAATTTCAATGGTTATTTCAGGTAGTCTGCAGCTGATGAGAACCTGTGAAATAGAATGATATCATTTTATACTGCAAATTTCGTCTTCCTTTCTTTATCGAAATTTATCAAGGGAACCAGTTGTATGAAGAAATATACACAATTTTCAGCGTAGTTTATTGCATATCATATTCTCTCCACCCAGGATCCTCAAATAAAACAACCGGCTCCACTATATCATCTGACCTGATGCTTTTCGATCTGAAGAATAAAATAATCCTTTATGGTAATTTTCTTTGGTCCTCCTGAAACGAGAAACGTTAGATTTCCTACCAATTAAAAATGTGCATCAGTACATTTGGCAACCTGCAGATATAACTGGAATGACTTCAACTAAGGAATATAAGATTCAATGTCCCGGATAGAAATTCAGGTAGTCCAGTGATTCTAGAAGGCCACCTACAATTTTTTCATGCAGCTGGAGCCTTAGCAATCCTTAAGCGGAAACCTGAACTCGGTGTTCAGAAAGCTTTACATCCAGCCTCTTTTACTGCTATCGGCTTTGCACTACTTTTTCTTTTTTTTTCCTTTCTTTGTTTACCTGAATAACTTTATAATAAGCTCTGTGCAGTCTCTTTTTCGAAACTAATTTTCACTCTTTTGTCCTCTTGTCTCTTATCAACCATTTCCGAACGATTTCATCATGAATTGACATTGGTTAGAGAACCATTGGAAAACCGATGACATTTGCTAGTGGTCGCGTCATATCATCAATTGGCTGAAGTTGGAATTCATGAACCACTGGATCAAATCCCAGTGGCTTAATGGTCTACGAGGTCACCTTATAGCCAGAAGATCCTGCGTTCAAACCTCATTGGGTGCGTCCTGTTGAAGAGTGTCAAACTAGGACAAAACAGCTCTCAAACTCTCCCAGGTTTGCCAATCGTCCTCTGACTGATGTCAGTTCATGATGAAATCCTGAATACAGTCAAATCCCTACAAACCAACACTTGAAAGTCAACTAATTAGTTGTCAACTCTCTTGACTATTTAAGACTTCCTAATCTTTCAAAGATGGTTTGTACTGATGCACTTTGATTTGCTTTGTTACTTACTGAAAATAACCTTTAATCTCTGTTGTCAATCTACATTGCATGTATAAACACCCCAAATAACTCCACACTTTTGAAGTGAAATTATAAAAACAAATCTCTTCGATGACTCATGTGTTCGTTCAATTTGTTAGTAACGCCACATATTGCAAGGAAAAAGTTGAAACTTCGATCACCAATGATAATCAGCATGTTGTCGCACAGTAGGATGATATCTTCAGCGTTCAGAAGTCTTATTCTCCCTTGACAAACTTCTCTTCACGCCTCTTCTTCAGAAATAATGTGTGAATGTCAACAGTGAATGATAAACTAATCGAGAATGTTAAAGTATTTTAGCATATTACGATACGATCCAAGAATATCAATTTACTTCTTTATATGAGATGTGGTATTTCTCTTTATTTTTATATATACTATTATTCATTCCTTGTGTCTTGAGTAGAACACTGCGCATCTGTGGCACATCTCTATTGTTCTGAATTCTTTATAATCACTTCCAGCTAGTTCCGCGACCGTACATGAGCTTTCGTTCTTCTCTTCACTTGATATCCTCCGCATCACCTTTGGTTTCCACTCGACGACATGAAGTTGAATGAAGTACGTATTTCCAAATGTGACCTAAATTCCCTTCTGTGTATTTCTTGGGAAATTGGTTGTCGGTTGGCTCAGTGTTGCTGATCGTTTCCACTGTATCTTCCATATGTAGCGATAGCAAGCATTAATGAAAGCCTGCAGCCTGTCTGCCTGTTAAGTCTCTGAACCATGTAGAAGCACTGGTGCTAACAATACACCCTTCACAATGTTGCAGACATTAATTTTACCAGAGAAATTCACTATAAATTTAAATACATGAAAGAATATATATGTGTCAGTAGCACAGTGGTTAGGACCATGCACATGGTCCGGGGTTCGATCCCCTGCCGATGCACACCCGATATCTGTGGTCGGCCTGCAAAATTTGGGCTACCGATATCCATGCTGAAAATGCCATACTTGTACTGAAAATACTGTGTGGCATCAAGCTGTAATCAAAAAATATATATATAAAGCATGCTTGAGTATGATGATATTTTTTTCAAATTAGTAGGTTATATGAATATTTATGTAGAATGTTTACTGGTCTTAAAGGTTATAGGATTATAGAGAGAACTTCTTATTATACATGCCGGTCTGTCTGACTATAAGTATTTATTAGGTCAAATCAATGCAAAGATGTTTTGCTATTATATTTGGTCAGAATGACCCATTTTCAACTGATCAATTACAACATTATTATTATTGTTTATTTTTCAGAAATTTCACTTACTATTCCATCGTTTGCATACAATTGCACTGGTTCATGACATATAGACTTAAGAATTCTCACTCCATTTAATCGATCCCACAAATCATGTAACTTTTTTGTTGTAATAACCAAAGCCACAATTTCTGCATGTATTGAAGTATATTGTGCTATGTGATTGCTAGATTACACTAAAGCGGACTGAAGTGACCCCAGTAATAATGTTGACTAACGTGTCCATAAAGTCTGCAGGTTATGTACATAAGATCTCTCAGCACATACAAAATATTCTATACTCACTCCTATGATATGAGTGTTAGCTGAATTAATATGGTTGCAGCGCTGATCAGGGCTGTGTTGAATGAATGAAACAGCGGTCCGTCGTTTCAATTATCATGCTCTATTTTCAAATTCAGCCTTTCAGGGATTTGACTGATTTCAGGTTAGATGATGACTGACATCACTCGGGGAACTATTGCAAACCAGAAACTACTGGACAGCTGCTTCGTTCTAATTTAGAACTCTTAATCAGTGTGCAAACATAACCCTAACCTGCGACCGTCAGCATTTAGAATTAATGAGCCACTGGATTAAATCTCGGCGACTGTTTGGCCAGTGAGCTTTCATCGTCACCTGAAGTTCCTGGGTTCCATTCCTAGTGGTGTAATTCGTGCGTCCTATTGAGGAGTCCCAAGCCGGGACGAAACAGCTGTCTAGTACTCCCTGGTATTCAATGGTTCTCTAACTAAATTCAGCTCGTAGTTACGCCTGATATCATGATTTAGTTGAAAAGTAATTCTAGATGATAAGAATAGTCTTTAACTGCACACATGTAAATCACCGGTACGTATCTGATCAACAGATACTTGAGAAACTACGTCCTCTATAATATTTAAAAACTGATAAAGAGTGAAGGCGACTCATGTGGGTGATTTTAAAAAGATATGAATAAAGAAACAAATAGCCTCAGGAAACCTTCAAAGTCTGTAATTACCTGCTGAACATTACTGTTAAATCTTCTTTAGCCCGATTAAGTCTGTAGAGACAACTTGTACAAACTTATTAAAGTCTTATCACTTGTAAGTGGGATTTCTCTCAAATTGTAGCTTATAATCAGTTTAACTATCGTGTGAAATGCAGTAGCTACTTCAGATAAGATTTCCCTATCTTTGATTTTCCCCAAACAATTAGGTTTCGTTATCAATCATCAGGGAAAGCAAATTATGTTCGAACTAAATTGCAACTGCTACTCATAACCATCAAACAGAGTATAGAAAGGTAGTTAGATTTCTTCCTCACTTTCATTGACTTTGAGAAGGCTTTGGATAACTTTGTCGGCGAAGTAATTCGGAAACTACTTCAAGACTGTGGAGGGCCTCAGATCATTATCAGCCCCATTCAACAACTGGACATATCACAATGCCAAATGTCGAGTGATACACAACAAAATACTCAGCGAAACTTTCGAAGTGAATACAGGAGTAAGATAAAGCTTCCTATTATCATCGATGGTATTCATAATTGTGGTGGACTGGATTCTGCAGAAAATCTCACGATCAGAGAGAGAAGACAGTAATATGTTGCACCAATAAAGTAACTCCAGAAAATCTGGATTTCACGGATGATTTATGTCTGATTTCACATGAATTCGAAGACTTATAGGCGCAAACCGCAAAACTGGGAGAAGAGGCTGACAGCAAAGACGGGACTCCAGGTAAACATAAAGAAGATGGAGGTGACGAAGATAACCAACCAAAAGCAAAGAGAAGCACCAGTCACTATCAACGGGAGAAATTTGAAAGAGCTCAATTCCTTTACTTGTCTGGAGGGTATTGTTTCAACTATAGGCGACACCACGGATGAAGCTGTCAAAATCAGAATCGGAAAGGCAAAACAGACATTGATTACTGTGAAATCAGTTTGGGAATCTAATACACTCTGCATAACCAGTAAAATTTTGATTTTCAACACCCGTGTTAAGTCACTACAGACTTTTATCAACAGCTGCCTTCTCTGACTGCATACTGAATTTTAAATGTCCAGAAAGACACAGCAACAAGAAACTCTGAGAACGAACCAGTCAGGAACCTATCACTCAACAAATACTCCAAAGAAAATGAAGTTGGATCGGATACACTGTGTGGAGACCGTTGGGTAAAATCGTGTGTTAGGACCTTGAATGGAATTCGAGTGGGAAGGGATGAGTTGGACATCCGAGGGTGAAATGGAGGTGACCGTGGGGGGCAGATATGAGAGCCTATAGGCGATCATGGAGCCAGCTTAAGACAACTGCAGAAAAGAGGATGAAGTGGAGATGTGTTGTTGAAGCCCTGTGTTCCACTCGGAACCCAAGGGAATAATAATAATCAACCATCGTAAAGCAAACTCAGTAAACGGTGCCTACCAGAAACTATCCAGATTTACAGTGGACTCAAAACTTGTGTACAGTTGGCTAAGTTATAATGTTCTGGTCAATGAGAATTCGTGACCAGTGGGATCCACAATGTCAGCGTGAAACAGGTCCTCATTGACGTCACTGGTCGCCAGCAGAGTTATATAGCCAGTGGACACAAATTAGAATTCATCAGCCGTTGGATCCCAACCCAGAGTCTGAATGGTCAGCGGAGTGGTCTTGTAACCCTAAAGTCTTGAGTCCGATCCCAACCTAGGATGAAACAGCTGTCCAGCACTGCATAGTTTTCAAAGGTTCTCTAAAGGATGTGAGTTTGTAATCTTATTAGGAAACTACATGTGATTTTGGGAAAAATTCACTAACGTATAATGAAATGGCAACAAATTATCATCTAAAACGACTGACATCAACGCATATATATATATATATATCGGTATCTGTTTGTAAATTTAAGGTTTATTATTATTGGCGTTACCGATAAATAAACAATCTCTTATCCTTACAATGACTAAATTTTATTTTATTATCGATACTGCTGATTAAACAATTCATACATTCCTTAATTTCATCCGATTTCAACATTTCTTATCATGATGACCTTAATTTTAATGTCATACAAACGGAACGTTATTTTTACAATACATACCATGACTGACCAAACTTATATTGTGCCATATGCTGAAAATTTCACGTTGTATCATTAATACTCTTTTGGAATAAAGAAAATTATTATTATTATCGAGAATTATAATGACCAAGTACTATGTGAACTTGACTGGCAGAATTCATTCTACGCCAGTAAATATGACAGCACCTACTTTTCTAATACCGTCAAACACTGTTCAGCTTTACCTTTGCTACCGACATGCCAATGTGTTGTTGTAATAATGAATTGAGATTTCCTTAATCTATGTAGAATTCTATTTATTGATAATGTACTAACTGGATGCAATACTGTAGTAAAAATGCTGAGAATTCCATTCTGTATCACAAGTACTGTTTTGGAATAAAGCAAATTATTATTATTATTATCAAGCAAAAAAGACTAGATGCATGACACTAGTCACTTACTGCCTAGTGTTCAATCAAAAAGTTACCAATACACTCCTGCATGAGGCCATTGACGAACCTGAATAGCTCAGTGGTAACGTCTCTGACTGTAGCATTGGGTAACATGGATTCGAATCTCAGAGGGGACATGGGTTTCCTCAAGATTAAAAACGCCCCTTTCTGACGATTACCTCAAACAAGTACGAAACGTAGGTGGTTCAAGGCTTCCAACCGATTACCTCCAAGCATCACAAATCACAACTACCTTGAGATTCTTCAGATAAACTCCTCTTGTGTATTATTACAGAAGTGGAGTAAAGCGAACTAGAAGATGGAAAATGACTCCTTAAGTAAAGCCATGTCATGAAATCCCTTTCTCTCTGTATCGGTGACTTTTACCATTCATTACCCAAACTTCTTTCTGTTATTATTATAAATTCGTTTTACTGATTCAGTTTTTAATTCAAAGAATATGGATTGTTTTTTCTGACTGTAACATTCTGCTTTCAAAACTCCCCTTTGGTGTGTTTTGAATATGAGTATGAAGCTGGAAACTCCCTTTAAGCCATCTATCTGACTTCATAACTTAACAATTTTATATTCCAGGTTTGGTCACTAGTTGACATCAATTAGAGAACCATGGGAAAATCTGGGAGCACTGGACAGCGAGAAATCAGTCAGATCTCTGAAAACGAACACTCGATAATTAATCTGATGTTCACTAGTGAGTGGCTCTGTACAGGAATTTACCTGGAATTCTAGTGAGAATTCGTAACCAGCGGGATCCACCAAGTCCGGTTAGAGATCAGTTACTCGCCTATGATTGAGCTCTATACATCGCATATTAGCAGAAGTTGGTATTCATGGGCCATTGAGTCAGGTCCCAGTGGCTGAATGGTCTGCGAGTCCGCCTTGAGTGTGGAAGCCCCTGGGTTCAAACCTCAGTGGTTTCACACCGATGAAGCGTTTCACAATAGGATGAAACAGCTAGCTAGTACTCTCAGGCTCTCCAGTGTTTCCATAACTGATGTCAACCTGTAACCGATCAAATCCTTACAAACCAACACTTGGTAATTTTGTATTTACCAGTTTAGATTCTCCTGTATAGGTACTACATTGTTGAGGAGATTAGGCTTGTGCATCATGAAATTTTTGAAAACTATCCACCTTTAATGTGGGAAGGACCGAATAAAGCCATGCGTAGTTCCATACTGCGTCACTTCGACGATAAAGGACATCAAGTTGATACCAACAGAGCTTTGAAAGTTTTTTTTCGTATTGCATTTAATCGAACCTTTCTTATACTTTACGAGTCCGACTTTAACATACAAAGAGGTGATAGGAATTCATCTGAACAGGCCAAATCTGTGCATTCCAAAGAAATTCGTACAACCTCTTTCCTCGTCGTGGCAATCTAAACAATATATACAGAGTCTTATAAATAATTTTCTCCTATCCTTGTAGCTGTCAACTAACATTCATTCACCTATTCTTCTTAGTTATAATTACCTTCCAAATTAACTGATTTTGATTCCACTAATCATTTTTTACCCCTCCTATACCTCAAAATTGATCATTCTGATTGACTAACTGATCAATGTCCAGCCTGAAAATAAACTAATCAGAATAGACCTACGTAAAATAACGCCCACCAATTTATTGATCATGACTTTAGACTAATCAACATAACTTTAGTGACTTTTGGAGTCATATGTTATTGTGTAAATATATTCTAGTGTTGCTTTGTGGGGATTTGATTGGGGTTACAGGATTTCATCATGAGCTGACATTGGTTAGAGGACCATTAAAAAACCTGCACGGAGTACTGGACAGCCAGCACGCACCCAGCCATACTGATGAAGAGTCCCAAACTGGGACGAAACAGCTGTCCAGTACTTCCTGTAGGTTTTTCAATGGTTCTCTAACCAATGTCAGCTCTTGATAAATATATTCTTTCCAAGCATCTTGGTATGTTCACAGTTATGTAGTAGAGGGGATTTATCTAGCAGACGTAGAATATTGGTAGGCGACATCCATCATCAATCTGACCATATCAACACCAATCACTATCAAGGGAATAAATTTGGAAGAGTCGAATAACAATTCCAGTAAATAACAGCGAAGTTTATTCACTTTGATGATACTGCACATCCTGCACATCAGTTCAAGTTGCCACACTCCACATAAAAGCATACAAAACTGTAATCAACAGTGACTTATAAAAGAGAGAGTAATTAAATGCAGAAAGAGAAGAATCTAATAGCTCTGACAGTTAATAAAGTGAATGTATTTGCGTCAATAAGAACGATTTTGAGCAATGTCACTAAAAGTCTTCAGCTGCCATTAGTTTTTAGTCTCTCATAGACTCTAATCAGGCAGTCGACACCTACCTACATGACTAGTTCAAGTCAACTGTCAAAGACTTCACGGACTGATGCGAAATTTTGATTTGAACACTGTCGCCTGAACTCTTTTTCAACCTAATCGTATATCAGCTAACACACCTCGTGGAGAGAGAGGCGATGACTTGGTATGCGCAACACTTGTCATAGACATTTCAATCAATACGCTTATGGTCTAATCAAAGCGCACAAAACTCGATTTCATAAAATCAAGAAGAAAAACACCCTGACAATCGATAAGTTTTATGTCGTCATCACACAAAAAGAGAAGAAAATAGGTGAAATACAGAAAATTCAAAAAGGAAACAATTAGAATAAACCTCGTCGATGTAAATAAAACAAATAGACGAAATTTTTAAAAAAATAAATAAACAAATAACCATTGTACATATTGAATTAACTTCAAAAAACAATATTTTCGTTTTGTTTGTTAACACAATGCATTCATAGAAAAGAAAAACAACAAGTAATTCATTGTTCATGTCATACCATAAAGATGAGATCTTCCGACAGGATCCGAATCAACCACCATCGAAGTATTGACTAGTCTCACGGTCTACCAGTCAGCAGACAGCGGCTAACCAGATCACTGTAATCATCACAGCTATATCACCTAGTTAGTTAGTTAGTTATTTAGTCAGTCAGTCAGTCAGTCTAGCTATCAATTAATAAATATTCTACAAACACCTTTGAGGGGAAAATAAGATAGATATAAGCTAACAAAAATAATGTCGAATGAAATAAAACAAACAGATTTCGAATTGTCATCATTGTCCTCAGTGAAATTTAAGGATGTATACATGCATTCGAAAGAAACAATAACACATTTTGTCAGAAAGTAAAACAAAGAAACAAACAAATTCAAAAATCATCGTCATCAACATCATCATCGGTAACATTGGAAAAAGAATTAAAATATAAAAAAGAAGACAACACATTGAAAAAGCACTCACTCACATTGAACATTCAACAAAAAAACACAAATGATAACGTAACAAAATACTTGTTTAAGTATAAACACTGAGGGCCGGAGGCGGGTGTTTTAATTTTAAGGCATTTTAAGGAGGAGACAACAAAATAAAGTAGGGAATGCACCACAACTAGTATACATACATTAGTATATATTCCAAATAATTATAAATGCCAAAATAAAGTGGCAAAGTGAAAACGTGACGATGAGAGGAGTAAGTGACTTTTTCAACAAAGTTAAAGTCCACCAGCTCGTTGACCACTTTTATCGCCTAGTACATTTCTAATATACGCATTGTTGAATTGTTCTAAGAAAATGAATGTCAACACAGTATGTGGTCCAATACGCAGGAAATATGGTGTAAAACCTTTCCATAAGGATAGAAAACCTTCATTGCGTATTACACGTAAAATAACATCCTAGACAAGGGGAAAATAATAAAGAAAAGCAGTATAAAAATAAATGTAAATTATTGGTATTACATGGTTGGAGGCAATCGGCAGGAAGCCTAGGACCTAGGTTTCGTGCTAGTTGGCACTCACCAGTCAGCAAGGCGTATCTGCAACCTTGAAGGAACTGATGTCCCTTCTGAGATTCGAACCCGCGTCACCCAGTGCTGCAGTCAGAGACGTTACCACTGAGCTATTCAGGCTCGCGACTGACCTCCTGTAGGACTGTATTGGATATTTTTGATTGCACACTAGTCAGTTCCTTCAAGGTTGCAGATACGCCTTGCTGATGAGTGCCAACTAGCACGAAACCTAGGTCCAAGGCTTCCTGCCGATTGCCTTCAACCATCTTATATCAACAATTCACAGTGCACCGTAATGGCGGGCCACCTAGCATGGTGGCCACATTGCAAACATGACTGATAGAATTCAGTCTGCACCGAAGATAGGACTAGACACATTACACTAGTTACTGACTAGTGTGCAATCAAAAATGTAAATTATATTAGACGTTTATGGTGAAAACATTGAAAGGAAAGTATTTCTCTCCCCCGCCCTCCCCACGACTCGAATGCTCAACTGGAACAACTGTAGCCCGACAGTCACTAAGATTTCATTTATTCATAGCAATATCAGATGACACAGACAACCACCTTCTCTATAAACTCATCTACCATTTCACCTGATCGTGTAGAGTTAGGTATGTCGGCCGTACTCAGCGCTTGCTATCAAAACGTATCATCGAACACATACCCTCATGGATTTATAAAACAGAAAAAACGTCCCCCCGAAGCTCTATTAAGGGAACACCTGATCGAATCGGAAAACCAAGCGAACCCGCAAAGTAACTTTAAAGTCATCTACAGAATATGTGGGAATCTTGCTAAAAGAGTACGAATCAAACTTCTTCAGAAGCAATGGCAATTCACATATTAAATCCTGAACTCTGCATACAAAAGAAGTTTGTTCAGTCATTAAATCTACAGTGGACCTGATCTATCATAACAACGAATACATAATTCTTTTTTGTCTCTTAATTGTATAATATTTTATTCCCCAACCTATCACTAAATCTCTACTCCTTATTACCACTGTTTTAAACTTGACTTTTGTTCTATTTTAATTCTAGCCGAGCTCTACTCAACCCTGTCAATTAGTTACATCACTCAGCTTGCTTACTTAACCTTACTTCAGCTTCTAACCAATTAACGAAATTTGTTATCTAAAATTTACAATTCTAATGACAAATTTTTGAAATGTTCATTTTTTTGCTAAGAAAATTAGCCATATATACATGCGATTGTACAGCTCAATAATGATATCGCCGAAAACAGTAACTCTTCGCTCAAAGCATTTTCTTTTATAAAACTCATTTTCACTGCTTTGCCATTATTATTTTTATCGTTCAATGATCTTGTCTATAGATATGGATAAGAATTCCTAAAATTAATATACTGAGTACAAAACTTGGAAACTTTGGTAGTATGGAATGCTACATGAATTCTCGTTTTAACTGAATCCATTATATACAGCGAAATTCTATTATTCACTGGGTAACACGTTTCCAATGAAATTTCTTGTTTATTTAATCATACCAACTGTGAAGCTACATAAATTACAAAACGCGGTTTTTTAAATTTCTCTTTCTTTTCCATTTGAGGTAGAATACATTGGTCAAAGAGCAGTAGACTCGGATCACTTAGGCTGACTAAGCATAAAAACGGAGCGAAACCCAAACTTGTAGACCATAATGATATAAGAAGTCTATAGCACAAAAGGCAGCTCCACTCACAAACATATTAATATGATGGGAAAAAGTCACAAGGTGGAGATACAGACTGATTTCATCCCTTTGCGTTTCAAGTGAAATATAGGGCCTCAAGTTTGAGCTTTGAAGTTTCAGTAGTGAGATGCTGTTTTTACAGACGTTCGGTTACTAGCCTCACGTTCAATCTTCCGTACTTTTCAGGCTTACCAGTGGCTAGGTGAGATGTAGGAGTGTATCGGCTGACAATCGAACCCCGACAGCGGGCATGCTTGACGAGCATACTATCCCTACACCACCGACTCATGATAAAGCCGACAGCATGTGATATTCCCAGTCAGTCACCAATGCAAGTACTAAACCGGCCCAACGTTGCCTAACCTTGGGGATTGGGCGAGAACCAGTGTTTTGAACGTGGTATGGTCGCAGATATGAGAGAGAGATCGACACTTGAAACCATTTTATCAGATCAATTGAGAATTCAATCAATCAGAATGACTCTGTACCTAACCCGGATATCTGAAAAATTCTATTACTCCTATGACAAACAGGAAGGAAGAAAGAGAAATATAAACATCAAGTTTCGAAATTCTGTAGTTACAATTTATAGGATTATCATTATTATTTTCTTGGGTTGAGAGTGGAACATAGGACTTCAACAGCACATCTCCATTTCATTCTGTTCTCTGAAGTAGTTTTTAGCTGGCCCTACTACTCCCCGTAAGCTTTCATCTCCTCCTCTTCCTCCTCCTCAGACCATCTCCTGCATGTCACTCTCGGAAACATGCCGAAAACATTGTTGCCCATTTAAGTTTCACTCTGGTGAGATGGCCTAGTGAGTGCAATGTCACTCAACGGTCTCCTTAGCATGTGTCCAATCCATCTCCATTTCCTTCTTCGATGGTTCATTGTCAGAGCCTCTTATTGCTTATCTTTTCTGACTATCATCTGATCTTCAGTATGATATGATTAGAAACAATGCATTGTGTTCAAAACGTCATCCAATAAATATTACTCTATGATTGTATGCTATATCCAATCAAGAAATCAGTAAAGAGTTCCTCCTATAAAAATATTAGCATCCTTAAACATCCTTTTAATTACTATTCAGAGAGCTCATAAGATTTAAATTCTTTGTTAAAACATATACGGTTTTGGAGTTGCTTATCACGTCAGCTGGCGGTGGGCAACAAGGACTCATAACCACTGGGTTATTAAATTGTCAGTCAACCACTGCTTTCTAATCCTATGACACGCAGCCTCCAGCTTCTGCCAATTTGCAATACAGCACTATTCCTATCCTACATTATCACTTACTCATGTGAGTGATTACACAGAGACGTGGGAGTGAATCGCTAAAAAGTGGCAAGCTTCGACTAAAAACACCTACAGTTTTACATAATTTACAAAGACTTATCAAAAAATGTAATCATATGACTCTCATCATATTTTTAACAGGAAGATGAACATCAAAAGGCATCAAGTGCATCCATGAATATTGCCGCAACAGTCGCAGCCTTCCCGCATACCGGAGCTCCCCAACGTTCCGACTGGCTACGAGTGCTCTGGCGTCTCCAACTCGCCCGTGTCATCTACCATCCCAGGATGTAATGTTTTTATCCCTTTCTACCAAATGCTCACGCTTCCTCCATATCGCCCACCACATTCTCCGTTGACAATCATCCTGTCCTCTGACTCAAACGGTTCCATTCTCTCCGATACCACATGCCCTCTTTGCTTCTCTTCAATTGATTTCTGTCAATTGAACTACAATAACATTCACCCCATTGATTAATTGGTTCACTCTACTGCGATTCTGACCGTGGTCCAGACTCATCTGAATGTCTTTACGTGCGGGACCTGCCCCCCCCCTCCGTAGTAGCCCTAGTGTCCAATACATGTTTGACAGTCCAGACCACAAGTAGCACACAATTTGTCCCTTTTGTTTCCTTCGAGTCTTTTATCCAAAAGATTACAGTCTGTTGCCTTTCTGCCGCTTCTTTTCATCTCCATATAAGAGACACTTTAAAACATAAACAGGGCTCAACCTTTTCAGGTCGCCTTCAATGTTTTCCCACCACTCAGTTGTGTGTCTTTTTAAAAAAGGAAACAAGAGTAAAAATGTTATTCCATATACAGGAGAGAAGAAAAAGTTAAACATGTTTACCCCCATATTTTTATATTCCGGTTTTCCATCGATAATTTTCATATTCTGAATTCTTGTCTTTGCAATATCAATAGGCAAAGAGAATACAGATGTGGTAAAACCGCTTAATAGACTAGCCAGTGTATGTACACCTAATCCATCAGTTAAATAACCTAAAACATAAAGCAAAATAAATGAGGAGTGGAGACATACTAAATATGACAGTTTTTATTACTATTATTTATCATTATATCCCTGGGTTCCGAGTGGAACATAGGGCTTCAACAGCACATCTCCATTTTTTCCGGTTCTATGAAATCCTCTTAAGCTGGCCCCACGATCGACTGTCAGCATTCACCTCCTTTTCACAAAATCTCCTCCATTTCACCATTGAACTCACAAACAACTCGTGGTTCCCCAATCGAGGGTGATGTCACCCGACGATGCCCTCAGCGTGCCCGATCCACCTCTAGCTTCTTCAGCATATTTGTTGAGAAATAGGTTCTTGATTGAAGTAATAGACAAATACACGTATATACACAGCCAAATAATGTAAGATAACTGGGAATCATAAGTCCGTGTTTGATGATTTCCGCCTATCAATGGAACTGCCTTAATTTGGTTGGGGGGGTTTTAAACCAAACTTACTATTCTTCATAATTTTTAATATTAACATTATACCAGCATTATTATTATTATTATTCATTACTTGAGTTCCAAGTGTAGTAAGGTGTTTCCGTGGCACATCTCCCCAATCGCACTCAGTTCTCTGTCATCATCACTCTCAAATGGCTCCACGACTGCCTACAAGCTTTCATTTTATTACTCTCATATATTATTTTACTATTATTTCCTTCACGTTCCCAGTGGAACATAGGGCTTCAAGCTAGAAGCTTGAAGTTTCTGTAGCAGTGTTTATTTTTACAGGATGAGGTTGCTAGCCTCATGCCCAACCTTTCCTCTTCACCAGATTTTAGTTCCGGCTTAGCAAGGTAAAGGAGTGCATCAGTCGGGGATTGAACCCCGGACCATGTGCATGGTCGGTGAGCGTCCTAACCGCTATGCCACCGATGCACATTACTCTCATATAATCTTTTGTATGTCACTCTCAGACCCATACCCATTCAGGGGTTCACTCAACGACCTACCTGACGTATACCATCAATCAAAGGTCTCCTCAGTGTATGTCCAATCTATCTCCATTTTTTGCTTCTGTATATTTGCTTGGCAAGAGGTTGTTAGCTGATTTGTTTCTGAGGTCTACTGTTGTTGACTGTTTATTCCTTCTAGCCTACCATCCGGTCTTCAGTATCAAGCGAAGGCAACTGTTGATGAAAGCCTGCAACCAACTGTTGAAAATACTACTTTGATTACGCATGCACCAAGTCTTAGAATCATATAGGAGTGCACTGACTTGACAATGGTATTGAAAATCCAGACTGCATTAAGCATTCCAATGGATATTTATAGTGTTAACTGTTTAAGAAATGTAATATGTTTACATTTTTTTCCCGAAACACTATGTTCATTTAAGTTATTAAACACGTAGTCGATTGTCAGCCAATCTCTGGATGATAAATATTACCACAGAAAATAACCGAAATAAAAACAGTGACTTGGGTATAACATTTTTAAAGATTGATCCAGCCTCTGGGTGTAATTCTGCTGTCTAAAACAACGAATTCACAACAAAATCAAGCTAAAACCGAAGTTTGTGTTTCTAAAACACGAAGTCCTACAACAGTCTTCTGTTGAGGTCATCCAGTCAACCAATGATTATTGGACTATTGTTTATAATATAATAAAAATACGATTTTTTTTTAAAATATCGTCTACAAATACCCATTATAAATTTGAGGACACTGATTAGTGAATAAAGAATATGCTTCATGTTTGATCACGAGGTGATATCAGTTAGAGAACCATTGGAAAACCTGGGAGTACTGGACAGCTGTTTCGTCCTAGTTTGGGACTCTTTAGAAGCAAGCACCCCCTGCGGTTCGAACCCAGGACCTTCTGGTTACAAGGCTGGCGAGTTCGTAGACCATTATCATCAGTTCAGTAACAGTCGTGACCAGTAGGGTGCAGCAGGTCGGGCGTGAGGACAAATACTCGCCTAAGACATTTGCTAGAGGTCGCACTATGTCGTGAATTGGCAGAAGTTTAAGGTCATGGGCCATTGGATCGGGTCCCAGTGGCTTAATGGTATACGAGCTTGCTAGCCTTGTAACCAGAAGGTCCTGGGTTCGAAACCCGGTGGGTGCGTACTTCTGAAGAGTCCCAAACTAGGACGAAACAGTTTTCCACTACTCCCATGTTTTATAATGGTTCTCTAACCAAAATAAATATTAGTTAGACCGTTGAAGGTAAGGGAAAAAGTAATAGAGATAGATAGATAGATATAACACTATCAATATTGATAACCAATTTGAATAGCCCCGTGGATGAGTGACTTACCGGTTTCTAGAATTTTCTGTTTAGCCTGAGAATAAGTGGCTAGCTGTGCACCATTAACTACAGCTGCTCGTCCCATTGTAGGAATTGCACCCTATAAAATTAAATTAAATTAGAAAAATATGAATAAGCGAACTACATACCACTTTTTGTACATAAGACAGTAAACAACTAAATCAACGAAATGTTGAAACACCAACATTACTTACAATATTATAGTGAATGCTGTTGGAATGCACAGAACCCATCGATCTGAATTCAAAAATGATTCAAACGATCAATTATGTTTTCATGAAATTACTTATTGCTAAGCAAGGTGAAATAAGGAATAATAAGCAAAGTTGGTATAAAAGAATGATGTGATTGGTGAAAGAGTAAACGTTAGTGGTAGAATGTTCACCAGTCTCACATGGGAGGCCCAAGTTCGACCCAGGTCAACACACTTCAAGTCTCAGTTAGCTGATTTTAAACCCGGAAAAGAGGGAAGGTTGGACATGAGGCTAGCGACTCCAGCCCCCGAGAACATCACTACCGCTACTGAGACTTAGAGTTTTAAACCCCAACGTTCCATATAGGGGGCAAAGAATGAAAAAGGAAATTCCAAATCAACACGAAATAAATTGGTGATAAGTGACATAACAGTGACTAAGTTTGGTTTTCCCTTTAAGCGTTCAAATCCTATTTTTCCTTAGATGTAATGAAAGCGATTAAGACGAGTAGAATTAGAATTGACTACAAACCTGAACGTAATGACGAATGAAACACACAATCATAAGGTTACATATCCTTCATCTGTTAGGGTTTATGACAATCAATCACTGGGCCACATGGTTCACAGAGTCCCACTTCATAAACAAAAGTCACAACTATTAAACAGTTAAGTGGCAGCATGACCTGAAGCGTTCAAGGACGGTAAGAAGGGAGCATTGACTAGAATAACATATTATCTAAACCCTAGTAATCCATAGCCTAAGTGGAGTTGAGGATAGCAAACCCAAAAGAATAAGTCGTTTCAGGTAAAAATGCAAGTTTACTGATCAAATTTCAACTCTTCAATAAATTCTGGAACACTAATGTTCCTACCGACATCCAACAATTGCCATACTTCTTGATCTAAAGACTGCATTAGACTTCGTTAATCATGAGGTGTTGCGAAAGTGTCTGACTATGGTGAACAGCACTGTATGAAAGTGTATTATATTGTGGTGAGTGGTGTCTGCAAGCCAAAATTGCAAACAACAATTGACGTCAGTGTTTACGTCCCGAATCGGGGTCATGAGAAAAAGCAAGAATAAGGCCTAAACTTGAGGGACTCAACAACCAATCACAGAAGACTTAGCGTGGGGCGGATACGTTTCGCAGATATATCACCGGACTATCTAAGAAACGCCAAAAAAAAAGAGATGACAGAATAACCTTCAGCAGGAAAACAACCAATCAGAAGACATTGCTTCTCTGCTAACAATAACGAATAATAATGTACATAAAAATCTATAAATATCTGTTGATTTTCTCAATAAAGGATCTGTTTCCTGGCCCTTGTCTTTTGTCGTTACTATATCAATCAAATCAAGACATTCTACTGAAATTCATGTAGCCGATTAAAAGACTATAAGATAGCTAGCATTCAAAATGACAACCAATGGTGTCCTTCAGGGATTCTCAATTTCATTACTCTTGTTTAATTTTATTATATAAGCGGGCCTACATGGAAGTGACTTTACTTGACTCTAATGCCACGATATTTGATGTTTTTCTAGGAAAAGTGTTAGCTGAGTTTGAGCGGGCATGCGACGTGATCATGAGAAAAAAAGAAATTGAAATATGAATACAGTTTGTATTCGGTTCATCCCTATCAAATGTATGATGCTGCTACAGAGCAAAGTAATAGAATGTATCGATCAGTAAGCCTATTTTATAAGTCAAATAGACCGTCGTTGACTGATTGTCGATGTATTCTCGACTGGGGAACAGAAAAATTGTTAAGCATTAACCAACCTAGCTATATTTGGTCCCTGCTACCAGCCGAAGTATGTGTGTATTGAGCGGTGTTTTACAATAACACATAGCAGGTAGTGTTAAGGCTGGATATAGTGTGTCTACCGAAGAAGATAAGCAGGGGTTAATAAGGTTGTAAGCTTTTACTGATTGAGGTGACTGGGACTTATTGTGCATATGGATACCCACTGCCTTCCTCGACAAAGAATGCTGGCTGAGGTAGGGAGAGATAGAAAAATAGCTAAATGTAATCCGACAAAATATATGAAATTAATTTGTATGGACCTTGACTACTGATATGTGCTATATAAGTAGATGTAGGTTGCCTACACGAAAACCAATGACACTCACAAGTTATAATCCTCAAAATACTGAACACCATTACATTAGTTCATTGTAGTATCCTTAATTTCTTTTTATTTATGTATACTTTCTCAACATGTTTTAACTTGAACTAGTGGACTGCTAAACAAAGTCTTGCATTGATTAGTCTACTTGTGTGCATATGTGTGCTCAAGTGAACTCACTCAGTACAGAAGTATTATATGGTCTGACCGATTAAAAAGTACGACAAGGCAACTTTGAATGACATTTCAGATAAATCTTTATATTCATGTTACCACTGACAAAAATAGACATGTATGATTCATACAAAACTTTTAGAAAAATGAGGAAAAAGGACTAAAGGAAACATATGAACAATGTAGCGTCAAGAGGAGGACGTTTATACTATAACTAGTCAATCATTATATCAAGAAACAAATATCAACGCAGAGCCTTTCAGAAAAGTGGAGTACGTCAAAGTAGCACAACCAATAAGTTAACATTGAGGAGGGGGATCTATCAGAATTATTACTTTGCCTCAAGTGCTCTCGACCTCAGGGAAATTGCTTATTTGATGAAAAGCATTATCTTGTAATGCGTGTCGATGATTTGAGTAGTAGAGTGCTCTCTAAATACGCGTATCTGGTCCCGGTTCGATTCCAGATCGATGCACTCCTAAACCTACCCTAGTTTACTAGCCGATTGACATTAAGCCCGTAAAAAAGGATGTTTGGCAAGAGGCTAGCAAACCCATGCCGCGAAAAACAACACTGCCACTGAAATTCCACAGCTAAAGCTTCGATAATAATAATAATCCCTTTATTCCGATAACTCTCTTTCCTCGATGGTCCGAGGAATCTATTGACAAAGAACTGCTAAATTTCCGAAGAACCTTAATAGAAAATATGTTCCCATTCAGATTCATGCACAAGAATGTAAATAAAACTTCTAAACACGTCCAAGTCACCCACCAAAAGATGCTCGTGCTTAATCTCGAACTTAAAAGTGATGCCAAAGCAGAAATTCTCCGTAAACAGCTTTCGAAATCTCTCAATAAAACATACTTCGCCATTAGTCTACGAGTGGTGTTTTATTTCTAGAAACTATTCAGCCAGCAATTAAACGACAAGCTGTCGCATCGGGTCACTCCAGCATACACATACCAGTTCACTTGATATTTTAGAGCTGAATACATTGGCTGTAAAATGCATCCGCTTGTAAAACACACTCGGGAACAATATGCAGCCTTACTTACTAGCGAAGGGAGAAGGCAAGTGTGTATATACTTGGGTAACAGGACATCTGGTGAACTCAGGACATTCAGCTCCACTTAAAAAGACCTTTAAAGTCATATACACGATCCGATCAAACCTCTCCAACGGAGTGAAATCAAGGCATCTGGGCATAGCTAAGGCACTAGCGATTCAAAAGTTCAAGCCAACACTATGTATTCGAAAGAAATAAGTCTAACTGTTGTCTCTACCATGGCCATCATAAAAAGGTCACTTCTGTCAATCGCGATTATCTTATTATCTTTCTCATCTAATCTTCATGTTTATTTGTGATTTCGGCACTTTTAACTTCCATCTCCCCTACTACATTTTTTTATCCGAACTACCGGCCTATTTTGTTATTACTTAATTATTAATTGCACAAAAAGTCAATTTTCACAATAATTATGATCCTACTACGTTTTTTATCCAGTCTTCCTGTTTATTATTACATTTTAATACCTATTTGAAATTTTATTAATTTGACCCTTGACAGGAAACAGTTCTGGAACTTTCTCACCCATTCACAATAAATACACAAATGAACAGTCTAACTAATAACTTCGTCAAAAGTAAATTTTTTTTCACTGCAACCGTCTTTTTAATATTTCCTATAATCGAATGTGTATATTTCGTGAAGTCAGTGGTCGGATGGTGACTAGCAGTGGAATCCAGGACGCGTGTTTCGTCCAATTTGGGACTCATCACTGGGCGTACCTGCATTCCTGGATTCCACTGCTAGTCACCATCCACCAACTGACTTCAAGTTATATGACAAGACATCGCCGAGGCATCTGCACTAGGTGCCGACATGTCAACCTGAGACTGAGCACTTCGGTCCAATCAATCGACAGGAAAATCTAAATCGAATTATATGTATATTTGGTGATTTGAATAATAACTTGCAGAATAGAGTTTTCAGAATTGTACATATTGCAACAACTCATCTCCCTTTACAATTAAAATGGATTAATTAAATAGTAAAAATAATGAGAATGCAACAAGTGAAGCTAGTGGGAAAATATATGTAGTGATAGGAGAAAATGGAGAAGTATCACGCATACTTTGAGGAGGCCATCGAATGACATCGCGAACCAGACCATCACTCGAGTGGACTCTAAATGGGAAACGACGAATGGGTCGTCGGTGCGAGGGTTACATGGGGGAGATTGTGAAAGGAGGAGATGAGAGATTATGGGTAGTCGTACACCCAGCTGAAGAGAACAGCACCAAATAGAACAAAGTGGAGATGTGTTGTTGAAGCCCTATGTTCTACTTGGAACCCAAGGGAATAATAATAATGATAATAATAATAATAATAGCAGAAATAGTGCTGGCAATAAGTTACTGCTGATTTACATATTATTAATTAGGTTCATAAGCTCTTTTATAACATTTGTCTCTTCACATAACACCCTTACTAAATATGGTATGATTGAATTTTTATATTTAGCTGTACGACAATAAATTTTTATGAAATTTCTTCATAGTTTTATCCGAAGAGATACCAAGAGAAAGTTGCGAATATAAAGACGATGTGTGTTCAGTACCCGACAAGATAACTTTAGCCAATTGTTTGAAAAAAGAATTAAAATGCCTATCAACAACTATTTGTCAGTTAGCTCAAAGGCAGCATCCCATTAATCCTACGTAACATAAAAAAGTCTGTTTTGAGGAACCCAGGGAAGAATAAGGGTAGCCAACAAATTGAAGAATGGGGAGAATAAATGAATTTTAAAAATTCTAGGAGGCGTTGAGTTATGTTAAAAAGTCCCCACTTCCTTATGTAACATAAGTCATCAAACGAATGATTTTCTTAGAAATTAACAATATATGAAACGACCAACAAAGATTAGAAGGGAAACTTCTTCCAAGATAGGTGAAATTTGACTTATTTCCTAGGACACTGCCATCGATAGGACATGAATCAGGGAACTGACTCAGTTTACACAAGTGTCTTGAGGCTCTATGCTTCACTCGGGATGCAAAAAAAAGGAAAATATCATAATTGATGCATCGTGTGATGACTTGAACTTGTGGTTAACTAACTATTTCTAAGTGAACTATGAAAAAAAACCTAGGCGATTAGATCAATGTTATACAGCATAGATTTGCGTTTCATCATATGACAGTTAATCAAATAGGGTATAATAAAGATTCAAAGAGAGGTTGATTGCTGAATCCTAGTTCATAGAATCTACACCCAACATGTGTGATAGGAATGACTCATCACTCATATTGCAAATATGTAAAATTACTACTACTAATCAGATAAAGCGATGAAAAATAATGGAATTAGAGAAAAAAAGAGTTAGAAAGTTGTGTGAGTCACTTGATAGGATTATGAGCAGCAATAAATTGTGCTCGAAACGTGGTCATCAGTAAATATTATTGTATAACACTGTGAGACTTTATCAAAATAAAATTTTACCCATAATGGAATTACCATAAATGGCCCCTATTTAACCCTTACATTCAACACAAAACTCAGTTTAAGCGACCTAGGCTTCTTATCCATTTAAAGTTTGACAGTATAAATCAACAAAGAAAAATCCATCTCTGTGCCGAAGAAGATGCTCTACATGGAATGTGGCGCTCAAAGGCAACCTTCTGGCCGACATCCAAAAGAGGAGAATATCAAACGCCCTGAAAAATTTCTTTGTTGCTACATTAAGATTAGTATTCTCCTGATGCCCAGTGTTCTTCAGCAACTCTAACGATAAACTATTGCATTTAACCAATTCTATGTGTATCCAACAATTCACTTGCCCCTTTGGAGCAAACTATACGGGTCGTTCGATGCGTGTTTTATCTAAAACAGTTAAGGAGTACTATTCCGCTTGGTTACAGAAAGGTCACCATGGATTAATAAAGAGTGCTATAATCGAACATATATATTCAATGTTTGCCACTCACTATGTAGGGAAAATTTGTTCAAAGTCATTTATCTACAAAGCCGCTTTATACCTTGTATTGCTGAGGTTTTAACGAATCGGATGGAAAATCCCCTTTTTCTGTCTTTTATCTACCTTTGTGTGCTACAATGGAACGCAGCGGCTTGAACTACTGGACTTCTGTGCTAAGTTCTATACTGAAACTCAGAAAGCGTTAGACAGCATATTATCATTCACGTAAGACACGTGTAGTTAGAAGCTAACACTAAGCCTAGACCGATAGATTTACCTATTGGCCATTATTACTATAAATATTCAACATAAAAAGAACACGTAACCAAAGTTCATTTAGACAGTTTACTTAGTATACTATGAAAAGTCAATGACACATTCCAATGTCTTGTGTCTTTTAAAATCTACTTAAATATATTTCAGCAATAATTTGTAAGACAAGACCTCAACATTATATATATATATATACATATATTATCTGCAGCTCTACGGTATTTGATAGTTCAGTAATTCAAAATAACACACCACATGACAACAAAATAGTCTTGAAAACCATCATTTCATCACAAACCAGATTTTCAAGTTGGCCAGAACAAAGTGCGGTATCAATTGATGAAATTTAAGACTGGTGGTTTAAGACACCTGGAAAGGTATGGAATGCCTGACTGAAGTTCTTAATATGATAAAATTCAACAACGTAAGAGTAGAATTTGGAAAAATCTGGTAAAAAAATATATATTTCCGTACTAGATAGATTCATTTGAGATGACACACGGTACTATTGTATTATTGTTGCTCCCTTGGGTCCCGAGTGGAACATAGGACTTCAACAGAACACCTCTACTTTTCCTTAGCTCTGGGATTTTCTTTAGCCGGCCGTACGATCATCGATACTCTCTCACCTCCTCCCCACACGACCTTCTCCATGTCACCCTTGAACCAAAGTCCAGCTCGTTGTTTCCTACTTGAGTTCCATTCGACAGATGGCCTGGAGCGTAATGGCACTCAACGGTCTCCTGAGATTGTGTCCGATCCACTTCCAGTTTTTCGGAATATTTGTTGAGCATTAGGTTCTGGACTGCTTCTCTTCTAGAGTTTCTTATGCTAATTCTTTATGCCCTGTTATCTGGTCTTCAGTGTGGAGCCAGTGAACCAGATGTTGAGAAAAGTCTGCAGCGGGCTGTTGGAAACGCTTTTGTAACGCGTCCGCCAAATTTCCCATCCATTTAGAACATCTGACTGACTTAGCATTGGTGTTGGAAACCAGAACCGCCTTCTGTATGCTGAGTGCAAAAGATCTCCAAACTGATTTCAGAGTGATGAATATGTGCCTTGCCTTTCCGATTCTGATTTTGACAGCTTCATCCGTGTAGTTGAAACGATACTGTCTAGATAAGTTAGAAAGTGACCCTCTCAAATTCCTTCCGTTCATAGTGATGGGTGCTTCTTGTTGTTGTTGATTGATTATCTTCATCACCTTCATCTTCGTTATGTTCACCTGTCTGGCCTGTCTTTGCTGCCAGCGTCTTCTCCCAAATTGGTTGATTTTCGCCTGTAAATCTTGGAGTTTATGTGACATTAGACACAAATCATTCGCGAAATCCAGATCTTCTAGAGTCTTCTTATCGGTCCAACGTATTCCTGTCTTTTCGCTTCCAACAGTCTGACATGGATAATCGAGTTCACCACAGGAGTGATACAGTGTATTAATAACTGTTTTGAGAACAAACTATTGCTCACAATCGGTACACGTAGGTCTACTTAAGTGTTTATGTATTGGGGCCAGAAGTTTGACTAGTAAGTTGAAAAATTTATGAAACAAAATAAACAAAGGAAACATAACTAGTGAATAAATACCCAGCAGATCTTATTCAGAAATGTATGGAGACATAGAAAGAAAATATGAGTAATAATATGCATAATGAGAATAATATGGAATTATAAGCAATTATGAAGCCTCGATAGTACTACCACATAAAGAAGGAACATCAGAAGTCTTTTTATTAATATTAAGGCTGGAATTCGGAGGGCTCTTTGATTTTGATTACAGCTTGATGCCACACCGTATTTTCAGTACAAGTATGGAATTTTCAGCATGGATATGGGTAGCCCAAATTTTGCAGGCCGACCATAGACATCGGGTGTGCGTCGGCAGGGGATCGAACCCCGGACCACGTACATGGTCGGCGAGAGTCTTAACCACTGTACCACCGACGAACACAGAGATAAACTTTGTCAGACTAAACACTAGACAGATTCAATTAAGAAAAATAATAAAGTTTACCAAATACCATGTAGTGACTCCGAGGTCAGTTACGCATAAGTCAAACTAGCAGATAGGGATCTGTTACGTTAACAGAACATAGAAATTTAGTTAAATCTAGAATGTTTGAACCTATGAAGTTAAATAATCTCAAAAAAGCTCAGTGATTACTAGGCATTCACTCACATATGGGATAGAGTAATAGTATAAAAAAGAAACAAAGGTGACGAGAGAGGTCAATCACAGAATGACTTGTTCATCAAGTAGAGACCTAAATGACGAAACACTTATACTGGGTCTATAAAAAATTGGAATAAAAAGCAAGCGAGAGCAAGGCTAATATATACAGAGTAAGTTAGAGATTTGTGAATATTTTGATGCGGTTAAAAGCAATAAATTGTTCTCGACACATCATCCAGTTATTAATGCTGTGTAGTATATCCTAAAAAGCCATTGGTTGAAGGTTGTTGGAGATATGACTCAAAATAGTTCTCAATAGTGAAGATGTACTCACTTTCTGTGAATTTATGAAATGTAACAATTTGAAATGCTGCACTTTTGTGAAACAGAGTTCTACATTGGAAACTCAATCGGTCAGCTAAATTGTACAAACAGTAATACATTTACACAAACAACAGTCTACTTGATTCCAAACTCTTAAGGAGCAATTAATGAAAGGCCAATAACACTTAAACAATAAAAAAAAAGATTAAAGACACAAAATTATCACTACATAAGACAAAATACAGAATATATATATGTATATATACTATAATACTTACCCGCCATAATGTAAGTAAACCTTCTTCACGAGTGATCCGTATCAAAGCATTGAACACATTGGAATAATTTCGACGTTCTGCTGGTGGTAATCTGATAATTTAAAATATTCATTGATTATTTTCTCTCTATTTCTTTTTAATAAAACATAGCTTTAACTAGTAAATTTGAAGTAGATGAATAAACCAATGTAATAATCCAACTATGACTGACAGCTTGTAAGCTGTTCAGAAGATCTAGGTCTGACTGTCTCACTGACTGAGTTCCAACATAGAACTTTGCACAGAAGTTCAACAGTTCAAGATGCGACACTCCATGTAGCATATCAAGGTGGACAAAAGGGATTTAGAAGGATTATAAAAAACAGAATAGTAACGTGTAAAACAATATGACGTTTTAGTGGATATTGCAGACCACAAAGAGTGAATGCATCTGCACCACTGAAAACAACTTTGAGCCATATCACTAACAGGACTACAACCAGATAGGCTACACATTCAAAGATTTCATGGGTTGAAGCCAGTTTTTGGTTTGAACACCACTAGCTCTTTTCCAACCTGATCCTATGTCAGCGCTAGCAGTGACTGTCAAGGAAGGGGCGATGCCTCGACATACGCAGCACATGTCCTAACCATCTCAATCAATATAGCTTTAAAAACCCCCGAAGACTTAGGGACTTAGTTTTAGTAGTGGCTTGTATATCAAGATAAACAAATTAGGTTGACAATATTTGCTTTGTATTGCCCGATGATTGATTATGTTGGACAGAAATGTTGGGTTCTAGTTGATATGTCAGCACCCAGCACGAACGCTTCAATGATTTCTAAAGATTGATTTGAAGTTATTGTTGACTGGTGGTGACTAACAGTGTAATCCAAGATGTAAATCTCGTCCTGTATGGGGGTCGTCATCTGGATGCGCCTACATTGCCGGTGAGTCCTAAACTTTGGGCTTATCGTTTTAAACGCATTATCCACTAAGCCACAACAGCTAACTCTGTTGCAACGGGTATCAGTCATTACTCGTTTAAGTTAACTTCGTGTTTCAGGTTTGATCATGAGTTGACAGCCCCCTGAGGTTCAAGCCCAAGAGCTTCCAACCGCGAGACGGACTAATAGACCATTCAGCCACTGGGTCATAGAACTTGGCACCGAAGTGCAGCAGTTCAAGTTGCCACGTTCCAAATAGCACACAAAGGTAGACAAGAAAATGTTTAGAAGAGAATCAATAGAATTTAGATAAGTATAAAAGTGAAACAGAATGAGTAATGGTAGAAAGGAATATGAAGGTTAAAGAGACTGAATACATCTGCATAAGCCATTGACAACGATTTTGAGCCATGTCACCTATTGTCTCCAGCCATTGATTCTTAGAGTCCCGAGGGCCCCAACCCAGAAGTCTGCATTTCCCTACCTGACTCAGTTTAACTGTCAGGGATTTCATGGATTGATGAGGCCATGTTTTTGTTTGGCCACCACTTACTCTTTTCCAACCTGCACCTATATCAGCTAGTAATGCCCGTCAGTCGGGGGAGGCGATGGTTAGGCATGCGCAGCACGTGACCTAGCCATCTCAATCTATGTAACTTCATAGCCTCGTCGATTGATTTTCCCTCTTTGCCCAACACTCTACGCCTAACGTCAACATTACTTACCTTATTATACCACCTAACGCGAGAAAGAGATCGTAAACATCTGTGGTCAAAAACAGACAATCTCTTCATGTCTTCCGCTCTCAATGGCCACGTTTCACCGCCATAGAGAAGGACGGAGCAAACTGCTGAGCAGTATACACGTCCCTTGGTTGACAGCCGGATGTCAAGCCTACGCCAGAGACGGTGAAAGTTAGCGAAAGCAGCCCGAGCTTTTTGGATCCGTGCTGTGATAGTTGAAATCATTTAGAGAACCACTGGAAAACTTGGGAGTACTTTGTATTTCCCGTTGATTGACTGTAGTGAACCAAAATGTCTGGTCTTTGTTGACACATCTTATTGGAATTTACCATTAAAACTCACTAGAAATCGCCAACAAGTCGCAAATAAAAAAACGAAATGCATATTCTGGATTCCACTGTTAGTCACTAAAAGCCAAAAATATATTTCAAAGAAACTATTCTTATAATATCAACAACAGATGATGAATGCAAGTAAATTGAAATGAATCTATTTTCCTAACATCTCCATAAGCCCAGAAAGACAAAAGTGTTGATGCAGAAACTTTATCCTTCAAAATGTCATTTCAAAACACCTTGACTATGTAGGAGTTTCAACAACAAACTGCAAATACCTATTTTAGAATTACGCTAAACTGAAGTTAAAATTATCATTGTGAACATGTTATGATTTGAATGAATCTTTAGTAATGATTGAGGGTAAACTGTTTCTTTTCCTTAAACTCAAAAAAGAATGCTAATTCCCAGATTTTTTCACTCTTTTGCGTTCCTTGTACAACATAGGACTGACTGACTGGTTTCAACGCAGAAATTTGCACAGATGTGCATCGGTTCACACACCAATCAAGAGAAGAGAGTAGAGAAAGATTCAAAAGAGAGATAACAAACAGATACATGAGGCGAAAACAATATAGTTTTATTGGGTATTATAAGTCACAAGGAATGGATGCATCTGCGCCATTATCGAGAACGAGGATTTTGAGTCATATCACCAATTATCTCCAGCCATTGGTTCTTACCATCTCGAGGACCCCAGCCAGGAAGTCTACACCTCCCTACATGACTGGCTGGCTTCAACTAACTGTTGTGGATTTCATTGACTGATGAAGCCATGTTTTGGTTTGACCACCATTAGCTCTTTCCTAACCTGATCCTATGTCAGCGGCTAAGATTGCTCATCGAGGTAGGCAATGCCTAGGCATGCATAGCACACGTCCTAACCATCTCAACAAAGATTAGAGAAGACAACTTTAGAATTCCTGTAAAAAAGCAAGTTGAATACTTTGAGCAATGTTGGACGATAAAATCAAGAGACTCAAAATACTGATTCGCAGCATCTTGAGCATCACGCCAGATAACCTACAGTTAGCAAGTAACTTCAATACTCAACAGGGATACTGCAATTAGGATTAATTTAATAAAGTACTCCTCCACCAGAGATGTTACCTAGTGGAGTACTGGTTATAACTCAAGAGTCTACATTATTAGCCTGTGAAAATCCTTAAACCTGGGAAAGTTGACAAATTAATTTCAGATAAATTATACGTACACAGAAATCGTCAAGGTAGATTTCGTTATAAAAATCCACATCAGCTTCAGAACAACTGAAAACCAAGCACCGTTAGATAGCTGATTCGTTCCAGTTTCAGACCCTTCAGTAATGCTGAACACTCCAAAGTGAGAGCTCTACCATCCACCTGTTGGATCAGAAATCAATGATTCAGTACCTCCAACTTTTGCTGACATCAACAGTTTTACGATTGAAAAAAAGATTGAAATATTGGATTATACACTGAGAATAATAGCCACACGCATTAGAAACTAACCACATATTTGATCTAGTTATTCTAAGCATACATTTGAATGTAAGCTAAACAGAGAAATTGTTCAACTTACCTGCCATCTGATGTCATTCGAATTAAACAGATCTCAGCCGGTGTACCAATGAATGCACCGCATACTCCAGCAGAAACAGCTATACCAATTTTCATGAAAAAGTTAGGCGATTCATGCTTAAGTTTTGAATACTGTTCAAATAAATTTGTGTATATACCCAGACGCGCAGTTGAATAGGTGGCTTGACGTAGTAGACCAGCAGATAAGCTATAAAACAAATAGATTCTTAATTAATTCACTTAATAGGGTAACAACATCTATTTGAATGAATAATGCTTCTTACCGTGAAAAATACGAAACATCATAAACAATTCAAGATGTATGATGAAATGGAAGTTAACAAGTTTACAAGTGTAATACAGTGATCACATTGAAATTACTATTCCCTTAGGTTCCGAGTGAAACATAGGGGTTCAACAGCACACCTCTACTTTGCCTCGTCCTCAGCGGTCCTCTTCAGCTGGCCCTACGATTGACTATACATTTTATCTCTTCCATGTCACTCTCGGACACGTGCTCAACTCGCCGTTTCCAAATATGGTTCTACTAGAGCTATGGACTGGCGCGCAGTATCACCAAATGGCTTCCTCAGTGTGTCCGACCCATCTACACTATCTTCAGCATGCTGTTTGGGGAATAGGATGTCGGCCGGCTCGCTGAATGTCATAGTTTCTTTTTTGCTAATCCTTTCTAGTCATTTGGTCTTCTGTATGGAGACAGCGGAGGTAGCTGTTGATAAAATTCTGAAGCCAGCTGCTGGAAATACATCCGATGACACGCCAATTCTTTGAACCGCATAGAAGTGACTTGATCTTAGTGTCGAAAAACTGAATTTTGTTCTTTATTGAAGAGTAAAGTATATATCCACACCGATTTCAGAGTAATGAGGACCTGTTTTGCTTTCCTAATCCTGCCTTTGATACGCGCATTCATACCACAGTCTGGTAGTTGAAACGATTCTGCCTAGATGAGTGAAAGAAGTGAGCGATGCGTTCTTAAGTGGTTCGCCATGTTGACAGAAAGATGGCTATTCATGGACAATGCCAAATAGTGTTACACAGTCACATCGTGTTTTAAGTAGATAGACTGTGTAGTTGCAACATAAACTGCAAAGCTTCATATACGAATTCCTCTTAATGAATTTTATTTAACAAAACAGTAATAGTACATAGAACATAGATTAAAACGAATCCATTTTATTTTATCAGTATATCCCTTGTCAACTGCTTAAAACAAGATTATTACAGTTTTCAACATAATTTGGCTTGACATTAGATGGTTGGAAGCAATCAGCAGGAAGTTTTGGACATAGGTTTCGTGCTAGCTGGCACTCACCAGTCAGTAAGGCATATATCTGCAACCTTGAAGGAACTAATATCCCTTCTGAAATTCGAACCCACGTCACCCAGTGCTGCAGTTAAACAAGTTACCAATAAGCTACTCGGGCCAGTGATTGACTTCCCTCAGAACTGTATTGGATACTTAGATTGGACTTCCTGCCGATTGCCTCCAACTACCTAATATCAACAATTTACAGCGTACAGCGTGATGATGATCCATCTTGCATGGTGGTCACATTGCAAATTTGACTGACAGAATTTAGTCGGAACCAAAGAAAGGACTAGATGATACATAACTAGTGTCCAATCTAAATACTTCAGTTTGATTGTAAAAAAACAAATGTCCAGCAATAATTAAGAATGATCATAGTATATATAGATGAATAGAAATATTCAGTGAACAAAATAATAAAATTAATTGTGAATATAAAACAAAGTTTTTCAGATATAGAAGAAAGAAGCAATGGTGACAAGAAGATGTTCATACGTGGATAAATCATAAAATTACATAAGTCATTGGAAAACTGTTGTTAAATAGAATACAAATGCATAGAGTTTACAGTGGCTAAGACTATATTATCTGTTAAACTATATTCTTTGAACACCATTAAAAGTCAGCTCTTACTAACTAACCATTTAGTTGAATATAACTATTTCCACAAAGTAATTATTCTATTATTTATGATCAGTCACCATTAGCATATCGACACCTAGTGTAAGGAAGAAAGGACCGATGTGGGGCTCGAAGGCAATATTTCTTAAGACAAACTCATTGTAGGTACATAAATTTGGTTTACCTTATCTTCAATGCTTTATTTGCAGATCATTTGCAAATTGGTCGAATATCACCACATTCGATAGCTTGTTGAATCCTGCACAGTGTGTTTCTAACGTTCTTCTCACAGTTCTCTTCTTCGATTGCTTTCTTTCGAGTGTCCGAACCATATTGTTACTTTTCTGAACTCATTTGCTGATATACTACTTATATCTGATTATAAGTAGACCTCACATCACTAGTGGAGGGATTCGTCAGTTAGATATACGTATATTTGAATGACAGTGACAGTGTTCCCACAGAGACACTAGAATACAACACCCATCTGTCGAAACACTGAAATATTATCCACTAGACTAACCTAACCACATCATGCGCGGCGGGTATCAGTTGACTGGTACTTACTGAAACTGGGTTTCTTTCTTCCGTTGTTTGCTGTTACTGAACTGAAACGAGATCGGTTTCATTTTTGAATTTCACAGATATCAGTAGCACGGACGCTTCATATTTGAAAGTCACAGGTGTATCATCAAAGGCTCTCCAGTAGTGATGTGAGTGCCACTTATAATCAGATATAAGTAGTATATCAGCAAACGAGTTCAGAAAAGTAACCATATGTTTCAGACACTGGAAAAAAAGCAATCGAAGAATAGGACTGTGAGAAGAACGTTAGAAACACACTGTGCAGAATCCAACAAGCTATCGAATGTGGTGATATTCGACCAGTTTGCAAATGATGTTCAAATAAAGCATTACAGATATGGTATACCAAATTTATGTACCTACAGTGCGTTTGTCCTAATAAACATTGGCTTCGAGTTTTGTCGATCCTTTCTTCTTTACACTACTACATGGCACAATATTATTCTCTTGTCAAAATAGATGAACTATTTTAATAACCTATTAAGGACCTATATATATATATATATATATATATATATATATATATATATATATATATATATATAATGGGCTAAATACCGAAAAGTCACTAAATGGATATTTTACTTACATTATTATTCGAACTTAGTATGTCTAAATGCTTGAAACTCTAATTGTCGAGGAGCGAGACTTATTGAAACACATCGCAATGAAAAAATGAAGTGTTACTCGACAACCACTTGCACTTTCATGCAGTTGTTGGCAATCAGCCAGCACACTTACTATGTGTGTGAGGGCTTATCATGCTATCTGACTGCCCAAACCTCGGTAGGAGGAGCGGGATCTGAACCCGTGACCCGGTGGCTGAATAGTGAAATAAGGTAGCCTCATAACCTGAAGATACTGGATTCGACCTCAGGCGGAGTCATAGGTGTTGAAGAGTCCCACAGAAGGACGACGCGGCTATCTAGCACTTCCTGGATGACCCACAGTTTCACATGAAACGCATTAATGATATACTTTAAAAAATAAACAGCTAACCCTGAATATATTGCAAAAAATCCTTCATTGCGTATAACTGATAAAAGAACCTGAAAGCTGTTGCGTTGACCAGCACTAGCACCTCCTCCAACACCTATCAAGTTGGAAAATAAAATACAGGAAAGAGTGAATGAATAAATGACACCACATATGAAAAAAATACAACAACGAAAGCCACACTCAACACTGAGAATACACACAATGAGGAGAAACTCACTCAAATCAACAATACTGATTTCAATTGTCTAAACTATGCATTCATATGAGATAGAAACGATGGTTTTCGCCAATTTCGAGAAAACACCATCTGGTACGATATTCTCAACTACAGGTTTCATGAAATATATAAAATTTAATTACACCTATTCTTTTATGAGTGCTCTTCGAATACTTATAATCAAACCAAAATTATATCAAAATGTTACTTATTTAAAACGCGTTACACACAATATGAGCACACAAAGAGGTGCACCCGCCAAAATAAAACAATATAGAGAAAAAAGTGAAGAAGTTGAACGACAACGAAATATGTGGATGAGTATTCAAAAGAATGTATTACTTCCGGTCAATCCTAATTTCTACGACCGTTGGACATGAACGTGGAAGGTGAAGGACGAGAAAAGATTAGTGCTTTTTGACTCTGAGTGCTTATATTCAGTCTCGAGTGCAGGGTGGAACAGTATCATAAGGCATAATGTCAGCTAAGGATGAAAAGCCGACCGATGGAGCTTCACAGCTCCATGACACGCCACCATCTTTCTAGACGAGTAATAGAGAGATTTTGGAGGTGGCCAGATGAAAACATATCACCCATTAATAACACCTTTGACAGTTAACTTGAGACACATAAAGACTTATAAACCATCGGGTTGAGGTCTTTAGAATCCTGAGAATCAACCGTCGAAGATTATTGGTTACATGGCTAATAATCATCTGCAGTAGACTAGATGTATTCATCGCCTGTTATCTTGCAGATTTTGAAAACAGACTTATTAATTTCCATTTGACTAATATCTCTTCTGTATATCTTTGTCCATTATAACTTCAATACATTTATTTTTCCTTCCTTTATGTGCTTTATCGCAGTGAGACAATTTGAACTGATGCACTTATATATATAAAGCACTGTGTCGAAAGTTCAGTTTAGTTCAAATCAATACACACCACTTGTCTAGGTACTTATAAATATGAAAATATATTGACCCAAATAACAGAATAAATCAACGTAAGATGTTCCTTTTACAATCAGTGGCCTTAACTTTAACTTTAACTTGCCTTAACTCATTTAAGACTAACATTATTCAACAATGTAGGTATGATTCAGCTCTCTCAGAAGTTCAGGGTTACAATATTAGTTTCTCTTGACTGTAAGAAACAGGGCAGCTGAAAAATTTCCAGCTCAATAACAAAAGATGTGCTCAGTTCTTTAACTATTATTTTTTTTCCAGTTATCCAACTGGCAATGGTACATGATGAAAAGCTACTATACATATGATTAATTACACAGAGAAATATAACTGCTGGACGATGACTAGTAGCGGAATCCAGAATGTGCAATTCGTCCTATTTGGGATTCATTAGCTGAATGTACTTGCAGTCCCCAGTGAGTGATGGAGTTATCGGTAAGGAGGGAAAGTCAGTCGATGAGATTGTGAAGTTACATTGATTGAGATGGCTAGAACATGTGTGTTACGCATCCCTAGTCATCGGTCTCCTCGACGGGTAATGTTAACCAATGACATAGGATCAGGTAGGAAAGAGCTAGTGGCGGTCAAACCAAAACTTGGAATCATTCCATGAAATCTCTGACAGTTAGTTTGGACCAGCCACTTAGGGAGGGGTAGACTATTTAGTTAGGGTCCTTGAGATGCTAAAAACCAATGGCGAGAGATAATCAGTTGACATGGCTCAAAATTGTTTCCAATAGCGCAGATGCATTCACTCTTTGTGATCTCTGATATCCACTAAACCCTAATGTTCTTCGATGTTACTATCTTTTCCCCCTCATATTTCTGCTTACTATCATTCTTTCAGATATCTTTTTTCCTCTCATTTATCTCCCATTGTGTGCAACACAGAGTGTAGCAACTTTAACTGCTGCTCTTATATGCAAAGTCGTGTATGTTGAAACCAGTCAGTTAATCACATGGTGCTCTCACTGAAACGTCTCAACAGAGATCGGAAAATCGACGAGAAATCCAAAGTTAAATTAAACAAATAATAACTGATATCCGTTGCACAAGAGGTGGCTTCCGTGGCCAAAGTGGCTTAGTAGATAACGCTTTAGCGTTTGTAACGACAAGTGCGAGGACCCAGTTTCAGTGGGAATAACATCATCACTCGACGGATGCTGCGAGCTCATCCAGCCGATAAGTCCCAAATAGGACAAAAGGCAGATCCTGGATTCCACTGCTAATCATCATTCATCAAATAATATCACATTAATCCTCAGAAATTCCCGACGCGTCTACACCTGCAGCCGATATGTTAAGAGACCGAGTATTTCAGTCCAGCATAATCAATCAATAGGAAATGTACAAAATTAACTTGTCAAGTGTTGGTTTGCAGGGATTAGATTGGTTACGGATTCGATTACTAGCTGTCATCAGTTAAAGAACCAGTGGAAAATCAGGGAGTACTGGGCAGTTGTTTCGTCCTCACATGGGACTCTTCATCAGTACGCAATCAACAGACTTTGAAGCCATGACCTTCCGATTACAAGGTGAGCCACGCAGACCATTCAGCCACTGGGACCCGATCTAATGGCCTATGAATTCTAACTTCTGACAGCTCGCGACATATAACGCAACACTGAAACAAAGTGTAATCCTTAATTTAATACTATCTTACCCCTCTCAAATTAACATAAAGATATAACCAAGGCTCTCGGTGAGTAAAATTAATATTTATAATAAAGCAGAATATAGGGGAAACACTATGAGCAGAATGAAAGCGGTTAAAAATAACAGAATACCCTTATATGACTTATGTGGAATGAGAAATATTAGCAATAATAAAATAGGTTACCATAGGTGTGTTTAACCAAAAGGCAAGTGGACAGATAGATCAGTGGTGGATAAATAACTAGTGACAGCCACAAAGTATCTTAAAAGCTATTCTAATATATTTGTGAAGTTCAGAAGGCGTAAGCAAACATAACTTCTTTAAGAGGTGAGTCAAGAAACATCAAGTTCTTTGGATTACTAATGAGTGTATACCTGAGGAGAATTTAGCAAAGTCGTAAATATTTCTTCATAAAAACTCAAATAATAATAAAAGTGGGACGTTGGAACTCTAGTGGATGTTTTTTCATTTATTCACTCGGTAAATTTAGGATCACATAATGATGAATCGTGCGTCAGCGGCAGAATGCTCACCAACCACGCAGGTGGTTCGGGGTCTCGTCCCCGGACGAAAACGCACCCTTTTACCTCTAAGTCAGTAATAAGGCTGGTAAAGAGGGAAGGTTGGACATGAAGCTAGCAACCCCATCCCGTAAAAATAAAAACACGACTGCTACCGGAACTTCAAAGCTGTAGCTTGAAGCCCATTGTTCCACTGGGAACGTACGGGAATAAAAATAAATGCTGAATCTCTAATCCAGTGGTATTACCCCATAGTTGACTAAAAGAGATCAATCAAAAGACTTTAAATAATCTAATTAAGCAATTACAAGGATTACTTCATTGTTTATCGTTAAGCCTACAACTTCTGAAAGCTGTGGAAATGACTAATACAGAAAACTGAGTAATTACAAGTTCAATGGACTAATTTGATAGGATAATTATAGGCATAAACAGTAACATGATTCTTATCGACAAAAAAAACAGGCTGTAATTATTTGTTCTCAAAGTTATAAGCGAAACAGGTGAACAAAGACATTTAGAAGATTGAAAATGTTGATCATACCGCTCATTTGCATTCGATTTTTGACCAAATCTAACGGTTGAACACACACAGAAGCGCACATTCTGTAAATTTAAATGATGAAAAGTATCAATAAAAATTGTTAACTCGATGATGATGATGATACGAAACATACTTTATCAAAACAGGAAAGCTATATGCATTTGGATTCGCATTATTTGCTCATTGAGACGACTGAATTATCATAGCTCTTTGTGTTTAGTTTATATACCGCACTACTGATTATATGAGCCTTTTAAATAATAACAACAAAGGCATTACTCAGATTTCTGAAGGTTGTAAACATAACACTAATTCAAATATCTACACGATTATCGTGACTCATAGACGGATGTAGAACATTGCATGGAAATGCATCAGTTCAAATTCAGGAAAAGTACAAAAAAGACAAGAAAACTGATATATAAGCATACGTCAATGGGGAAACATGGTTATGAAGGGGAGAGTAAAAGAAGATAATCAGAAAGTATTCAGAATCTGGAAGATGATAAGAAGTACCATTTTCTCCTTAAATCTTCAGCATACAGTTAGCAACTTATAATTTAATGGTAACATTTTTTCAGTCTCTTACTGTAATGTAATCGACCTGCAAGCATATTAATTTTGGGAAGCGTAATCTGTTAAGTGAGTATGCCTACGTGATTGCGAAACCAACAAGACAACCATAAGTACTATAGTGGACAATACAAACAAAAGTTTGTGTATTAAGCTACTAGTGATAGATATTTTCAAAAACCGGGAAATGATACAAGTTTAAGATAACCATCTACTAAGGTGCTGTGAGACCGGACAATAATATTACCTTTATAAAAACTATGAAGAAGCATACTTCAGCGGTTTCAATTTAAGGTCAACTATATGGCACTGTAAATGTAATACGATACTGATTAATTTATCATTACACTGTCATCATCTCTACATAAGGACTGTTTCATTTCATTACAGCTATTCCTATAACTATTTTTACTTCGTCCCGTCTAGCTGCTTATTAGTGTTCGGAATCTTCAAAATCCGACTGCACCATTTTTCATCTTTAAAGGGTTGCTTCCAAAAAGGTTCCCTTAAATATAATCTCCTAATCAATAACTTTAACACTGAATTTGCAACCTATAACACCCGCACCTGACAACAGATAGGTTTTGCTCGAAACCTAGATACATGATACATGCTGCATCTAACGAAGCAACACACAAGATTTCTGTGAAGGGCTTTAAATGACTTCACCTTCTTGTTTATAGGTATGCATCATATGTGTTTATCCAAAGAACCTGTAACACCAGCTTTCGGTTGTGCTGGTGTCGAGCTAAGCGTTAAAGAATAAAATGCATTTTTTTGAATGTCTTCAATATGTCATAAATATACGCTGAGACCACAAATGTCAGCCAAAAAAGCAACTGCTAAGGTAAACAGTGACTTTCTGAAGTCTCTACCTAGGCTAAGAGTGCAGCCTGATTGCAATTAAGGACGGTTTTAAGTATTAACTAAGTCACTCCCCCCAACTATGAGCGTCTGAAAGATGGCGGTGACTTTAGCCTATAAGTCGAGTCTTTGGGATCAATCACTTACTCAGCTGCACATTCGGGATGGTGTTTTGAAACACTGGATTAGGTATGGAAACTTAGACTACCATACAGTATTGTCTATCTGCAATAATTTTATTTATTTCAACAAAATTACTGCTGATCATACTGGAGTTCCGTTTGTGTTAATTATAACCGCCGGTAAGTTTTTAACAATGATGCTTGTCTGTTCACTGTATCATGCTCTGAGCACCTTTTCGTACCATTTGATATTGTTTTGTTGCTTTGTGTATCGTATTTCCCCGTATGTTCACACAGAACAAATTTATTAGAGCTAAATTCATCAGTTAAGCGAGACGAGGAATCGAGGATTTTGCTTTCTCCCACTTTATGACAAAGTTGTGTTTGAACAAAAATGCAGTAATGTGCATCTCTTTTATTTACCAATTTTCTTAACAAATATGCTCTACAACATTGTAGTGGTAGATAATTCCCCAAAATTATTAGCCACAGCATTCATCATTCAATATTGGATGCTGACTCTCAATGTTTAAATCGACTTGTTTAGCTGAAGGCTAGCCGTCAAGCATCCACGCCATTTGGCACGTCGTCGTGTTAAGTTCGTTCGTTCGTTCGTGCACGATCCCTAGTTAGTAAGCCAATCATCCTCGCACTAAGATTTGGTCCCAAAATATTTTTGGGACAATAAATTTAGTGTTTTGTTTTTTCTTTGGTCTAAGCGGAACGAATACTATATTTGTGGGTATTAGATTTTGCATTAGTATACATCATACTATCCATGAACATCAACACCCTCAGCCTCTAAAGTATGTTTATTGTAAATGTGATATTCTTAAAGAGGTATTAATTCGACAAAAACACCTCATAAAAATGATAGTTTACTCAGAAACTAGATTTAAGTTTAAAACTATTCAAATAATATATCGCATTACAAAAAACATACCCAGCAGTTCCACCTAATACAAACTTCATAGAAGGTGGCACTTCAGCCTTTTTAGTTTCATTTGACATTGTAAACAATTTCGACCTGAAGTGCTTCGTCAGATTAAAATGTAGGAAAAGTAAATGAAAAGGAACATTTAGAATGTATAACTACAAATTAAAACACTTTAACACCTAAAGCAATTTTAAACGAAAACGAACAGATTGCAACAGCAGTTACCTCATTTGACCGATATGGTGTACAATTACTAGAAACTGCACCATCATCTGTACACTGCGCTAAAAATACATTTTACAAGGAATAACAAGAGATATTATTATAGGTGTGAAGATTAAACAATTTACAGAAACAATTGAAGGTCAACAGATCATTAGGAATGAAAATACAACTTGGATAAACCACATATAAAGATAAAACACGTGCTTTAGATAACATACTCTTCAGTGAACTCACTTACTGCAACTGAACAACTACATACAACCTATTTCATCAATGTATCCGACAGTTTTGAATTTAAGAATATATAACTAGTAAAATAAATGTCAAGTTAAGATTAACAAGTATCAATCAAAATTTGATGCGGCCATAATAAAGATGAACAACTACAGATAAGATTCTGTGGAATAAGACAAAATACTTAAGGAATGAATCGTCATCAAAATAAGCACGGAAATACAAAAAGTAATATTACGTGAGAAAGAGAACTTTTCAGAAAACATTTTAGTAATTGTAACGTGAATACTTTAAAAACAAGAAAAGAAGTTGAACAAGTTCCTTCTGTATGCACAGCTCGAGTTTTTTGTTTGTTAGATAGCTAAAGCGTCAAGACTACACATGAGGCAGACCGATAACGATTTTGAAGGGTACTTGTGGTCCTGTAGATAACTTTCAAGAAAGAGATTATTGAGAAAAACTGACCAGTGCAAACAAAATGTTTAATTAATGCCCACCCTACAGAACCACTTTCATCACTGCATAGCCATTTAGCGTAACGTTCATGCACTCTTTCGGACAGAAGCCTCGTTGAATGACTGATCTACCTAGCTCCACAAGACTGACAAAAATCTTGGTAACTTCACATTTACATTAATACGCATTTTAGATGCAGAACTAATGGACGCGTTCGTGAAATAAACGGAATATAATTGCAAATGTATATGCGTGGTTTGCTCAGAGGTTTATGCTCCAAAATCACGAATTTTCTGTAATAAAACATTCAAATGCTTAATCTGAGCTACATATTATCTTTTGTTTCGAAATATTGATCTACAACACCACGGCAAGTGATAAAAAACAAAGAGGAATCCGATGCATACAAACTGAAGCAACGTTTTCCTTACAATCAGTAATCCATCCACATAGCTACACTTAAAATCACAAGCTTAGATATTAAGAGTGGCGTGAAGCCTGGTACATGAAAGGAAACCCTGACGGATTGAAAGAACTGTGAGAATATCCGAGTCCTTACTTTTTCGCGCCATATCGTCTGTTCTTAAAACAGGGATTCCAATAGAGGCAATATTTCCCAATTATATCAACACACATATCAGCACTACCTTTGTTTAATAATTAGACTGAAAGGTTCAGATGCATTTGTGTCTTATTTATTATTCATACACAGAACATCTAACCAGCCTAGACAGAATGATTCTTGCAATAAATCATTTTAGTTTCTTTATGCAGGACGACGGAAGGAAATATCTCGACCATTTTGTCATTAAATCACTAAATGATGCGTCAAATCACCTCCATTATTGAAACGAGAACTTAAAAAGTACTGTCTGAACAGTGTAGTTTTTTTTTCTGGGCAAAAAATAATCTAGTAATGAGAAGCCACAGTGAAATATATATGTGCACTGCATTAATGCGTTCTACTCAGTCGAAAACATGCTCATAGCAGTTGATATAATTATCTTTTTGCTGATAACTCGAATAATACCAGTCACAATATGCAAAACACTGATTACCATGACCGAGAACTTCACAAAATTCTAGACGAAAACATTTAACTGCTTATCTCTGAGATATTCACTTCCGCGTACTTTAACACAAGTGGTATCGATTGTAATGCAAGTTTATAAAACATTTTTAAATGGTCGTTAGAACACTTACTTGAGTAAATCAGTGAGCAATAGAAATAGGGCGCGACCTTGAAAAAACGAAATACCCTCTCAAGAATACAGGCTGATTAAAATAGTAAAATAAAAGAACAATAGGTAACATGGATTTCAACCGGAAATATGTAAGGCCTTTGATAATTTCTAGGAATGCGACGAGATTTTCACGTCCAAATTTCTGTTTGACAGATTAACCACTTTTGTCTTAAGCTTAATCCTGAGATGTTTAGTCAGTGGTTTTGGTATTCCGTCTTGTAGATACAGCGGCATAACCCCTTGTTAAATAAATTGCACAAACTGGCAAACATCACTAGATTACAAATTAAATCACAAGTAGCGGTTTTAAAGTCATATAAGTGGTATTTGCACTGGGTTTGTTCGTACTAAATATATGTGTAGACATCAGATATTTTGTAACGAGCTTGCAACAGCACATTTACTTCAAGGCGTTCGCCTCTTGGTTTCGTGCAACCACCTTAAGTCTAATTTAGAATCCGTTGACTTTTCTCTTCGACTTCTGTAACTCTGTTGAACTTTGTAAAAGTATTTATTAAGAAAGATGTCTTTAAATTGTTCCTCGTAAGTGCCACTGCGAAGAATCACATTTGTCGGTCTACCGAATAGTACGACTGAGCCGAAAATAAAGGAAAAAACGATGCTGTGAGAACAGAGTCGAAATCGTTAAAGTTAGGAGGCGAAACCAAACAAGATATGAAGTAAGAGATTAGCACATATAACTAACGGAAAATACAGAGGAGAATAAATGAAAACATATGAAAAAGTGCAGTGAAGAAGAGGCTTAACTAAAACATGTATAGTGAAAACTAAGGAGAAAAAGTGTAAGTTAAGTGGATAAGCAGGGCCAATGTCTAAAGCCTACCATAACAGTCGCTAAGAGCTAGATTCCTTGTCCATTAGACGTGCTCAAACTGTTCATTTCAAGCCTGACCTTGAGTTTACCAGCTGGCCAAGTGGCGGCCACGTCAGTGGTCAGGGAGTACCATGAACAACAAACTTCCACTAGAAAGAAACCGACCAATTTTCAGGTATTCTATTGGAGCGTGTATAAGACTTTATGCAAACTGAGCGAACATTCCTCTCAGTACACTGGCTTTCACAAATTTAAGTAACTTACTAATGAATAAATAAACTACTGGTCTGACCGGTATCATTAAGCTCTACACAAATCCGATATTTTTTGGGGTTGATCAACTTTAAAATACTTTTTATACCTAATTGTGCACAATAAATGCAATCCCTGACTGATACGTTAAGGGGAAAGCCGAAACACTTTCACTTGTCACAAGACTCATTCGACGCGATTGTACAGCTGAAGGAAGCGTTGGCAACAGCCACAACCCTGATTATTTTGCTTTAATAGCAGACTCATCAGATAAGGCTGTGGAAGCAGATGCAAATCAGCTGGTTGAATACAACTGCAAACCGATAGCATTCTTCTCTAAACGGCTTAATCTTGCAGAAACGAGATAATCCACTTTTTGAAGAGAGTTGCTGGCAACATACGTGGCAGTTAAACACATTTGACTCACGAAACAGAAACCAGACTGTTCATGATCTATGCAGATCATAAGACGCATACTTACGCGCCCAAGGTAAAAAAGGACAAATACAAACCACGAGAAATCGATCGCCTTGATATTATAAAATAAATTACCAGTAATATAAGACATTTTCACATCCATCCCAAAATGTTCACCGTACTACAGAAGAACACTGTTACACTGATTTATTTTATTGACACATTTTTGACTAATGTTGAAAAAGTATATTAGTAGTTCAGGTGGTATATTCGTGGAAATTCGTATCATCTTATCGTACCTACTCATCAACATGTCCACATCACAGAGGGCGCAAATGGTTAAGGTAAAGGAGAATGACTACACTAAATAGCATCTACATTCAAATATGAAATTTTGGAAAAAATTCTTAATCAATGACTTCCCACTGAGCAGCTATAATGTTTATAGCAGGCCATGTTCGGCACATTTCAACACACACTATACCTCAATGCGTTCAAAATACCTCCAGATTCTGTTTTTTCGTCAGCCTTAGTTAACTCGCCACCTGCGGCTGTTTCCAATACTATATAGGGTAAATGTGGTTCTAAATAGTTATCAGGAAAATATTGCCTTAGTCAGAAGACGGACCTCCGGAACACAGAATGCTACTTTGCGTATTCAATAACTAGATCAATTTCAATGCAAACAGTATTAAAAGACGAACGGTAGGCCGAAGATCTGTTGATCAAAAAAGTGCAGGCCAATATAGCAAGTTAACCACACAGCAGCTTGCCATGTGATTCATTATTATATTATTATTATTGTATCCTTTAATTCCTACAGGAACATAGGGCTTCAGCCAACCATCTCCATTGCGTTCTGTTCTCTGCTGGAGTCTTCACCTGGCTCCAAGTCTGCCCACACGTTTTCATCTCCTCTTCACATGACCTCCTCCAAGTCACCCTTGAACTGAAGACCAACTCGCCACTTCCCTTTCGGGTTCCACTCAAGGGCTTGTCTAGTGATGTCACTTGATGGTTTCCTCAGAGTATGGCCAATCCATCTCCATTTCTTCCTGCCTATTTGTTTCACAATCTGTTCCTGGTTGGTTCGCTCATTGCCAGAGATCCCTGTTGCTGATCTCTTCTGGCCATCTGATCTCGAGTAGTATTGAGCGAAGACAACTGTTAATAAAGGTCTGTAGTTTGTTTGAGATGCTCTTTATGACGCGCCAAGTCTCTGGTCTGTATAGTGAGTAGCACTGACTTCACATTGGAGTTAAAAATCCGAATCTTATTTTCATTTTATGCTGAGTGCTTTTGAACTCCACACAGACTTGAGAGTAGTGAAAACTTGTCTTGCTTTTCCGATCCTTCCTTTGATATCCTCGTCAGTTCCGTTCGGCTGTAGTTGAAACGATGCTTCCAAGGTAGGTAAAAGAGGTTGTTTCTTTCAGGTTCCTCCCATTTATGCTGATTGTTGTCTGTTGTTGTTGTTGCTGTTAGTGGTGTTGCCCCGGAATTTGCATCACCTCTGTTTTATCTATGTTCACCTGAAGTCCCATCTTTGATGCTTCTTCTGCTAACTTGTTGCTTTTCGCTTGCATGTCTTCCAGTATGTGGGAAATCAGACATATATCATGGGCGAAGTGTAGATCCATAAGTTTTTTGTGTGAGTCTATTTTATGCCTGTTTCCTCATTGCCCACTGTTTGTTTCATTATCCAGTCTACTGCAGTCAGGAAAATCATTGGCAATAGTAGGCAGCCTTGTCTTACTCCTGTCCTCACTTCGAAGGGTTCCGTAAGTTTCCCATTGTGGATTACTTGGCATGCAGCATTGTCGTATAGCTGTTGGATGAGATGTAGAATTGTCGGTGGCATCCCGTAGTAGCGAATTGGTTGCCAAAGCACTTCTCTATCGACGCTGTCGAATGCCTTTTCAAAGTCGATGAAGTTGAGATAGAGAGGTGACTGCCATTCCAAGCTTTGTTCAATGATGATCCGTAGTGTGGCGATTTGATCAATACCTGACTTGTTTCTTCTGAATCCAGCCTGTTCCGGTCGAAGTTTTTCATCCAGGGCATGTTTGATTCTCTCCAGGATGATGCGGCTTAGTATTTTGCTTGGGATGGACAGGAGCATAATTCCGCGCCAGTTCTTGCATTGACTTAAGTCTCCTTTCTTTGGTAGTTTGAATAAGTATCCTTTCTTCCAATCCTCGGGTACTTTGCCTTCTTTCCACACCTTCTCCAGTAGTGGCGTCATCAAGTCCGCTGTTGTCTCTGGGTCCGTTTTCAATGCTTCTGCTGGGATTCCGTCTGGTCCTGCTGCTTTTCCAGCTTTTAGCATCTTGATTGCCTTCAGGACTTCTGATTTATATTTATTCCTGTTTATGCAGGAACATACCAATTGTACAGGCATGGATAAGTTATTATATAAATTACAGTTTGTTTGTTCAATCTAACATTAGAGTCAGTCAGAACAGTCTGCAAAATAGTCTGTCTGTGTAACTCATAAAGAGATATAGAAATATTGTCTTCGCATTAACAAAAAACCCAGACTTCAGATGAATGTGATACAAATATCTGGGAAAAATAAAGCTTGAAGTCAATTCTCCTATAAGACTTTGTTGTGAACAGCATCCGTGAGATAAAGTTAGAAAATTAGATAAGGTAATGTTAGATTGTTTTACTGCATCAAATGAGGTCAATTCTAGAACTATCCATTTGCGCCATTTGCGTCAGCATGGCAGACTGTACATGTAAGTTGAGTAATACATTGATAACTGTTTGAAAACCAGTTGCTTCTTTATTTCAGATCAAGAATACTCCTTGTACAGAATGTTAGCCAGCGTTTTCAAGTGGTTGCATCGGATCGTTCATGGAATTTGAGTTTGAATTTACATAAATGGTCATTTCAGTTTGGATGTTGGGTTATTCGACCTCAACCAGGAGGTATATAGAAGATTAAGCTCAGCAGGGAGATAAAGTCAGGTTAGGAGTGCACACCTTCTCCAGTAGTGGCGTGATCAAGTCCGCTGTTGTCTCTGGGTCCATTTTTAATGCTTCTGCTGGGATTCCATCTGGTCCTGCTGCTTTTCCAGCTTTTAGCATTTTGATTGCCTTCAGGACTTCTGATTTCGTCGGGGGGTTGCTGTTCACTGGTAGCTCTGTCTCCGTTGTTGGTATTGCTGGGCGCGATGTAGGTGGTGGTCGATTTAGGAGTCTTTTGAAGTGTTCAGCCTAGTGCTTCCTTTGCTCCACTTCTTTGTTGAGTGACTTTCCATTGTCATCCTTCACCGGCTTGATTTGTGTCAAACGTTTGCCTGATAGGTACCTAGTAGTTTGGTAGAGTGTTGCGAGGTCTCCTTTGCCTGCAGCTTATTCTGCCTCACTTGCCATGGTTTCATAGTACTTTCTTTTGTCTTCCCAGGCACTCTTCTTTACTCTTTTGTTCAGTGTCTTGTAGTTTGCGTTCAAATCCTGTTTTTGTTGCTCATCGGTGCACTGGATAATCTTTTGTTTCACCATCCCTCTCTCTTCTATCAGTCTCCAAGTGTCCGTAGTGAGCCACTGTTTGTCCTGTCTCTTCTTTCTGCCTAGGACTTCTATGCAGGTTTGACTCCACACTGTCTTCAAGTTGTTCCAGTGCTTTTCGACGCTGACCTCTTCGCCGGTGTTGATTTGTGCCTCGGCTTTGTCTTTCATACTTGCAGTGAAGATATCCTTTGTGTCCTAGTCCTTCAGTTTTTGAGTGTTGAACTTGGCTTGTGGTCTATCTGCAGCCCCTGATTCTCTGAAAGCTTTTAATTTGATTTGGATTGTCCCTTGTACGAGATAGTGGTCTGAGCCAATGTCTGCTCTTCTTCTAACTTTTGTGTCCAGCAGGCTGCGCCTCCACTTCCCTGAGATTGAGATGAAGTCAATTTGGTTTTTGGTTCGCCCATCTGGTGACACCCATGTAGCCTTGTGGATATCCTTGTGTTTGTATACGCTGCCACCAATCACTAGTTCATTGAAGGCACAGAAGTGGGCGAAGAGTTCTCCGTTTTCATTCATTTCTCCGAGAGCTTCTCTACCCATGATGAGTTCTCTTCCTGTGTTGTCTGATCCCAGTTTGGCGTCCATGTCTCCCATTAGTATTTTGATGTCACCAGCTGGAGTACTGTCCATGTGATTCATAGCTGGTTACTATCAATACACTACAGAAGTCTGCAAATAATATGAGTATAACAAACACTAATACTTCTGATCGTATTGCTCCAGTCTTCTGTCAACGAGAAAACGACTAAAACAAGATAGGGATCGTTGCCTCCAACGAACAGAAAACTGATTCGAATTAACAAGTTAATTCAAAGTCCACTCGGTGCCCATCATCACTGACAGTGGTCTTTCTAAAACTCTTGAAACTTCCGAAAATAATTGGTGCTGGTTCAAAAAATTAGGTTATAGTTTAAAATTCAGTCGGCTGTTTTCCGAAGTAAATCATCATCAAAAGGTTGGCCTCCAGAAAAAAATCTTCCCCACTCGCTGTTTTCCGATTGTAACATATGGCTCTGAACTCCTACGTTTCAGCAGCGGTGGTGTCATTTAAACCAGTTGGTGTTGTTCTTCTCACACTCAACGTTCCCTCTTTTTCGGGCCTACTGCTGGCTGGGAATAAAATCCAGGATCCCTCTGTGGCTGATGGGCATTCAACTATCGAGTTAACAACGCACCAAGATAGAATACTGCGGGATGTGAAACCTCGAATATATTACCTACAGCGTTAATCCAGTGTGCTCATATGAAAGCCTATCAGTGAACAAGTCTTAGTGGAATACATCAAATACACTTGCATGCCATATTTTTAACCGTCAGTTGATTTGTGGGTGGGCAAGTTTAGAAACCTCGAAATTGCAGTGACTCATGTATACACTAGCGGAGCATTTAGATGCATGATATTCAACACCTCATAATCCATATGGGAAAAGAGGAACATATTTATTCAAATGTATCGCAGTTGTTTAAATAAATTTTCTGGGGTAGTGTCAACTTGCAACTGATGCAGACACCCAACCTCATTATATCTTTCACTCTTAACAGACAGAGTGGACATTTGCGCAACACACAAGTCCTTTAAACAACAATCGGATATCACTTCTACACCAAAGAAAATGTATGTTGGCGAATGCTACTGGCTGAGATCTCAACATCTACCAGTCCATGAGGGTTGACGCAACTTCCCAAATGACTATTTCACTGCCTATCCTCAGACTAGGGGATGATTCAGACAAGTCCTGCAGCTTTATCATGTATTTAATATGGGCGAGTCATATACAGGACAAACAAAAATTTCTGACCAAAGCGTTCAGAAGATTCTGCATAATGAAACCGTCCTCAACCATTATTACACCTATGATGAAAGTAAACAAACAGGGGACTATGGAACAAATGACAGATACCACTGATTGCAATCACTTCAGCTGATAACTCTCAGCAGGCCATAGCAAGGCTATGTGAGTTTTGGTAGAGTGCTTTAAGTGACGCAGCATACTCTCTATACACTCCTTTCGCAGACAGCCACTGTTACAATACCTCACGGAAACTGGTACTTATAATCAATTAAGGTTGATGAAAAGTTTGAGCCTTTCTAGTAATTTGGAATAACCATTGACTTACGATAGCCCACTGAGACTATCTCAGATTCCCACGTTGCCTGATATCTTGGATAACCTATTCACTAGTTTGCCACTACCATCCTTAAATACAATTAGAGTGGTGCTATTAAATCCTTTTCCTTTGCTCCCCAAGTAGTTAATGGATACTAGACAACATCTGTGTGCTTGCAAGACATTCGAGTTGCTCTTCAAAGTGTTCCACTTATATAATCTGAAAGGTAAATATAGTACTGTTCTGCTTGAAAAGCGTAACGACGACCACTAGTTTTTATATCCTTTTCTCCAATGAGTCTAAATAATTGTCTGGTATAAGATACCTCTGATACCTTCCCCATCTTTCTCGGTTTTGTCGACCACCTCTGTTCACGGTCTTATGAAAAATGTTTAGTCAGGTTACATTTGAACAGTTTCCCACCTCCACCACGTATTGCGTCAACCGGAATCAGTCTATTTGAGTCTAGCATTAGAAGTGAAGTAACAGAAATCCACTAACTTTTAGGTGGTGAGTTTGTAGTGACCCATTTTACTACTCATCATCGTAGTAAACTTTTACCATGTAATTGGAATTTGATTTGTTTATCACTCTAAAGATTGCATGTTAACAATTGATTCATTGTACACGCTCAACTTTTGAATTTTGATTACTGCGATAATACGAAAGACGCTATAGTCAGTTTCAAGTTCATGATGGGTTCCTGCGTCGGCTGGTTATATGTCTTCGTGAATTCGTTTTTCATTGAATTTTAAAGGTTTTTTGATGTTTTACGCATTTTGCAGTGTGTGTGTCAGTTTTTGTCACTGGATGCTTCTATTAAGCTTATTTTTAGCCTGAATTTCCCAGTTATTATGTTGGTAGTTAAGGATTATGGTAAATCTGCAATCATTGAGCCATTTCAAGTATGCTATGCTAATACAGCAACATTCCTTAGTAAGTAAACTCCTTAACTGTTCTGTCATGGTTGGTTCAGACATTGGCAGAACAGTTACGGATTATTTGCTTAGACTGGAACTGTGCGCTGGTTTATCAGCATGACTGGCACCAATTCAGCACCTTGCTCTTCTTCTACGCATTTTCAGAAGTAGCTTAACAGCCTTACTGCAGCCCTTCTAGTCTAGGTTCTGCTTCTCCCAAGCTTACCATAATGCTGAATTAAATCTCACTAATTCTGAAATAATTCCAGCGTTCTACAGTAAGTAAATTCTGAATCTGTTCTTAAATAGATTCTTTAATGGCACAGTCTAGAACTCAGTTGTGGTTTTCAGCATGACTGACACTAATTCAACACCATGTTCTTTTTCTAGACATTTTCAGGAGTAGATCAGAACCTACTGGTTTTGCTTATCAGCTTTATTTAAACCCTTTCAGCTCATTTTCAGTACGGACTAGCCTTACTTCAGAACAAAGAGACTTAATTTAGCACATAGTGGCAATTTTTTGAGCTTAAATTTGGAAATTATATTTGGAAACTGTAGTACAATGTCACTGCAAATCCGTCAAGTTAGGTCCATTGGTAGCATCCTGTAAATAAGCAAAATAAAATATCAGTTGACGAAACATTGTGCTCATCATATTCTCAGCACTGACATTTAGAAAAGTTTGCTTACATAAATACCACTGTTATATCCCCTGCTATCTTTTCCATTTGCCTAGAAATAAAAACAATGTTGTGATTACTACATGTTGACTTAACGTTGACTTATAAAATAAAGCGGGCGTTTAACAATATTACCTGAATTCCTTTCTTAAGGTTACGCCTTTGGACACGATCTTTCAAACTATGAAAGTACGATTTCATGGCCTAATTCATTGTGTCACCAACCTCTCTCGATGTCATCAGTTGGTCGCTACAGAAATAAGTACTTCATTAATGAACCTTACATCTCGTGACTGAATTTCGAACATCTGAATATCCCTAAATTCCTTGATTTAAATGGTGTAGTAAAATCATCACTAAAATCACAGTGGGGTCGAAAGGATATCCTGTCTTCACTTTCCATTTCAACTATATTCCTCGGTTTACCTGAGGCCAAGAATACATTGTCCGGAGAATAAGAAGTAAATATGGCGTTCAGATAAGTTAACTTTCCTTTGCTAAACATAACGCCCTTAGTACTAGCTTCTTTAGGTACATGCTTGACACCTGTACTTTTCATTAAGTACACGTGCTCAACATAACGCTGAGCTACCTGCTTAGCCAAAGCATATCCACAGTGCAAGGACAGTCTTATCCTGCGTATATAGGATTCAAAGGGAAATGCACTGAATCCTTCTAATGCCCCATGCAGCTCGACGTCATCCACTGTATGTGTCAGAAAATGAATATTGTAAACAATATGTTCATCTCCGAAACAGTTCTCATATTGCAGTAAGAAATTACTCCAATCTGTCCAAACAGCATCCAAAAACAGTCAGCTGTATTTGGTAATCGAAAGTAAGTATACTGACAGGGAAAATTTCCTATAATTATCGTACAGGGGGGGGGGATAAGCAGAATGTTCCTGAGTAGGCGAGACCCAAATATAGTAGTTTTTAGGAACAGGGTTATATCAGTACATACTGGGTTCACTTCAAGTAGATAAAATATTCATTTACGGTAAAAAGGCATTATTGAGGCGTTGGTTAGATTTTGCTGAGAACTGTTGCAAGGTTAGTCTTTTAAGTGTCCCAAGCTTACTATACTATACCTCCAAAAGTGCATTTATACCTCACAAACTTATATTCTATAGGGCCAGATGGGTCTTTTTTTACCTGTATCAACTCGATAGGATGTGTTCTATTCCTTTTAAAGAAATAGTGAACAATTTAGTTGTTACCTTCATAAATGTATCAAAAGCTTGCATAAGTTGCACCCACGTATAAAATACACAACTAAGCATTATTCTTTGAAATACATCCATTAAACCAGACAATATAGATGACACTTTTCGTGAAGTAGAGATTGCAGGAGTATTTTGTAACGTCATATAATGGTTTTAACATTATAATTTCAAGTAAATGAATAATAGTATATATTTCAGTGCCCACAAACCACTGTTGTGACCTACTAAATTTAATTGATTTATGCTGACCTAATATGCACAAATCCCACAGGTCACTGAACTGACAACCTAAAAAGTGGATCAATTAATACATATATATGTGCTAATTAAATACTCATTAATTGTCTAGACATTGTGGTTTAATCACATTCTTCTAGTAAGCAAAAATGCACACGTCCTATTTTAGACTTAAAATATATGTATGAAAATTACCGTTGTCTTATATTCACTTACTAAACATTCTCAGACATCTCAATGAGTCATGAAGAAATTACAACGATTTTCGGGACTCGTCAGTTTTTTTTACTTCAATGTCTTTTCAGATCAAAAAGCTCTAAGCAAGTTTGTCAGCCAGAAATGATAACTGCTGACCTCGTGAACTGCAACATCTTGAGTCTATATTCCAATTTACCTCAAAAATTGGGTACATAACGGGTAGAAACAACCAATTTCCTCGCACTTTGTCGTGTTTGCACGTCAACAACACTGTATGCCCCAATATCGATTACGAACATTTGTCAACCTTAAAAAGACGATACAGAACTAAAGAAAATTGTCTTCTCAAACAACACCTCTGGAAATCAATGAGATTCCTCTGGGTAAAAGGAAAGACATTTGCAATACCTCTTCTGGTAAATACTGATCCACTGTTCCAGGAGACTTGAGGCGCTCAATTTTTCAGAATTTGCATGACCTGTCACATTCCAGGGTCAGTGCTACTTACGTTATTGCTTCGTAGTATTGTAGTGACCCGTTTTATTACTCATCATCGTAGTATCCTTTCACTATGTAATTGGACTTTGATTTGTTTATCACTCTAAAGATTGCATGTTAACAATTGATTCATTGTACTCGCTCAACTTTTGAATTTTGATTACTGCGATAATAGGCAGCCTGTAGACGGCCGTAGGTCATTTGATCAGCTGATGTCTAGCGGCTTTATTTAATGAAAAAACTTCGAAAATAGGTGATTTTTCGTTGTTTTACACACTTTTACACCTATTTTGCTGCTAAAAGTTGATGTAATAAGGTGTTTTTAGCATAAACGGGAAATGATGGTGTCCTTATCCGGCCGTAATTTACGGCCAATTTACAGATTGTTGAATAACGTACTTTTCCGTTCGGAAAACGTCGATTTACTTGAATAGACATATTATAACGACTTTTAGTGAATCTTTTTTGCAGTTTAAGGGATTATACATGGACATGATGAGGTGGGATAGTTGGTTTTGTTGATTATTTGATTTACTTTGTTGTTTACTTTTACTAATGCTGTCAAAGCTCCTATACATGCATTTCATTAAAGTAAATCTAAAGAAATACTTAGAAATTATATACGCATAGTATTTACTTATTTTATAGCACATACTTGATGTTTACAGGTAGATGCAATATCCATTTTTTCTTCCTGAAAAATATTGACTGATGTAATTGTATACAATTAAACTGATTATTTCATCATTTTAAACATGTTAAGTAGTTATTTATTGCATTTACAGTGGTAACAATGTGTACATCTTGAGAATTCTTTTGTTCTTTTTCAGATAATATCTACTTTCGGGAATTTCATGGATTTGGGCAATAAAGAAAAAGATATCTGCCGTATTGTTGATTATGTATCACATGTTTATTCATTAATAAATGTATTCCTCGTTATTCGTTTGTGTATTCTACTTGATAAAGCTGATTTCTAGCCTTTGCGTAATTTGTGAGGTACTGAGTATATGACGTGATCTTAAAAATGCTAGGTAAAATTAGATATTTGGAGAGGCTTATTGATAAAAAGACTATGTCGTGCCGTAATGAACTTACTGCGTCCACTTGTAAAAGGAAACATTGAAGTTATAAGCGCTTAGTTATATATCGTCTTAGTAGAAACCTATTAATTGACTTCGGATTCATAGTCAAACAAGGTTAAAAGTAAATCTACCTGAGATAGTGAGTCTGCGATTTCTACTTATCGTAATAAACCAAGATAGGAATAATGTACCTATACTGTTATATTTATAACTCAGTGCAACTACGGTTATCGTAATAATTAAAAACAGAATGCCTACTATTGAAATACAATTATACTTCATTAGAATACCTACGGTTCGCAGCTACAGAACACGGTACGTTGCTATCTGATCATGTAATCGCGTAAACAACAGTTTCCCAGACGCCGCATTTACTCCTAAAAGTTTACCTTTAATTCCTAACTTAGCACGTGTTACTAACGTCACTGGAACACAACCGCGTTACAACAGAAGGAACACAGATTCATTAAAAAAGTGTTTATTAAACAGAAATTAGATTTGATATGTACAGATAGTTCACGTGAGTAGTCCTCCGTCACTGTCAGCAGGTTCCATCTGCGTACCAGCACATATATGTTTCTCCATAAGCCTGAAAAGGTTTAAGAAAATCATTATTAACTTAGGTGGTACATGTATGATCTGAATAAAAAATGTTCCTTCATAAGCATTTACAAGTAATCACTTCACAAACAATATATATAAGTAGCTAAACAGTTTTCACTAAACTCAAGGGACTTCACAATTTATCGTCGGTCGATATCTAGTAGGTCCATCGAAGCATCATGAAATGAAAAATTATTTAACGACAAGTTATGCAATAGTTTCCAAAGATTGAACAAGGATTTTAACAAAAGTGACAACAGCTTTATGACAAATAATACGAGTTCTGACAGCATTAATAATAATAACGTTCATGTTCATAGTGACTATAAAAGCAATAACAGGTATTATTATCGCAACGAATTCATCATTAACTTAGATAGACAACTACTTATTATGCAGTCATATCAATTAGATGTATCACGTAATCTTATGAAGCAGGTGTTTACTTACTTTCACTGCATTCTCGCAATACCGATGTGGTCAACTAGCTTATTCCAAATGAACTCAAGATTAATCCTGAAAGGGAATGGAGACCCAGTTGATTTCAACTAAAAACATGTAGCCTACATGTATTACACTGCTTACTGAGACATTTGATACCTGCTTTCCGATCTTCGTGACAGCAAAACAGTAAATGTAGGTTTACCTACATTTGATCTTGATATGGGATGAATTCATCGAATTCAGCAAATAAATCCTCTGGTTTATCATATCTATCATGAGCTGTAATAGTATGTGCTGTCAATTATGCACCTGACTTGATAAAATGCTCCTGGCAATTGCGAACCTAACCAAGCAGTTAAATGACGTTTGAAATTACCGCAGGTCGAATGACAAACCGGCCAATCACAAGCGAGCAAATCACTTGTTTATCTCACTCGCGGGAACTCAAAATTACGGCCGTCGACAGGCTGCCGCGATAATACACGTTCGTATTCCTTCTCAAGTGCCTGTTGATTTACGTTGTGGATATCGAGTAATCACAACGTTAGGACACAATAATAAACGCGAAGAAGTACTAGGATATATTTGTACGCCAGTTTGGTCAAATAGAGACCGACAAAGCTGATCAACATCATTTCGAAGTACACGCATAGTGGATTTAATCATCACTGCTATCGTGTTAACTGTGAGAACTGCAAAACATTTGGATAGGTATTTACTGACATTTTTGCTAAAAATACCTTCGGTAAGCGGACCATTTTTGGAAATTTCTAAACATACCTGTATTCTGTTCTGTTTGTGCTCACTTTTTGTATTTTTGCTATGATCTGCACATATTGCTTTCCACACTTTTGTAATGTTATTTGATAGTGATAACAAAACTTTGAGTACAAGTTCTGTGGCTACAGTTACCATATCCATACCACGACGTAAACCTAATGATCCATATCTGTGGTTCACTCGCCTACAACAATACTTTCCTAGCTAACCACGTCACTTTTCAGACTACAAAATTTGGCTATGCAATCTCCATCTTACCGAACGACGTATCGAAGCAGGTACGGCAAACGCTCATGAATCCATATCCAGAAACTCCGTACGATGTTTTGAAGCAGAAGGTTATTAAGGCTGCTTCAATATCAGACCGTAGAGCTATTGATCAGTGGATAGATGCGTGAGGGACAAGTTCATGATATCTTTTGACATGGATATTGACAAGTTAGCAGAAATTGCTGACAATGCATGAACGGATGTCTCCACAAGTAACATCTGTACTCAACAAATCGTCAGACGAACGCATAGAAGCACTAGAACGTAAAATATACGTTCTGACCGGGCAGTTAATGACGATGACGTTTAATAGACAACCTATTACATCATACAGAAGAGAGCGTAGTCGCTCACGCAATGTACGTAAATATAACTTACAACACACTATATTCGAAATTTGGTGGACACGCTAAACGGTGCACGCAACCATGTGCTTTCCAGCAGCCTATGGCGTCGGGAAACGAAAAGACCGGTGGTCGGTGACGACTGCGGTCGCTGGCCAACACCCGTCCCATAGTCGTCTCTTCAGGGTGACGGGAGAACAATTCCTGGTAGTATAGTTCCCCCAACACCCGTCGAACGTTTATGGCCAAATTCCACATTAGTACTTAAGGCTGCGAACAACTCTACTATAAAAACTTTTAGAACTAGAAAATAAAAACTTAATTTTAGTTGCAGCTTTTCCTACATACTGTGCACGTTTGGTTACGCAGGTTGTAGGTGAGAACTGTATCTCCTTGCTTTCTGAGAATTATATTTTATGCAAAACTTAAAAGAAGAATGTTAAATTAATGCTGAGTCGTCTCAACCAGATTGGGTCGATACCTAGAGAGTTATACACATTGACATGTAGTCCTTTTCGAAGTCAAATCCTAGTAGTTTAGACGTGAAGTATCGTTGGACACTCTACTTTAAGCCTGTCACATAGGCGAGTGCTGCTGAGAACGAATGGACAATATTCTAGTAGTGTTTTGCATAATATAAGTTTCGCTTCGTAGTTGTGGAGATTCCTGAGTATGCATCCTAAGAGCATCCTCGATTTACGCGTCTGCGTTGCCACTTGCTCAGAAAATGTCAGGTCACTAGAGTACCTGAGTCCTAGGTCAACAACACTTTGGAGTTTAGGCAAGTCAATAGATTCAAGTACCAGTTTGATATTTATTGAGGGTGCACCGAAACAGATCCAACCACATTTGTTAAGGTTGAATTTTAGGTTCCATGTGGAGGACCATGCAGTTACTCTATCTAGTTCTTTCTGAACAGCATTCTGAAAGTATCCTAAGTCATCACAGTGGAACGTGTAAGCTACTTTAAGATCATCTACAAAGATGAACGGTTTGTCAAGCGAGAAACAACTGCATATCTCGTTGACATATAGAGTGAACAGGAGGGGGCTTAAGACGCTACCCTGAACTATACCAGAAGTGACTGGACTAGGTTTAGAGTTTACAGACCCCAGTCTAACTACTTGGGACCTATTGTTAAGGAATGATTCAAGCCATTCTAATAATGGGTTACGTATTTCTAAGGAGTTCAGCTTATATATTAGCAGCAAATGGTCAACGCGGTCGAAGGCTTTGGAGATGTCGAAGTAGATGACTAGTACTAGCTGTTGTCTGTCTCGGCTACCGGTTATATAGTTAAAGAAGTCAAGGTGACAGGTCATGCATGATCTGGATTTTAGGAATCCGTGTTCGTTGGGACTTACAATATTGCAGCTGAGCATACATTTGAGAATATCACCTTTAACTATTCTTTCCATAATTCTAGATGCTATGGGTGTAATATTGATTGGCCTATAGTTGTTGACTTCAGTTTTCGATCCGCACTTGTGTTTGGGTATTATAAATGTGGTTTTCCATTTGTCTGGATAGGTTTGGCTTTCTAGAGACATTGTAAAGATCTTAAGTAATAATAAGGAAATGTCAGAACCACCGTGTTTATGAAAATACGATGGTATGCCGTCAATACCAGCACTACTAGAGCTTTTAAGAGTTTTAATGGCTTGGTTAATATTAGAATAAGTGAAATGAACTGTACTGATTTGTTTCAGCGCTAATGAAGAAGGGAGTTCCATTGTGGGTTATAATTCGAGAAGTGGGCTTATGGGCTTAAGGTAGTTAGCTGCAAACGTCTCGTTAAACAGTTCACACATGTCTGCATGGTTGCTGTATAGTTTACCCTTGTTTATAAGGAGAGAAATTTTATGGCTTTGGCGATTCATTCGTTTCTTTAGGATTTCTGTGAGCGCACCTACTCTGATGGTGCTGGCTAGTGCGGGGCATTCTTCATTTCTCATACGCAACTTATGAGCTTACGAGATGGAGCTAAGAGTACTAAGTATTGACCCTAGTATACTAAATTCGTATCGTGTGAAGTAACCTGTTGACAGTCTCTTCAGTTTTAAGCAATCTTTTGGTTGAATAAATTGCTTCTTAAATTTTGAGACTTCTATTGTTTGCAATGGGATCACAGCGTCTAAGCATGTGTTTGAGCTATGGTAAAATATGTCTAGAGCTTTCGAGAGGTTATCAGTATAGAAGTACTCTCTCCATTCTGAGGATCTTAACATTGATTTCACTAAAGTCCAGTCTGCCTTACTGTATTTCCTGTATGTTATGTGTTGTAAAGTAGGGGTAGGGGCTGCATTGCTACTTGGTGGAAGTGGCAGTGCACACAGCACTGTTTTGTGGTCGCTCGCTGAAAACTCAGAACCTACTAGGGTTGATAGGGGACTTGTATTGTGGCAGAAGATTAAGTCTAGTACGTTATCACCTCTTGTAGGGGTAGTGACAGTTTGTTTCCAGCCAAATATATCCAGTGTGCCTAAGAACTTATCAAATTTAGTTGGGCCTGCGGGTATATCCGAGTTGATTTCAGGTAAGCTAAAGTCTCCACATAGGATCTTATGATCATATTGTAAGGTGGATAATTGCTCCAGAGTATTAATGAGTTGGGTCTCGTAATTACTAAAGGTGCTAGGTGCTCTGTAGGTGCATCCAATTAATGCTATTGCGTTATTTAAGTGTACGTTAACCCATAGAGTCCCAGGCATGTTAAGTGTACTATTTTCTAGCTGTGATACAGAAAGTACATGAGACAATCCCTCCCTTACCACCTTCCCTGTCACACCGAAAGTGTGTGTAGTTATCTAAGCTTATTGAATGACACCAAGATTCAGTGATAACAATTATAGGGAGTTTGTATATTACTGTGAGTGCTCTCAGCATCGGCACTTTATTTAGAAGAGACCTAGCATTTATGAGGATTAGGTAAAGATGAGAGTTGAAATAGCGTTTGAAGTATTTAAATTCGTTAATCAACCCCGAATATGGTTCAGCACCCAGTAGTTCTGCTTGACATGACGACCCTATGTTAAGAGCAGTTTCAACATCATGCTCAACTATGTCTATCGACTTGGTGTGTGCTGTTTTCGGTGAAGATTTAGGAGTTGGAGTACTGGATTTGCTATAGGCTAAGGCATTTTTAGTTTTAGTTAGGCTAGAAACGTGGGTAGGGCTCTTTACTTGACCTATACTTGTGCATGTATCAAGTGTGCTTAATGGAGGATGTGGGTGCACTAGACTGTTCCTGTATTCATGCAAGGGGGGAGCCAGCACTAGTGGTTTAGGCGTGTTAATATCCCTACCAGTTGTTTTTTCAACGCTGACAAGGACGCAGGGGATAAAAAATGATTGGATCCTTGTGATGACCATGGTTTATTATTCCACCTATTGTTTAATACTAGTTGTGTCCTTGTATGGGTTTCGTGTGTATTGCATTGTGGGTTAGTTCCCAGCAGACTTGTACCATATATCCAATCAAAATTTGTTTGTGTGCCATACTCTGAAGACCCTAAGTTGTTGGTAGCCGAGTTCTGACTATTGCCACTTGTACTACTGAGGGTGGCATTGTTGTGACGTTGCTTATTAGTGTGTGCTCTGGTGCGATTTCGCACGTTGTGAGTGCTAATACCATTGGCCGTGGGAAGTGTGGGCTTAGATTTTTTAGAATGGGTATTGTTGGCATGATTTGGGGTCTTATTTTCCTTATCGTGTACATTTTTCTGAGAAGCATTTGGTGAGTGTATTTGATTTTTCGGTGCCAGTGACATATTTTGAATAGGTTTGTTAACTATTTCATCTTTACCAATGGAGTTATGGCTAGGAGAGGACAATGTCGACTTCCGGGGGGCTTCGACTTTTCTTCTGGGGTTATTTAGTGACATGTCTAAATCTACGGTGGTATGGTTTTATTAATTATTTGATTACAATCTTGTGGCTTTTTGGTTAGTGTTGCACTCTGAGGGGATAATTCTGTGTTGTTTGAGAGGGGTGGTGCGGTGAATTCTACGGTATCTCTCTAAGGGTTGGGTATAATGGCTGCTTGCAATGTCCTATTATTTATTCCACAATTAGGCTTAGTGGGATAATTATATGCGCGCCTTTCTATGACTGTCTTGTCTACCACAACCTTTATTAGTTTGTAGTTTCTGGCTTGCGATAGGGTGTGTTGGGAGTGGATGAATTTTCTGGTCTCTGCCGGTGTTTCGAACTGAAGACGAATAGGACAGCACTTTTCATGTTGACTCTTCTTCAGTCTACAGCACTTAGTCTGGGAGTTGGACACTTTCGCCTCACTAAGTAAGATGCGCTGTACCTTTTTTAGTGCCTCATTGTCCGGAACGTTGTAGACAATAGCACTCAGTTTTGCGTCGAGTCGTTTTGTTACTTCTGTAGTAACAAAGTTAATGAGGTTATCTACCTTAGTTACCGATTCTGTGTCAAGTTTGTTAAGGTTTACAGCTTTCATGAGGATAGTTCACAGACCTGCGATCTGATATCGCTGATCTGATCTGATAATTTAGATATCTCGGTATTGCTTTCAGAATTCCCAGCATTTACTGACGTATTGTATTTTATTTCCCTTAACTCAGCCTTAAGTTCTCCTATAGACAACTTTAGAAGTTCTATTTCTGAAGATAGTACTGAAACAGAGCTTGAAGACTGGAGCTTTTCGATCAGCACATAAAGTGTAGGGAGGGTTTCTGTATGAGCAGAGGGTACTGAATTTTTAGGAGTACTGCTAATACTAGCTGTCAGTACAGTTTTATTCTCAATTCCAGCTCGACACTTACGGCATATAAGTGAGTTATTTGGCTCACTATAACCGTTTGTAGGGAGTGTGTTGCTTGATGTAGCAATCAAAGACGTCAAATTAGCCACCAGATTTACAGGGGATTGGGTTCGTTGCTTTTTACTTCGATTAACCATAACTATTTAACATGAGAGTTAATGGTTACAGATATTGAAGTAGTAGAGTACTTGTGCAAGGATTACAAAAAGATAAATTTTTGCTTGATTCGTTACATAAAATTTATTTTTTTGTAATCCTTGCACAAGTACTCTACTACTTCAATATCTGTAACCATTAACTCTCATGTTAAATAGTTATGGTTAATCGAAGTAAAAAGCAACGAACCCAATCCCCTGTAAATCTGGTGGCTAATTTGACGTCTTTGATTGCTACATCAAGCAACACACTCCCTACAAACGGTTATAGTGAGCCAAATAACTCACTTATATGCCGTAAGTGTCGAGCTGGAATTGAGAATAAAACTGTACTGACAGCTAGTATTAGCAGTACTCCTAAAAATTCAGTACCCTCTGCTCATACAGAAACCCTCCCTACACTTTATGTGCTGATCGAAAAGCTCCAGTCTTCAAGCTCTGTTTCAGTACTATCTTCAGAAATAGAACTTCTAAAGTTGTCTATAGGAGAACTTAAGGCTGAGTTAAGGGAAATAAAATACAATACGTCAGTAAATGCTGGGAATTCTGAAAGCAATACCGAGATATCTAAATTATCAGATCAGATCAGCGATATCAGATCGCAGGTCTGTGAACTATCCTCATGAAAGCTGTAAACCTTAACAAACTTGACACAGAATCGGTAACTAAGGTAGATAACCTCATTAACTTTGTTACTACAGAAGTAACAAAACGACTCGACGCAAAACTGAGTGCTATTGTCTACAACGTTCCGGACAATGAGGCACTAAAAAAGGTACAGCGCATCTTACTTAGTGAGGCGAAAGTGTCCAACTCCCAGACTAAGTGCTGTAGACTGAAGAAGAGTCAACATGAAAAGTGCTGTCCTATTCGTCTTCAGTTCGAAACACCGGCAGAGACCAGAAAATTCATCCACTCCCAACACACCCTATCGCAAGCCAGAAACTACAAACTAATAAAGGTTGTGGTAGACAAGACAGTCATAGAAAGGCGCGCATATAATTATCCCACTAAGCCTAATTGTGGAATAAATAATAGGACATTGCAAGCAGCCATTATACCCAACCCTTAGAGAGATACCGTAGAATTCACCGCACCACCCCTCTCAAACAACACAGAATTATCCCCTCAGAGTGCAACACTAACCAAAAAGCCACAAGATTGTAATCAAATAATTAATAAAACCATACCACCGTAGATTTAGACATGTCACTAAATAACCCCAGAAGAAAAGTCGAAGCCCCCCGGAAGTCGACATTGTCCTCTCCTAGCCATAACTCCATTGGTAAAGATGAAATAGTTAACAAACCTATTCAAAATATGTCACTGGCACCGAAAAATCAAATACACTCACCAAATGCTTCTCAGAAAAATGTACACGATAAGGAAAATAAGACCCCAAATCATGCCAACAATACCCATTCTAAAAAATCTAAGCCCACACTTCCCACGGCCAATGGTATTAGCACTCACAACGTGCGAAATCGCACCAGAGCACACACTAATAAGCAACGTCACAACAATGCCACCCTCAGTAGTACAAGTGGCAATAGTCAGAACTCGGCTACCAACAACTTAGGGTCTTCAGAGTATGGCACACAAACAAATTTTGATTGGATATATGGTACAAGTCTGCTGGGAACTAACCCACAATGCAATACACACGAAACCCATACAAGGACACAACTAGTATTAAACAATAGGTGGAATAATAAACCATGGTCATCACAAGGATCCAATCATTTTTTATCCCCTGCGTCCTTGTCAGCGTTGAAAAAACAACTGGTAGGGATATTAACACGCCTAAACCACTAGTGCTGGCTCCCCCCTTGCATGAATACAGGAACAGTCTAGTGCACCCACATCCTCCATTAAGCACACTTGATACATGCACAAGTATAGGTCAAGTAAAGAGCCCTACCCACGTTTCTAGCCTAACTAAAACTAAAAATGCCTTAGCCTATAGCAAATCCAGTACTCCAACTCCTAAATCTTCACCGAAAACAGCACACACCAAGTCGATAGACATAGTTGAGCATGATGTTGAAACTGCTCTTAACATAGGGTCGTCATGTCAAGCAGAACTACTGGGTGCTGAACCATATTCGGGGTTGATTAACGAATTTAAATACTTCAAACGCTATTTCAACTCTCATCTTTACCTAATCCTCATAAATGCTAGGTCTCTTCTAAATAAAGTGCCGATGCTGAGAGCACTCACAGTAATATACAAACTCCCTATAATTGTTATCACTGAATCTTGGTGTCATTCAATAAGCTTAGATAACTACACACACTTTCGGTGTGACAGGGAAGGTGGTAAGGGAGGGATTGTCTCATGTACTTTCTGTATCACAGCTAGAAAATAGTACACTTAACATGCCTGGGACTCTATGGGTTAACGTACACTTAAATAACGCAATAGCATTAATTGGATGCACCTACAGAGCACCTAGCACCTTTAGTAATTACGAGACCCAACTCATTAATACTCTGGAGCAATTATCCACCTTACAATATGATCATAAGATCCTATGTGGAGACTTTAGCTTACCTGAAATCAACTCGGATATACCCGCAGGCCCAACTAAATTTGATAAGTTCTTAGGCACACTGGATATATTTGGCTGGAAACAAACTGTCACTACCCCTACAAGAGGTGATAACGTACTAGACTTAATCTTCTGCCACAATACAAGTCCCCTATCAACCCTAGTAGGTTCTGAGTTTTCAGCGAGCGACCACAAAACAGTGCTGTGTGCACTGCCACTTCCACCAAGTAGCAATGCAGCCCCTACCCCTACTTTACAACACATAACATACAGGAAATACAGTAAGGCAGACTGGACTTTAGTGAAATCAATGTTAAGATCCTCAGAATGGAGAGAGTACTTCTATACTGATAACCTCTCGAAAGCTCTAGACATATTTTACCATAGCTCAAACACATGCTTAGACGCTGTGATCCCATTGCAAACAATAGAAGTCTCAAAATTTAAGAAGCAATTTATTCAACCAAAAGATTGCTTAAAACTGAAGAGACTGTCAACAGGTTACTTCACACGATACGAATTTAGTATACTAGGGTCAATACTTAGTACTCTTAGCTCCATCTCGTAAGCTCATAAGTTGCGTATGAGAAATGAAGAATGCCCCGCACTAGCCAGCACCATCAGAGTAGGTGCGCTCACAGAAATCCTAAAGAAACGAATGAATCGCCAAAGCCATAAAATTTCTCTCCTTATAAACAAGGGTAAACTATACAGCAACCATGCAGACATGTGTGAACTGTTTAACGAGACGTTTGCAGCTAACTACCTTAAGCCCATAAGCCCACTTCTCGAATTATAACCCACAATGGAACTCCCTTCTTCATTAGCGCTGAAACAAATCAGTACAGTTCATTTCACTTATTCTAATATTAACCAAGCCATTAAAACTCTTAAAAGCTCTAGTAGTGCTGGTATTGACGGCATACCATCGTATTTTCATAAACACGGTGGTTCTGACATTTCCTTATTATTACTTAAGATCTTTACAATGTCTCTAGAAAGCCAAACCTATCCAGACAAATGGAAAACCACATTTATAATACCCAAACACAAGTGCGGATCGAAAACTGAAGTCAACAACTATAGGCCAATCAATATTACACCCATAGCATCTAGAATTATGGAAAGAATAGTTAAAGGTGATATTCTCAAATGTATGCTCAGCTGCAATATTGTAAGTCCGAACGAACACGGATTCCTAAAATCCAGATCATGCATGACCTGTCACCTTGACTTCTTTAACTATATAACCGGTAGCCGAGACAGACAACAGCTAGTACTAGTCATCTACTTCGACATCTCCAAAGCCTTCGACCGCGTTGACCATTTGCTGCTAATATATAAGCTGAACTCCTTAGAAATACGTAACCCATTATTAGAACGGCTTGAATCATTCCTTAACAATAGGTCCCAAGTAGTTAGACTGGGGTCTGTAAACTCTAAACCTAGTCCAGTCACTTCTGGTATAGTTCAGGGTAGCGTCTTAAGCCCCCTCCTGTTCACTCTATATGTCAACGAGATATGCAGTTGTTTCTCGCTTGACAAACCGTTCATCTTTGTAGATGATCTTAAAGTAGCTTACACGTTCCACTGTGATGACTTAGGATACTTTCAGAATGCTGTTCAGAAAGAACTAGATAGAGTAACTGCATGGTCCTCCACATGGAACCTAAAATTCAACCTTAACAAATGTGGTTGGATCTGTTTCGGTGCACCCTCAATAAATATCAAACTGGTACTTGAATCTATTGACTTGCCTAAACTCCAAAGTGTTGTTGACCTAGGACTCAGGTACTCTAGTGACCTGACATTTTCTGAGCAAGTGGCAACGCAGACGCGTAAATCGAGGATGCTCTTAGGATGCATACTCAGGAATCTCCACAACTACGAAGCGAAACTTATATTATGCAAAACACTACTAGAATATTGTCCATTCGTTCTCAGCAGCACTCGCCTATGTAACAGGCTTAAAGTAGAAAGTGTCCAACGATACTTCACGTCTAAACTACTAGGATTTGACTTCGAAAAGGACTACATGTCAATGTGTATAACTCTCTAGGTATCGACCCAATCTGGTTGAGACGACTCAGCATTAATTTAACATTCTTCTTTTAAGTTTTGCATAAAATATAATTCTCAGAAAGCAAGGAGATACAGTTCTCACCTACAACCTGCGTAACCAAACGTGCACAGTATGTAGGAAAAGCTGCAACTAAAATTAAGTTTTTATTTTCTAGTTCTAAAAGTTTTTATAGTAGAGTTGTTCGCAGCCTTAAGTACTAATGTGGAATTTGGCCATAAACGTTCGACGGGTGTTGGGGGAACTATACTACCAGGAATTGTTCTCCCGTCACCCTGAAGAGACGACTATGGGACGGGTGTTGGCCAGCGACCGCAGTCGTCACCGACCACCGGTCTTTTCGTTTCCCGACGCCATAGGCTGCTGGAAAGCACATGGTTGCGTGCACCGTTTAGCGTGTCCACCAAATTTCGAATATAGTGTGTTGTAAGTTATATTTACGTACATTGCGTGAGCGACTACGCTCTCTTCTGTATGATGTAATAGGTTGTCTATTAAACGTCATCGTCATTAACTGCCCGGTCAGAACGTATATTTTACGTTCTAGTGCTTCTATGCGTTCGTCTGACGATTTGTTGAGTACAGATGTTACTTGTGGAGACATCCGTTCATACATTGTCAATGGTTATCCAGATATATTGATTGAGAGAAATGTGAATTCAGCACCTAGGAGAATCAGTATGGCAACAATTCCAAAAAAACCAGTGTTCATAAAACTGCAGTTCCTCAGTGACAACATCAGCGAAATAATAACACAGCGCCTGAAGAATCCAGTTAAATTATCTTATTATGCAGCAGGGCTACGTTGTGTCTTCACAACCACTACTATTTTACGTTCGAGAAATAAGGATAACCTACCTAAATTCGCCTCTTCTATGCGTATCTACCAGTTTGACTGCAGCTGCGGAGCCAGCAGCATACAGTTAGGCAGGTTCATCATCGTATTTCCGAACATGATCCAACATGGTTAAGCAAGGGACAAACAAGATGTATTCGTAGCTCTATTTTAGCACACCTTGTAGATAGTGAGCATAAGGTTGACGTGAATACTGCATTTAAAATTATTTATCGCATTCCTACTAATCTTAATTTTGCTCTATGAGTTCATCTTCTACAGACAGCTGAAGCAATAGGAGTCCACCTGAAGAAGCCAAGCTTGTGTGTTCAAAGAAATTTGTACAGCCACTTTCCTTACCTTAGCCATCGGTACATGAATGTATAAACCGGACTACTTCGCCCCCTCCCCCTAAACCTTTAAAATTATAATTGTTCAAATTATTTTATTTCTTCTGACCACTTCATCTTCAATTACGTGTTATCCTTGTAAAATTATTTATTCTAACCATTTCTACCTTCTAAGTGTGTATTGATTTTCTTCGTTAATTATCAACCCATTGGCATTTTGACACTAATTATTGTTAACAAACGTATCGTCATTTGTTTGGTAAAGTGTTGTGTATTTTAAGAGAAATGCTATGTATACTAGAGTAGAGCCAGAGATGAGGATCTAATTGGAAAGTAAATATTTCTTCGCTCAATCTTTCTGTTTTCTAAATGGGTTTTTTCAATATTGAAATCATCACTGTCGAACGCGCAGTAAACCACGAGAATGTAAGCATCGATCGCGTAACACCCGCTTTCATGGAAATAGAGATGACTGAATGTTTACCCAAGTCATCAACATCTAAAGTTCCGCAACAAAATGATTCCTGCTCTCACGATTCAAAATCTGGTGATATTCCGGCTAACAAAACATAAAGAATCACAAGATCAGGCAGGCGAGTGCATTGGCCACAAAAATTTGTACAGACAATTTATTTCTAAGTAATTTCCATACTTCCTTATTTCTGTTATATACTGTAAGATATAAATCTATTCCGTAACTCTTTACAATAACAACCTCATTATTATTCTAACAATTTTTCTGGTTTTATTGTTACATTTTGCACAACTTTCTAAACATTTTGGTTCGTTTCTAAACTGTTAGCATTTTTGAATATATACAGTTATATTATCAAACCTCAGAAAACTTAAAATCCTCAATTAAGTTTTCATACCAGACACTCGTATATATTTTTTGTGTCCTTGTAATTTACAGTAACATTCTGAGTACAGGTAAACTTCATTTACCTGCATTCTACGGAGGGGCTATTGTAGTGACCCGTTTTATTACTCATCATCGTAGTATACTTTCACTATGTAATTGGACTTTGATTTGTTTATCACTCTAAAGATTGCATGTTAACAATTGATTCATTGTACTCGCTCAACTTTTGAATTTTGATTACTGCGATAATACACGTTCGTATTCCTTCTCAAGTGCCTGTTGATTTACGTTGTGGATATCGAGTAATCACAACGTTAGGACACAATAATAAACGCGAAGAAGTACTAGGATATATTTGTACGCCAGTTTGGTCAAATAGAGCGACACAACAAGTTGTCGACAACCAGTGTTTTGAAAAAGACAGGCTTTTCCATGATGGGTATTGCTATCATTCTCAAATACGTTTCAATTTATTTCCTTAAACCAATGCGTTATGTTAACATCTAGAAGTTCTGATAGTAGCAGCTTCGTCACTGTCTGGTTTCTATGTCCCTAAAACAGTTACTTTACGACTATATGCATAACAACTTAAATAATCTCAATACACAAGGTTGTATTGATAAATTTAGATAAAGCAAGAAACAAGATACCTTCCTGGTTCTACCGTACAGTGACAAAACTTGTACCAGAGAATATCTTCATTATAATATCTCTTGTCCTTTAACCTATAAGCCTGGATTAGAGAAGACATTATACGTCAGAGTCAGGAAGCTATCTCCAACTAAAACATTTTCTCTACTTCCATTCAAACATTGGAGCATGTTATTTTCATTCTCTATAACCACTGTAATTGCAGGTAGTCTGCAGATGATGAGAACTTGTGAAACAGAGGAACGACATTTTGTACTGTAAATTTGGTCTTCCTTGCTTTATCGAAATAAATAATCTTCAACTGCCACCACACCAGGCTGAAAGGTACTTTACTCAAAGAGATAAAACCTTGAGAAATAAACATAAACCAAGAAAACTACTGTAAACTACAGAGTAATATGGGCTGCTCATTTTCTCTCATATTGTTGACTTGATTAATTGATTATAGTGTTTAAATGCCATTGAAGTATGACTTCAGTAATACAAGCAAACAGACAACACTCAAAAAATCAACTAACAAGTCTCAAAGAGAGAAAAAATGTATATAATATTTTTAGAACACGAAAAGAAAGACTATCTAAAGTGTATATCTTGTAATATGCAGTCTATGTATAATCTATGCTTCCATGAGGTGTATAGCAGTCTTAGTAACTGTCAAATACACTGTAAATTTACAGATAAGAAGGAATATTTCCTGTACAGTAATATACTATTTATACATTTTTACAATTACACTCATTTAAAATTGTCTGAAAATTCATTGGATTCGATATTTGATATTCAGACAGTAAAAGAAGATAGGCATCATTGAACACTTTGCCTTCTGTATCCATTCCACCATGGATAAAGAAATAATCTTGACAGTAAGCATCAACGTTATGATGATTACTACTTTTTTCTTCGTCATTGCTTTCTTCTTCTTCCTCTTCTTCGTTAGTATCACCTGTACTTTGATCATCTAAGGATAAAGCCAAAGAAGAAAAGTTTTGTAATGATCACTGCTTTTAAATAAAACTTGTCGACAGCTGTCTAAGCTGCCTACTGAAGATGGGATGGCCAGCCGGAAAGGACCAGCCACAAGAAACTCTGGGAAAAAACCAACTAAAACCCTATAGCTCAACAAATACGCTAAAGGAAATGCAGACGTAGATATGATAGGGAAGATTTGTAGCTCAGGTGGATGTGTTCTCTGAGCTGGATAGTTAATTTGCGAACCTTTCATCACCTTACTAGGTGACATCTTCAGCACACTTCAATTTGAAGTGGGCTTTTAGATTTCTCCACGAGTTTATTAATCATCTCTCCCGGTGACCTTGGACATGATTGGTTGTTTTTGTGTTTTCACACCTTCTAGGTTAATTGTATTGTCACTCATTGTTTCTTTGACCTGAACTTTCACCCTTTGTGTGTGACGTTTCTTTCTTATCGGTTGATAAATTTTGTCTATCTCGATGTGTCTATTGATTGATGATTCACTGGAATGCCAAGCTTCTAAAAATTCTCTAGCATTCTTGTTGTTTCCTCTGTCTAATATTTGAACGTCGTCCCAGTCGAATTGATGTCCATGGTTGTCTGTATGTACTGATATAAGGGAGTGGATGTCATGTCTTTTGACGGCTAGCTTATGATCATGGATACGAAGATGAAAGGAACGTCCACTTTGGCCAATGTAGTGTTTTTTGCAGTTGTTACAATTTATCTTGTAGATGATGTTGGTTTTATCTTCTTTCGTTGTTGAGTCTTTTGGTTGACATAGATCTGAGTGGAGTGATTTTGTTGGTTTGTGTGCGACATCAATTCCCAAAGGTTTGAAGAGTCTTGCAGTGATTTCTGAGATATCCTTTTTATATGGTGGGGCGATTTTCTGTGTGCTTTCCTCGGGGGTCTTCAATTTGATAGGTTGGCTTGAGGGTATATGTCTTTTCATGAAATTCCGTGGATATCCATTCTTTTGGAAGACGTCCATGAGATATCTTTTTTCAATTTTCCTTAAGGTGGGAGTGCTGTAATGTGTCCTGGCCCTCTTGAATAGTGTTTGTATACAATTCTTTTTGGGTGTTATTGGATTGTTGCTGTTGTAGTTCAGTATTTCATCTGTGTGAGTTGATTTTCTATAAACTTGAGTTTCGCTTGACTAAGACGTCCAAAAATGGGATTTTGTTCCATATTAGTTTGTTTATTAGATGTATCACACAGTGAAACAATATTATTCACTGGATGACGTTTCGAACAAAATTTATTGTTCATAATCATATCAATTGTGATTGTGTTGTTTTTGTTGGAAATGCAGATGGATTGAACACACTCTAAGGAGATTATTGAGTGACACATCATGCGCCAGATAAACCTTCGAGTGGAACCAGAATGAGAAACGACGAGCTGGGGTGTTCGAGGATGTTGCGAGGTAGATTGTGTCAGGAGGAAATGAAAGCCTATGGTTAGTCCTAAAGTCAGGTAAAGAGCATCGCAGAGAACAGAGTGAAATGGCAATGTGTTGCTGAAGCTTTATGTCCCACTTGGAACTCAAGGGAATAAATAATATGAAAAAAAACAAATGCCTTGTTGAATTTTCGAAAGAATATGAATAAGAATTAACTGCAATACTGAGAAAATTTGTTATTGCATTTAGAATCTACTATTATGTTTGAATATAACACAAGTAGTAGTAAATCATTTATTGAACAATAAGGTATTCTGCCTAAACTGTGGTAACCTGCATACTGAACGGTTATTTGTTTTTATAAGAGGTGAAGCATATATGCCCGGAGTGATTTCTGAACCATAGGATCCAATCATTTCAAAGCAGTACAATTCTTGCCACCAACTTAACTTAACTGGAATAGTAGTTTAATATCACTCGTTTGCAAGTTGCACAGTCGAAGGTGAAGCTTCACTGTTGTTTCCTCTAACCCTCGAAGCCAAATTAGTACGCCGACAAGCTAGGCCTCAATGCAGCAAAACAACCTAGCTGACGAGCACTATTAGTTTTCGCTTACGCGTAAAGATTATTGTCATATATTTGTCACTTTTCTGCTTCGAAATTTAACATCATTTGCGTTAGCAAGCAGACCACCAAATATTTTTTTATAATTTCTAAGAGCCCATGAAGAAATCTCACCTTGGACTGCGCCATTTGTAAACAAGTGATCTGGTGTTATACTCAATACCACAACCAACGAGAAATCTAATTAGTATTTTCCTACAGTCGGTCGAAAGACCACTGGAACTAACTAATGACTAGGGGATAAGACCAATCGTCATGTAGAAAGACTAAGTTTCGAAGAAATAGGAAAGAATAAAAATTAAAGGTAAAGAAACGTATACTGCTATACCTTTTAATGAATTGCTTGTCAATTCCACCAATTTAATTTTCGCATTTTTCTTCTGTACTGTCATCGTGACTACACAATATGCAAAATCTAAACGTGGACCAGGCAATATACCTGTCTCACACTTGATTTCACTCCACTGTTTCAGATCTAATAGCAAGTGTAAAGCGAGAGAGAGAAAAAAGAAAGACAACAACATATTTTAACGGTTAAAGATGACGGACTTGGTAAAAGGAATGTTTATTTGGAATTTGATATCTCTATATAGCGAAATTATGTACACCTTATCCCCAAATCGTCATTTACACAGATCTTTCATCCTGTGCTACTTCTGCTCTTCGTATTGTGTTTCGTTACCTTCTTCTTTTGTCTCCGTGTTTTGCTGCAAAGCAGGTTCACCTCCTCTCTTCGACGTCAAATCTATCTCTCCGCTATCTGATATTTTTAAGCCGATAAACGTCTATTTATATCCTACTGACAAATCTTATCAGTAGCATACTCCACAATATAATAAAATAAAAGTATCACAGAGACAATGAACAGTTTAAAGTAGTCTAATACAAGGAATCACTAAGTGATATAAGCAGTTGCTAAATGTGCACACTAAACAACAGTGAATATTAATCAGATCAAGACGATTTAAACACTGGACAATTGCATTATTCATTTGAATCTCCGCTAATCAGCACTATGATGAAAAAATTGTTAACTGTATATATGTTGTACGTCGGTGAATTGATGGTAGAATGCTCCCCAGTCATGCTAGTTGTTTGGGTTCGGTTCCCCGCGAACAAGCACTCCTAAACCGCGCCTAGCTTACATATCGATAGTAAGCCTGAAAATGGGGGAAGATTGAGTGTGAGGCTAACAACTCCACACTATAAAAGCAACACAGCAAACATAGCTTAAGCTTGAAGCCCCATGTTGCACTAGGAACGTAAAACAAAGGAAAAATATATACCTATTATGTAGCCAACTAAGTCAATTATGATTTGGGCGTCAACTTTTAGCATTGTAAAACACTGCCCACAACATTTCTCAATGTTGCTGAATATAACTTTTAATAAATTTAGTTAATTCTGAAATCACATGTTTGAAAGTAATCGGTAGAAGGCCCTGAACCTTGATTTCATGCCTGTTGGAGATATTCGTCAGCAAGGCGTACCTGCAGTCTAGAAGAAACTCATATCCACTCTGAGGTTCGAGCCCGTGTCATCCAGTGCTGCAATCAGAAATGTTACTACTAGGCTATTCACACTAACAAATGATCTCCTGTAAAAGTGTAATGGATATATTGTTAGTTCTATGTATTATTTTCAGTTTCAGTGTAGTATTCAGTTTTCTTCTCTCAAGGCTTCTTAAATCAAATCCGCATAATTATGTCGTAATCTGTTTTATTTTTGTACCTTGAAATAGTAAAACTAACAATTAAATACGTGGTATTTCCTCTTTGCCATATAGTATTGAATAGAAAGAAAAAAACAGAACTGTGATTAATTCCCATCATTTATATGATTAAACAGTTTTTGTACTCCACTTTTCGTAGGACGCCTAAGTGAAGCATTTCTCTTATTTTTCAACCGAAATTTCTGGGCCGCACACAGCAGTGTTAAAGATTATGCAGAGTTTTCCACTGAAATGACGACAACCAGAGGCGGTCACTAACGACTATGCGTACTGTCTCCATTTATTTGTTTAATTTCATTATAGATGTATTAACCGTCACTTAGAGGTTGAGTTGTTACCAAATTAAAGTCTCGTCGACCTAGAGTATGCAAATAATATTGCCCTCTAATAAGCACTGACAAACTGCAGAATCATGTCAACAACTTGAACGAAAATTCTATTATGTTTGATATGCAATTCATCTCTGTCAAAATGTAAGATGATGTTGCAGGAATAGATAGGGAGTAAAGTAGTTGAGCGTGTTGACCACTTCACTTATTTGGGAAGTTGCATCAACCCTAATGGACTAATAGGTAACGAAATCTAAAAAATTATACAAAAGGCTTCTGTGGCATTTATCAAACAACGTGTGGAAGTGATATCCGGTTATCCATCAAAGGATATGTATATTGGTCAGCAGCAGTTCGCTTCATCCTCCTTAATTGCTGTAAGATATAACCATTAAAAGTGGAAGATATGAAAAGGTTAGGCGTCTTTGATCATAGATGTCTGCGTTCTATCTCCCATGTTAGATTGTATAAGAGGGCGATTAATATTGAGGTTAGGTTTCGAGTGATTGGTAAGGAGCGAAAGCCAGTCGACGAGGTTGTGAAGCTATATCGATTGCGATGACTAGGACATGTGTTACACATGCTGTGGTGAGAGCTGTCTGCCAGCCAAATTGGTAGACAGTAATATACGTCAATGTTTACGTCCTCAATATTCGTCGTGAGAAAAATATGAACAAAAACTGATTCAACAACCAACCACAGCAGACTTTGTGTAGGCGGATACAGTTAGCATATAGATGATCTGACATTCAAGAAACAGCCACCAAAAGAGATGAAAGATTAACTTTCAGTGAGAAACCACCAGTTAGAAGACTGTGTTTGCCTACTAACAATAATCTTTAATGATGTACTTGAAAATCTATAAATATGTGTTGATTTCCTTAATAAACGATCTGTTGCCTGGCCCTTGTCTTCTGTTGTTACAATGCCTTCATCGACGGGCAATGTTAGCCAACAAACGATTAGACTGGGAAAGAGTTACGGGTAGTCAGACCAAAATATGGTATTACTTCATGATTTCTTTAACAGTTCGTTTGAGGCAGTCACATAAGATGTAGAGTGCCTATTTGGGGTCATCGGGGTGCTAAGATCCAATGACTGGAGACTGTTAGTGATATGGCTCGAAATCATTTTCAGTGGCACAGATGCATTCACTCTTTGTGACCTCCAACATCCACTAAATCCTCATTTTTTTCCATTCTACTGTTCATTCCCCAGTACATTTCTGCTTATTATAGTTCCTTTGAATCCTTTTTTTTCGTCTTTTGTCTACCTGTGTGTGCTACAAAAAGTGTAGTAACTTGAACTGCTAAAATTCAGTTCAAAGTTCTATGTTGAAACTTAGTCAGTGATATATACTTCTCATTAAGTAGAAATCTAGACACTTGAGCTACATATATAAAATAAGTAGTATATTCATCTTTAAGTCTACTGAAATTGGAGCAAAGCTTTTTAGTTCGGAAAAAAATACGCTACCGTTGCACCACACAGAATAAACGCACATAATCGATATTGTATCAAAGTATAGTGACATCAAAACTGTAATAATAACCAGAGGTTTACTAATTCTGTAAACGACATAATTATGCATAAAATGAACAATATTTCTTTCTAACTAACTTGTATCAAAGCAGAACATGTCATTTAAAGCTCCAGTTTTTGAAAATCCACCAAATATAAATATTTTAGTCGTATCTGACCCAAATATTTTATTTGTCAAAATCGCTCCACCATGAGCAGCACGTGAACCCGGTGAAATATAACCTAAGGATTTGAGATGTGGTGTATTTGAGTTCTCATTTGAGTTTATTGCGTCAGCATTAATATTAGGGTATAATTTACTCCATACACCTTTAAAGTGTACATCACCATTATCACACTGTAAGAAAAGATTGAAAACAAAAATATTTGAAGGATAAATTTTGAAAGACAGAAAATACCTACTGAATCATAAAGAAAATTCTCCTTATCGACGAAATCATCTTTGGAGGCTGTACAGTCATATTTAAATTTGACAAAACATTATAGTAGTCTATTACTGAGTAACAGAGAGATGATATAATTGATAAAATTACTCAGAATTGGCTTCAAAAGTAAAAAATAAAAGTTGTAAATTATGTAATACTCAACAGGACAAAGGAAGAAACCGTTAGAAATTTGATGAGGTTGAAATTCTGAAGAACTACTTGTTCAGATCACCGAGAAAAACCTTCTTTTCGGTTGAGCTACGGATCAGTTTTTCCAGCCGACAAATGATCAGTGTATGTGTGAAGGATAAACTACCGCTTTGGACCACTTCAATGTGTGTTTATAAATTCACTTGTTCCTGTGGAGCTAGTTATGTTGGCAGCATAAAATGAGCACTTTCCAAACGCATCTCCGAACATTATCCAGCATGGTTAGCAAGAAGACAGTTGCTAGCTCAATTCTCGTGCACTTAGCTACACAGCTTCACCACAGTCGTCTTTTAAGATTATCTACAAGGTGAGAACGAATGGTACAACATTTGTGTACAGTGAAGGTGTTGGTGGTTCGTCAATATAACCCCGAAATCTGTGTACAGAAGAACTTTGTTCAGTCTCTTATTCTATCATGGTGTTAATCTCTTTCCTAATTGTTAACTTTTATTTTTAATAATCAGTTCACTATTATCACACTTATACTTTCCTTTTGTACATTTTTTCACTCTCTTCACACTTGTTACGTGGACAATCAACTACCTTTCTCCGGATTCAGTAGTAATTTTTAACCTAAGAAAATCTCAAACCTTATGCTCCATTGTACTATTTACCATTACGTAATTTTTAATTTTCTAAATTTTAATTTAGAATCCACTTATGAGTAGTTATATCAATGTCAACCCCTATTACTCACTAATATACTATACGTTTTCGGCAAATATAAACACGACTGTACAGCCTGAGATGATTTTGTCGGTGGTGTATATATTTGTAACATTGTTATTCATGCTAGTATTCTTTAGTGTAACGCTTACAAACAATTATGAAATGACAGTTCGAACTGTGTAATTTGTAAGTAATTTGAGCTGATTCGACCCTAAGGTGAATAAATTCGGTTCAAAAATGAAAAGGACTATTTAATATCAATCTACAATATGCATGCTCTCTTGACATCAGTTCTAGTGTCCAGCAGATCAAATATCGTGACCTGAATATTTTTGGTTTCCAGTCGAAACTATGGTGAAATGTCACCTCGAACTTCTTCGGCGGTCTGCTTAAAATTTAGTGACCTACTCAGATATTTTATTCACCCAAATGCATCATGTTTAACACTATTTCATATTGTTTTATTCATACAATTATGTCTAAGAATCTCAATGTACACTCAGGTACATTTTCATCAAATAGGTCTCAACCAGTTGCTACAAATTTTCTCAAGGAAATAATGGAGAAACATTGTGGACTATTGGAGCACGCTCCGGATAGAAAACAATATCGTTTATTATACTACTTGAAGATTCTGTACAAGGAGCAAAAATACCTTGCTGAAAATTCTGTATAGTGTTTAAACGCATTTTTTCCAACTAAAACTAGTATTATTTTTTTTCAAAACTAAGTTTCAAATGACCAGTTTTATTAAATTTTTAAGAAGCTACAATAAAATATTGAATTATATTAAAATATAATTAAGTGGTTATTGTTTATGTCGAAAAGTTAGAGTGAAAGGGATGAAACACTGATGATCATTTCAATAATCAATGAATACGCTACCACTCATATAGATTATGCAATCGGTAATATGTCGTATTATGGTGTGCACTACTGATAAGATTTATCAGTAGTATGTAAATACATCAAATAGCGGGAAGATAGATTTGATGTCATAGAAAGCAAATGATACAGCATTGCTGAGAGATACATGGGAAACGTGAAAAGAACACAAACATAATATGAAGGAAGATCAGCAGTAGCACAGCACGACAGATCTATGCAAGTGGAGCGTTGAAGATAAGGTGTACATAATTTCGCTACACAAAGAAACCACATTCGAAATAAGCCTTTCTTTGCCAAGTCTCTCGTCTTCTACCGTTACAGTATGGCGGCGAGCACGTTTGATATAATATGGAATTTTCAGTCTGTAATACGATATTGCATCTAATTTTCTTTTCATGTTACATAGTAAGGAGGGAATTAATTAACGGGGCACATACATTGATAATCATGTCAGTTAAGCAGGAATATTGACAAGAATATAATATTAATGACACAAAGAATGAACAGAGCCGTTTACTTACCGTTTGGTAGTAAGTTAGTAGTTCCATATCTAAAACTTTTCTCATCTCATTAAATATGTGCCAAATAAAGTATTATACAGTTTTGAATACTTAGCCGTCCGAGCATTAAGTCTTTTACAATTCCTTCAAGTCATACATGATGAGATGCAAAGGGAGAGTAGTGTATAGAGAGGGTCTTCAAAGTTCGACAAGATGATATTCGCCTATTTCTTGGATGAGTTCAAGTGTCTGTCCATAACAGTATTAACAAGTTGGTTTAGTTACACCTCTTTCGCCCTACTGATAGCTTTCAGTGTCCTTCGAAATGCAACAAAGTCTTTCTTAGTTTGTCCACGATAGATTAAGGGGGAGCAATAAAGAAAAATAGGTAGAATATAAGCATCAACAAACTGTAAGAGTGATACTTTTTTTAAAAAAAGGCAATACTAACACAAGATAAATACTCTGTGAAATTGTATAAATATCTAAAATAGACAGAAAAGAAAATGATCGTCTCTTTCTTTTTTTCTTTCTGTCTTATTAACTTATTCTTACCTGAGCAAAATGTAAAGCATAAAGATCATCAAATAGTTCATCATCAGCCATTCCTCCATGTATATACAATTTCCCTTTTGGTATACGATGTTCAGCATTCGAAGTTTCCAGCTGACACGGTGACTCATAAAGCATTAAATGACCTAACCGTGAACAAGGTGAAATACCCTCAACTGGTATTTTAATCCATGAATCCAATACACTATCATACATATGTACCTAGAAAATATGAAAATACTTCAAGTTATTATTATTACCTCAACAAAAACTCAGTAAAACAAGATCTTTAAGACATTAATCACGCGAATACGGCTAAAATAGAGAGAGGTTTATGGCTGAAGTAGATTCTTTCGGTGTCGTTCCATTCTCTGAGTTGGGTGGCTTAATTGTCAAGCTTTCTCTTTTTTCTTCTATACAACATTTTCAGCACTAACTTTGCCAACAATAATACCAAAATGGTTTAACCTATAACTGATAATCCTGGTAGAATATATGGTACTGTGGTGAGAGCTGTCTACTAGCCAAATTGGTAGACAGTAATTTACGTCAATATTTACGTTCCCAAGATTTGTCGTGAGAAAATGTGAACAAAGATTGATTCAAAACCGACCACAGCATACTTTGCGTAGGCGGATGCAGTTAACATACGGAGGATTTGACATTCAAGAAACAGTCACAAATAGATGAAAGATTAACTTTACGTGAGAAACAACCAATCGGAAGACTGTGTTTGTTTGCTTAACTAAACTATAATAATGTACATGAAAATATATAAATATGTGTTGATTTCCTTAATAAACGATCTGTTGACTGGCCCTTGTCTTCTGTTGTTTCAGTACTATTAAAATCCATAAGGTAGGATACTCTATTAGGCCAACAGTTTATTTTTTAAGAACACCTAGACTTATGAGTTATCTAAATATTTAGCATGAATATTATGTCCCATTATAGATTGGTCGAATTCTAGGTTAACTAATTCATATGTAATGAAAAGAAAGCTAGATAAAATTCAAATAGAAAAGGACGAGAAAATGATTAGTTTTGATGTATTAAGCTAATACACCAATATCCCACTTAGTACAGGTTTGGAGGCAGTTACAAATGAACTGGACATTGATCCTGAACTCTGAAATAGGACCGAACTCTCGATCGATGAAATAATTCTAGGTCTGTAAATATGCTTAACCTCCACCGAATTGAAGTTCCAAAATAAAATGTACAAACAAATGAATTGGCAATGGGATCACCAATATTCTCAAAAGTTGTAGACATTTATGGATAGTTGGAAATGTAAGGCTCTTAGGACATCACTATCTGATCCTAGGTTATGGTGGAGATATGCGGGTGACACATTTATTGGTAATATCCGAAAATATCCCCAAGTTCTTCCCACAAATAAAATCCTTGATAGATGGTCAATCGCGAGCCCGAATAGCTCAGTGGTAACGTCTCTGAATGCAGCACTGGATGACGCGAGTTCCTTCAAGGTTGCAGATACACCTTGCTGATGAGTGCCAACTAGCACGAAACCTAGATCCAAGGCTTCCTGCCGATTGCCTCCAACCATCTAATATCATCATAAAGATGGAATCCAATTCACTTTCGAGTCAGAAAATGAACGGGACGAGTTAGCTATGCTAGACCGTAAAATAAGACCGAAAAAGGATGATGGGTTAAATACTGTCATCTATAGAAAACCGGCACATTCTAATAAATAGTTAGACTTTGATTCATCCCACCTAAAATCTGTAAACGTAGGTTTAATTGGAAGTCTATGGTCAAATTTTGATCACAGTTCATGCAATTTTGTTTATTATATTTTCATTTCTGTTCATGACTCATATGCTTGAAAGAACTCATTTCTGACCAAGAAATTGAACTTATAACAAAAGCGCCACTCCAGGACATAATGCTAGGAGTCCAGCTAAGCCTAATTTCCACAATATTTAAATCCCAAGGGAAAATATACAAATAAATTGAGAAGGTTGCCATGGGGTCACCAATATCTCCGATTGTGTCAGATATATTCATGCATAGGTGAGAAAACCTATCGACTGAAATGTTCAGCCTACCCCAAAAGTAAGGCAAAGGTGACGCAGGTGACACATTCACTCTACTTAGAATACAGGACATAAATCGATTCTTCGAACACATCAACTCGAAGGCAGGGGCAATTCAATTCACTCATGAATTTGAAAGTCAAGAAGGGGAGCTTCCAATGTTAGATTGTAGTGTAAAAAGGAAAGAAGATGGGAGGTTAAACACTAGTGGTTACAGGAAACCCACACATGCAAACCGATATTTGGATTTCCGATCATCCCATCTTATGTCAGTGAAATGTTTAAGTAATAGGGCACAAAAACTAAATAGTACCAAGGAAAGACAGGAAGTGAGGCATATAAGAGAAGCTTTGAAACTTAATAATTGTCCAGATAAATTAATCAGGAAGTATGTAGGGAAACGTAAAACTAAAATTAATAATAATGGTAGTGCTAATAGTAATATTAATGACGACATGCATGTCAAATATGCACAGGATAATTACAACACCAACATTAAGGGATTTAAATCACTAGTAGTACTTCCATACAAAGAAGGAACTTCGGAAACCAAAAGTAGAATTCTTAACACAGCAGGAATAAAGGTGGATGGCATTCAAACCCACAAACTCAATTAGAAACAGGATTTGTCGGTCAAAGGATCCTGTGGAGACAATTAAACAAATCAATTTTGCCTATCTAGTACCCTGCTGGAATGAATGTCAGGTAAAATACATAGGTCAGAGTAGTAGAACGGGGTCAGTCAGACTATCGGAGTAAAGAATCTAGATTAGTTGACCCTAATAAGATAAGAAATCTGGAGAATAGTTCAGCTACACCACTCACTACACGCAAATACACATAACCGTAGAATAGGATGGATGGGATAAGATGACTGGGTGGAGGGAGAGATTGATAACAGAAGCCTTGTTTATCGAATCAACTGCAAACATGTGTAATAGAAATTATTCAACACCTGTTCACCCAGACATCTGGAAAATTCTACTACCCCTACGTCAAATAGTAAAGAATAAAGAAAACTATAAAACTCAAGTTTCGAAGTTGTGTGGTTATAACTGTTATTAATATGAAAAATAAGTTGTGTTAGAAACTTCATCCAGTAAATAATCCTGTTTCAGTGTTTGATATGTCCAATAAACAAGTTAATATGGAATTATCTAGGCTGTATCACTTCGACCACAGGCGGAACGGGTGAAGATGTCAAAGGCAGCCAGAATCGGAAAGGCAAGATTCGACCTCATCAACCTGAAATCAGTCTGGAAATCTTCTGCACTCAGCATAAACAACAAAATTTGAATTTTCATCACATATGTTAAGTTAATCTGTTCTTCTAAATGGGTCAGAAACTTGCACGAAGAGCCAGGAAAAGGATTTCCAACAGGTTGCAGACTTTTATCAACAACTGCTTTTGTATTATATTGTAGATCAAATGGTCTGAATGAATTAGCAACAAGAAACGTTGCGAATAAACTAACCAAGAACCTATCGTTCAATAAATATGTAGGAGAAAATGGAGATGGATTGAGTATACGCTGGGGAGACAGTCGAATGACATCACGCGTCAGGCCCTCGAATGGAACCCCAATGAGAGGCGAAGAGTGGGTCGTCCTAGGGTGAGATAGGGAAGATTGTGCGAGGAGATGATAGGTTATGGGTAATCGTGGACCCAGCTAAAGAAAACAGCAGATAATAGAACAAACTGATGTGTTGTTGAAGCCTTAAGTGCCACACGGAGGCCAAGGGAACTATTGTAATGACATAACAGAGTGAAAGTATTAAAAAGGAATATAGTTTGGTGGAGAGATAAGGGGAAGTTAATCACCGAATCTTCGTTCATAGAATCAACATCAAACACGAGTTATGGAAATGAAGCAACGCCTATACCGAATATATGGAGAATTACAATGAATAAGCAGTGGCGGAAAGAAAAATCGTGCTCGAAATGTCATCTAGTTATCAATACTATATCATTGTGTTATATAAAATAAACCTATCTCATATGGAATTATATTCTACCACAGTGTCCAAATTCTACACTTACAATAATCCTAAAAACATTTAATAAATATTGGACTGTAGAGGCATCTTACTTACCAGTTGACAAGTATTTCCTTGTTTTAAATCAGCAGGTAGGTACCAAGAATTCTAACTAACTTTCAACTTATATCAGCTAATTTTCTTACAAAACACTTCATCTTGTCCGAAAATTTTAGTTTCAATAAAAAACGCTGAGAATTTCCCCAATCAGTTAGCGCCAAGAAGCTTTCATCTAATAACATATGAGTGACCATCATTTTGAAGATAAAGATGAACGTGAAGAACACAGAATATACAGGGGTATCTGCTAGTGAAGACAAATAAGTCCACTTATATCAAGAAACTCTGAGCATTAGTATAAATGTCCCTCAGTAAGTCAAGAAAGTAATTAGACTGCTATGCATAGAAGATTCACTCATAGGAAACCAGTGGAAATCAAATTACTAATCGAAAATACACTACCATAGACACATGAACACCAAAATAATTGGTACGTATAAAAGTATGACACAAATTCAGTTTCTTAATGTAAAGTATTATCCACGGGCTTCATATGTAAACACACGAATTAAGATAGCACAATCAAATTAACGAATCATATGCAACCGGAAATAAACTCTTTGTAGGCAGTTGTAAAGGTTAGTTCAAGAGTGACAGACATATAATATCTGATTAACACTTCCTAACGCTGTAGTCTATTTGTTAATTACCTTTCTGAGAAGCATCACAGACTGAAATTATGTAATCTATTCAAAATAATGCGACAACAATAACACTGTCGCTAAACTAAAATCTAACATAAGCCTTAAACAATATGGTATTCTGATTTTAAAAAATATGCATTACACAGGTTCAGTATAAATTTAAATGCTCTATTTGTACTTGTTATTAGAATCCAACCAAGCACTAAAACGATTTAGTTATTCTGTACAAACCAATATCCATCTATTTCTTTAATTAGGAATGCATTAATAGTTCATAACTTATATGATTGTCTCACCTAACCATCCATATACAATGTAGATCAACCGTAAATAACAGACTATCAGCTTTCAGTATTAAAAATAGAAAGAAAACGAGATTATAGAACAGAACATTATTACGCTTGTAGTTACTTTGTCATCTGATACTGTCTGACTGCCAACATCTCCACCAGAGAATATTAAGAGTTGATCATATTCTGTAAGTGAAACAGATGAATGTTGTGTACGCGATTTACAAGCAGGATTAGTGTGATTGCAGCTTTGTTTTATACTTCCAGTGAATGACTGAATTTCAAATACTGATGAGTTCTCTGTTGATATTGCTTTTGGTACTGAAAGATCATCAAGGTGTAAACGGAGTAATTGATTTAAAGGACCTGATTTTGTTGCACCACCAAATATCAATAACTCCTGAATAAAGTTACACAATAAAACGTAGATGTATTCACAATGAACGGGAAAAGAGGCAAGCAGAAAGGGATAATTTGAAAAGTTAGCCAAACTCCTTTTTAAAAAAGACGATGAGAATCAAACTTCTACCTCAGTAGTAACTAGTGCAGACATTTTGATATTGTACTGACTCAATTGTAACAGGTGATAGAACAGTAAAATTTAAATCAAACCAGACAAGTGGAAGATTTGTGCGGGCTTAGCTTACATCAAGGACCAATATTAATTAGGGAACTATCGGACAATGAGGGACACTGAACAGAAATTTCTTCTTTAGCTATGAAATTTTCAGTAATGCTTGAACCACAAAATTCCAGCTTACAGACTGAGGACATTTCAAATTAGTTGGTGGATTGGAGACCCATGACCTACAACCTGTGTCGATTTTCAGTGGGATCATCCTACTTTATAAATAACTGCTCCCATACTCGATTCGATAAACTCAGTCAGTCACAACTCACTAGGAGTTCGAAAAATCTATTTTCAAGCTACTGAATTATGAGCACTAGCTTAGTACTGAGTCAACTCTCAATTGGACATTGTTTTCTAAATATGCCTGAAAGTCACACGACAATAAAACTTTTCCAACGTTAGTAAACTTCACAGCAAAATAACTAGAAATGAAAGCCTTTATATAAATGAATGTTGCAGTGAATAAATTGTTTTGCACCAATGTAATGTAGTGATATTTTAAAAATTTGCTTCATTTATGTAGGATAATAACGTTTTCGTTTGAATTAGGTGAATTTGATTTGATAAACATAACAACAATTTTCTATGCTCAAATATTTTCCTAAAAACTTCTAGCTTTTTTAATTAGTTAACATTTGAAAAAAACCCTTTGCTGATCTACCCAGTTAATCAACCAAAATGAACCTTCTTTGGGAACATGAAGATCTAAGAATTTAGATAATTATGAAGAATTTATACGAAGTCGAAGGATGAAAGAAGATCATAAAAGAGGAGAGAGAAGGACACGCATCTCCTTCAGCCTATTGCAAACTTTAACCATTAGATGCCCTCGCTCAATACTGAAGATCACATAGCTGACCAGAACGAATATACGACAAGGAACTCTGGCAACGAGCTAGCCAACAATACCCAACAAATATGCTGAAAAAATTGAAGTGGACTGGATATATAATGAGGAGACATTCAAGTGACATCACACGCCAGGCCATCTAATGGAACACGAGGAGGAAGTCCAATGTTGGGCAACCACGTATGACTTGGAGATCATGTGAAGAGGAAATAGAAGCCTGTGAGTAGACGTGGGGTATGCTGAAAGTGATGGCAGAGAACTGCGTACACTGCAGATGTGCACCTGAAGTCCTTTGTCCTACTCGGAACACAAAGCATGAATGACAACAGTACGCTGAGAAAGCTCTCTACGATATAGATTAATTATTTATGAGAAAGTTTTTATTGTATACCATGATAAAATGCAATGAAACAACTGTATAAACTTTCTAAAACTTGATCAAACGCCACATCTTCATGTCGTTAATAACGTAAAACGTATAACATCTTACAAACGTTAGAAATTTACCTTAACCAACAAAGCGATTAGATCAGTATACCAGTACTACAAGAGATTACAATGTGCAGTTCTAGAAGAAGTAGGCTGGATATGTGACTCACAATGAAATACAGACTTTTCAAAAAACCGTTAGTTTCACATGCACATGGTTTAGTGCGAAAAAAATGAATTATTCATTATGTGTTAGTAACTCACTTGGTTGCACAACAATGCACTACTATGTTCATATCTTCCCAAACTTGGGAAATCTATTGCTTCTGACACACTAATAGTATGCCATCCACACGATGATATATCCAGAATATGCGCCTCATTAAATACTGATGAGGGATCTGCACCACCAGTAATAATAATCAAAGGCCGTTTGCCCTCATGCACCGATTTTATATACAAAGTGTGAGCTGTGTGTCCAACACGCCCAGTTGGTAAGTAACTCCCATGAATGTGTGGTACCCCATACCTTTGTTGAAGACATTAGTAAACAGATAAGTTGGAATGTGAATTATCTTAGAGTAAGAATATAACGCTAAATGAAAGCATAAAAGTAATAATATAAAAATTCAAGGTGCCCAACTAACTATAAAACATAATATTTTCATGTGCAAGAGACGTATTCTAAGCCAAACGTTTGTCATTGCCATTGGGACACTATTTGTCCTTGGATTAAGTGAATACAGATACCTACAAATTTTTAAGGCCAACTATCATAATAAACTATTTCTCTTGCCTTAGTTCAAGGTTAGTTGGTTATTTCAATCAGAGTAAAATGTCTAGACGTATATACTGCACTTTAGTTGTAAATTGCAATTGAAGTATTGCCACATTTTGCGGAAAGATGATCCAGATCAATCAATAAGTGGCCTGTTCACTCCTTGATTGGACACTAGGCAGTAACTGGTGTCATGCAAATAGTCCTTGGTTTGGTGCAGACTGATTTCTATCAAGTTGGCAGTGTGGCCACCAGGCTAGGTGGCTCGCCATCACGATGCACTCCGAATAGCTGTGGTTAGATAGTTGGACACAATCGACAGGAACGTGACAGGAGTGAGGAATAGTAATGTACTCTGTTGCATGCATACAGAGTAGTTACTGACTGCATCACATTCCTAGAGACATTGGTTAGGTTGACAGATTTCGAAGACAACTACTTCGTATTCAGTATATATATATATTTCTGCATCAGACACCTCCATTTAACGATATTGAACAAATAAATTCTCCCTTCAACAAACAACATAAAACACATATAACTTACTACTGATGGTCTCAATGAAAATATCAACACGCAATTTCGAACTTAATATATAAATATTGAAAGTTCTATTCAAATCATAGTGATTCGAAAGTGACTAAGTTTTCCAGCATCCTAGGACATTAAGATGTAAGCTATTATACAAACAAATACAAATTGCAATCATCCAAAAGAGAAATTTAGTAGACGATCGAGTTCGTACTCGTAAGTATTCGTGATTATTAAAGTGGAAGTATCGAACGAATAACCTGAACTTCTGTTCCTCGAAAATGACCATTTAATTTCAATGGTGATAAACGCAAGACAACACAAGAAAATCATGAAATAAGGTCTCTTATTTGCTAAAACGTCAATTCTTTGAACATCAGTGAAAATTACCTAATTTTAGAATACACGACTACAAATGATCTCTAGATATAAGAAGGTGAAACTCAAATTAAATTAGGCCACAAAATATTTTCGTGCAACAGACAGAACTTTCTTCAATTTCACACTATGATCTCATAATGGGAGTTTTCGCGTCCTGGGCCCAGGACCATGAAGGGACGATTTTTGGATCCGAAACCAAATGCACTTATCTGAGTTTTCATAGATATCGCACAACAGTTTCCTCTGTTTAGCTAACGTTATTCATTGGAAAATGCATACCATCAAGAAAACAGACCAAGGAAACTGCTTACCAAGATCCTCTAACATTTAGTTTTTTAAGTAAATCGTCCATATTACAACAACATACAAACTTTTGAACGCTGAGAATTCTCGTGTTGTAGAACTTCTTTCTTAACAATAATCTTAGTATTGCCACAACCGGTATATGTGGAGAGGGTTGATGAGTTTCCAAACGTCAAATAGATTGCTGGTGGGTTTGTTTTACGGTTCAGTTTGTGTATGTTCCGGGCGGGATCTTCGTAATAATCATTAATGACATAATTATTCACTCCAGAACATTTTTCTACATCTTTACTATCACTGGACATGAGGCAAACATGATCCACCACTCCAATACATAAAACCGGTGTTTTGTTTCGCAGGTAACGTCTCCTTCAAACAAAATCCAAACAGATTTTAATAGCTTTGTTTAGACAACGAAAGCTCTAGGTCTATTTCAATTATTTTCTAATAAGTATTTGTGCATTTACACCTCCTTTTGGAACGAGTCAATTCAGAGTGTAGACACCACTTATTCCGTTCGTCTGTTCCAGGAATTATTGACTAGTCCAATGCCCAATACTGCTTTTATAAGCTAGAGTAAACCAAATTGATTTCTGTGTGCTAGCTTCTTATCTCCAAGGTAAAGTTTACCAATCTTCGATATACTGCACAATGCCTCCTGCCACTCGACTGTCGTAGCTTCCGCTGACTCCAATGAGAGTGGTGCTGGGATTAGTTATATATAGTTTGCGGTATGCTATGTGTATAGACTGTATTGCTGCTGTGATTGCCGTTTATCATTTCACCCGTCAGCTGTCTTGTGTAGTTAAAAAGAGAGGTATCAATAATAATCAATAATAGTATATATAATTACTGCTGATTGCGTAAACTTTTAAAAGAAATACATAGAGACAGATAGATAATGAAATCCGAAATTATAAAAATATATAAATAAATATAATAATAAAATAAGTTAATGAATACGTAGGATAGCCACATTTTTTGGCAATGTTCCACTGGTGGCAAACTCGAAGATAATAAAAATGAGAGCTTACTCCAATCTTTGCTCTCTGGTGTGATATCATTTTTGGATTGCCATGAAAAAGCCGTACTTAGAGGTAGAATACTTATGTTTGGGTGTTTCTTGTGGTTTTCAACCTTCTGAGTGGTAGTTAGGTCGCCCGGAAGCCAACGATTGCTAAGTGTGAAAATACCTAGTTTTTTCAACCTTTCATCAAATAGTTTGTTTCGCAGGCCTGTTAGCCGTTCTGTAGCCTGCCTTTGAACTCTTTCCAAAATATTAGTGTCCCATTTGAATGATGAGAAAGAGGCGATACTGGTTGAATGAGCAGTACACCACAGAGATATAGTTGTGCCGTAGCTTTTAAACTGTTGCTGAGGCCTCAGAGGTTATCCTGAGTGGCAGAAAAGGAGTGGGTAAGTAGATAAAGTCCATAGTTATTCCTAGGAAGAAAGTTTCCACTCCCTGCCTCCTTTCTACAGGAAGTTCTTTGATCCAGTTGACCAGGATACCATCGACTCCTAGATTCCCAGACTCATGACCAGCTTTACGTAATACACGCTACTGAAAGCCTTACCAAATTCTATGAAAGTAGTGGCAGTGGTTTCCTTCTTATCGCCAGACTTTACCTAGATTCCCATTGCTCTATGGATTGTCAGATACGAGGTGTTTCCCCAAAATCCACGTTGTGATTCGTTCTCTAAATATGCTATGGTCTGCTATCGCTTCTTTTTTTCTGTATTCTATTTGATTGGCTCCGCCAGCACTCAGGTCGGGGGATGTGAGATTTCTTGTTCCTGAGGTATATATAGTAATCCGGCGTCTTGAGTTAACCCCTTGGGTTTTAAGCCGAACCTAGTCCAAATTTTGTCTGTGACTGAGTAAAACCTGCCGCCGTATGTAGCCTCTTGACCTAAGAAGACTTGAGGACTGGCAGTACGTGTGAGTACTTATAATGACAGCGAACAAGACCATGAGTCTCCTATTTTAACCATAGGGTAAATATTTTTGAGCCTTCTGCATAGTCTGGAGGGAAGATAATTAGGTTACTAGGGCGTCTGTTTGCTTTAACTAACCACAAGAGGCCTCTGCGTGGGCTTCCGGGTCTAAGCTTCAATCCTTTGACTAGGCTGTGTGTCGGTGGCACAGTGGTTAGGACTCTCGCCGACCATGCACATGGTCCGGGGTTCGATCCCCTGCCGGCGCACACCCGATATCTATGGTCAGCCTGCAAAATTGGGCTACCGATATCACATGCTGAAAATTCCATACTTGTACCAAAAATATGGTGTGGAATTAAGCTATAATAAATAAATAAAAAATAAATAAATAACGCTTACATAGGCTTTCGACACTTTCGGTCTACCTTGGGTTTTACCATGAGATGCAAAAGCAACAGAGAATTAAAACCAAAACAAAATATGATGGTTTTTTCCTGGGTGCAGACAGTGTTGCTTGAAATTTTCTTCCTAATTACGAGAGAAACCTGAGGCCAAAATTGAAGAAGATTACTCAGAATCATAAGGTGTGATTGTTTGACGACCGGCTTACAGTCAGCGAGGTGGAGGATTAAACTACTTTTTAGTCGAAAGAATTGCGTAATGATGCCGGTGGTAGATTTTTTCTTCGAAGTGACAGGGGACTGAAATCATCAACACCAAGGTAAAGACACTTTGAAGTCTGTGAAATTAATATCTCTGTGAAAAATCGTTTGCTGTCTCGTATGGACCAGGACGAATTAACCTGAAATCAGTACCTTGTCACTAGCGTTCTACTGTGCAGCCTAAAGTTCACATAATCCACATTCGGGTGCGAGAACGTCTGTGCTACGCTAAGCCCATTGCAAATGACTACTCCGCCGCTTCTGTGGTGTAGCTGGTATAATCTTTGCGCCACGAAGTTAGACAAGTTAATTCCACTGCTGCCGACTTCAGGTGACAGCGATAACAACTGGGTTCTCCAGGTTAGTCAAATTTTCCAGCTCTATCCACCTATTAATCAGACTGTGGGTAGTTTTGTATCGTAATTTCAGTTAAGCCTACTGCGTTTGTTGGTGCCCATAGGGTTTCGGTGGTGAATAATTTCAAATTTTTACTTCCCGGGAAACCTAGAGAATTAGTAGTTTTGCCAAAGCAGCACCGTTCGCTTGTCAATAATATTTATTCTCACGGTACACTATATATAACACCAGGTAACGGGCGTCATCAGTTGGTTACAGATAATAATACCACATAATACGATCGTAGTTTACGGGAATTGGTCGACATATACTTTGTGAGTTTACAGGCACAATACACATCCATCACATGAATATGAATCTCAGTAGTAATAAACAAAAGCCAGTATTGACAAAACACCAAGTGTTTCTCCTTTTGTTAGTTTCTAGGAAATACCGAGAAGTCAGTTCCCTCATGCAAGAACAACAACTGCAGATACTTGATATTAACGAAAGCAAGAAAGACTAATAATGTGTCAAATCTTGGTCAAAGCATTTTGACTTTTTGGACCTCCCTAACATATGTAACTGTTCGTGAGTGTGATACAGATTGTTGCCGGAGGTGTAAAATTTACTGGATGAACGTAGAAGTTTCACCAGATAACGTACACAAAAACACCAGTACGTCACACTGTTACTACTACAGAAGGCTTATAACTTAGATGGGCCAGTGTGGACTCAATCGCCCGTTCCAGTGAGTAAGCCCTATTTTATAATTTATCCTTGTGCTCACCCAAACATGGCCTATTATTGCCAGGGAGATTCATAAATAGAATCCCTACCAAATGCAACCTAGAAAAGCACATTAAAATGTCCACTTTAGCTCGTCCAAAAGACCGCAACAGTTGGTATAATGGTAAACCAAAGACAGTCAATTATACCTGTTTCAACTCCAACATTTGTGCGACGCGTGTTTCACCACTTTACTGATTTTCTCTTCCTTTTAATCTTCAGAGTGCGGTTAATGTAAGTATCTCTAGAGAGAGAGATATTGGCAACCATACTTTTATCGATTTGCAAAAATGCATATATAATATGTGTAATACTACCATTTTTGTAGAAATGACTATCTTCAGTCAATAATAACCCATTTTCGAGTACTTTTTAAAATACATAGTGGTGAAATATTTCGTAGTATTTTTTCTATATGATAGGTTGATGAATAACTTTGCAACGTCTAATGCGTACCATATAAAAATTGGTCATGAAAACTTAGCGAAACAATTTCTGCTAACCAGCTCTTTTCCTCAAGATCATTCTCCATAACTTTATAACCAATCGCTCCACTATTTATTTCACCCTGCTAAATAGACTATAACTCAGCTGCCATAATACTAACTATTTCTGTACTCTAAAATTTTTAAGGGAAACTTAATTTTCTAGTCATTTGTAGTAATCTACTTGTGCACATGTATACATGTACAAAGGCAATACCTCTAAGAATATCTTCAGGTACCGATGTATCTGGGAAGCATTTGTCATGAAAGCTATTAATGTGCAGTATGCTTTATGATTGGGACGGGCTCAAAGCGATGCAATGTTACAATTGCAGTTATTGCAAAAACTCAGACGTTAACATCAAAAAGGAGGGAGGATGGCACATTCTGATCAGCAGATATGGTGGTGGTCAAAAATGTGAATCGCTCCAATCTGTAGGACTGCAACATGCATTTCTGACAGCTCGAGAATTAAACATGAGTTTAAATCCTAAGCTTAAAAGATAAAGTTGTTTAAACCAAAATTTTTATAAATAGAAATGCTTGTGATCTTAAGATCTACAAGGTGTTCAGCTTCTTGTCAAAATGCTACCACATGGGCCTTACATAAATTCTTGGGACATCTTACAGGTCAGCATGTTCTACACGTCCTAATCCTTGAAGCCAACTTTTACTCAAATATCGCTGACATACCACACAATAATTTCTTATCCAACTACTATCATACTCTATTTAATTTTAGCTACCTAGGCATTTAATGAAGCCGGAACTTCCTCTTTTCATTCGTGTTCTTCGCTCGTTTTAATTCTGCTTGCTCTGATGAAAAGAAAACAACAACACCAATGTTCGAGCAGAACTATATTTTTATCACGAATGTCATAGTTCCCATGGTAAGACAAAGCTATATTTTCATCGGAAACGTGATAACTTCCATGCTTAGACCAAAATGGTTGGCATTAGACATTGCAAATTTATACTATAATTTCAAGTACTGTATAGCTTCTTCTCCTTGTATTTATCTTGTAAATATACTTTCAATAATGTATTATTCATAATTGCATTTTATACCATTTTGCAGCTGAGCAGAATTTTCTTCTCTTCCTGAAATAGCTTTCAATCACGTGGCGGTATAGCACTCACACAGATATACGCTGTTCACTGGTTGGCCATAACTATCTGCAGGAAACGGAACGAAGTTCGGGTGACCTTAGTAAACGGTTTACAATTTAACACTTATAAGATTCTGTTCTGATTGCTTGTACAATAATTGAACAATTCAAACTTTTGAAAAGTATTAATTTATGATACTTCAGGATTTTAATTTATAACATTACTGATCGTGCCAGTAAAAATGGCATGCATTTCTTGTCAACTTACCCGTTTATACGAAATATAAATTATTATTATTAATATAGTTAGCATTACACCTTGCAAATGTACGCTATCATTCCAAGGACTCTAAAGCTTCCGTTTGGATATAACTTACGAATGTACTTTCAATGATGTATTATCCGTAATTATATTTAATACCATTTTGCAGTTTCTCAGGACTTTTTTACCTTACTGTAACAGCTTTTAATCACAAGTGGACACAGCCCTTAACCAAATATAGGCTGTTCATTTGTTGGCCATAACTATCAGCAGGAAATGAAACGAAGTTTGGTTGCAGCTGAATCTTGATGGCGACATTCATACGGTTTATATTTTAACATTTATGAGCACCCGTTTTGATTGTGTACTATAATTCAACTATTTAAACTATTGAAAAGGTGCTGATTCATCAATATTTCACGACTGAAATCGGTATCATATCTGATAGCGTCTGCACAAATGGCATGTATATCATGCAAAGTTACCAAATTAGTGTTGGCTACTGGCGCACTATTGACCCTTTTCACTACTTCCTTCCTCCTACGCTCACCCGAACACCTACCGTCAGCATCCGTTCAAGATGTCTTGACAACAGCTAACGAAAGATGTGGCTTCTATGAACATACGCTTCAGCCCTGAAGATCATTTAGTGGCTAAGGGAGCTGACGTTCACGGATAGTACGATTTATACTTACGCAAGAACTTATACCTACAACTCTTATAGCATTCGTTCTGCAAAGACCAAAGACCAAGCGAAACACCAGAAATGACCGTCCACATTGTGAATTTAATTTTGTACCGAATCGCATTTCGAGATGATTGGTTAACTAGCTAGAGGTCGTGCACGAAAGAACGAACGTAACACGACAGCGTGGCAAAAGGCGTAGATGTTTGATGGCTAGCTTTCAGCTTAACAAGTCGACTTAAACAGTGAGGTTCGGCATTCAATGTTCAGTGACGAGTGCTGTGGCCAATAATCTGGGAAATAACCTACCGCTACAATCTTAATGATACCCACCAGTGCTCAGATTACGTGGGATCTGAATCCGAAGCAGACTTTCTCATGTCGCACCCGACTGTCATAGATGTCATCCACTCACTAGTTGCAACTCACTCAGTTTCCGTACTCATATATCGCACTCAATAGACGACTTTTCCCAATTCATACTTAACCTTATCCTCCGTCCTTACATGAGTTCCTGTCAATCCATCTGCTTTTGATAATATTCGTGGCATATGTCGATATTAGTAGAGGATTTTTCCTATATATATTACAGAGGTGATAGTTATGGACGCTTCAATATGTGTGATACCAAACCGATAGTGACAATCACTCAACTGTGCATCAACCACCCAGACGGATTCACGTCTAAAATCACCCCCAGTTGGATAGTTTGATAGATATGTTGAACAATAGGATTATCATACCATCGTGTACTCCATGGGCGTCACATATACCACTAGTGAAGTATAAATATTGTTAATAGTGAACTGAACGCCATTACGCAACGCAATTTCTTACCTGTCCCTCGCATTAACATAATCATAGAGGACGTTAAGCTGAGCAAAAACAAGACGAATATTGCTTAATTCATGAGACCTCTAGGATTCCAAGTGACAAAGCGGAAAATATGAATTACTCTAACTCGTTACTAGAACATTGGATATTGTAAGGTCAAAGTTTTTTAGCGCAATAGTTGCAGCTTGCGTTACTAAGGGAAAATAATGGTGTCGGTGGAGTACTCGGCTCTAGATGAACAGCTTTCTGAGATGGTAGCATTTGAACTTGAATTGGATACACCGTCTTTCAATTCTAAATCTTGCCCAACATCTCTGGCTAATCCTTCGCTCGTTGACTTTTATTTACAATATTTAGGAATATATTTAATAAAATGCGATTTGATCAATGCAAAATTTTTGTATAAAAGAATGCCCAGTCATATAAAAGAAGATCAATCAATAAAGTGCCTTTGGGACCTTGGTCGTTTACTTTGGAAGAATGACATTAAACTATTTTTTACCTCCGTTTCACAGATATTTTCAGACCCCAAACATTCTGATATTCTTGTTCAAATGGTGAGGCAGATCCGTGATAAACAAATAGATCAGATTACACATCTTGTTACTCAAGCATATTCTTGTGTATCCATTGACTTTTTATGCAACTATTTGTGTATATCCTCAGAAGATATCTCCAAACACTTTTTGTCGAAGAGTTGGCAAATATCTACAGATGGTCGCTTTATTTCTCGACCTGGAAATTTTGTAGAAGAACAAAGTAAAACTTTGGGCCTTGAAAATGAAACTGCAAATAACGAGATTATGAGCAAGTTAACAGAGTTCATGTGTTTCATGGAAAGTCATTAAATAATAATATAAGCGTGAAATCTAATCCGACTTTTCTCTGATTGCTTTTAATTTTTATTCCTAATAACATTTCTTTTTTCAGTTCAAGGTTACAGATGTTGGATGTAGTGGGAGAAAGTCAGTACAATTCACAGTCTAATGCAATGCACTCACTATGTTGTCCTGAGTGTGAATATTACACCACGTCATCCTTTGAACTTCGGAAGCATATAATGGTTTTTCACCTGGATATGTCAAGTCATCCCTTTGAGCTGCACATTTTTACGTGTTCCGCTTGTGGTGCATCATCAACCAACGAGGTTCAAATAAAAGATCATCTTCAAATCTTTCATTCTACAGACCTTAAGGTATAGTTACACCTTATTCCGAAATGTCTTTCAGTTGTAAAGTTGTACTTCCTTAAGCAGAAACACCATTATGACATATTTGTATCTGTCAAGTTATGTATGGAAATTATTATCTATTGGGTAGACTTATATATAAATGAATGCAAGGCAGTGCATAGAAGTTCAAGTTGCCGCACTTTTTTATTCCTTTGTGTTCCCACTAGAACATACGGCTCCCAGCTAGAGGCTTGAAGTTTCGGTAGCGGTGGCGTTAATTTTTACGGAGTGGGGTTCCTGGTCTCATGCCTCACCTTCCCTCTTTGCCAGTCTTATTACTGGTTTAGCGAGGTAAAGGAGTGCGTCGGCCAGGGATCGAACCCCGAACCACCTGCATGGTTGGCAAGCACTCTACCGCTGTGCCACCGACGCGCTTAAAGAACTGAATACCTTAAAAAACATAATTCTAGTATAAATGAGTCTTTGGAGAGGTTGAATAATTAAATAAAGATCACTCTAGATACGTGTGACCATGTCACCAAAAACCATTCCTGGTACCGTTACTATGCGAACTACTCTTTCGTACTTAGTTCAGATGAGAAATCAGTAAATTCATTGGTTATTATAATATTTTCTCGTGATCATCCTAAATATTTGTGCAATCTAATTTTACTTCAGTCAACGTTGCTAGTCACTAATGTTGGTCTTTTTAGCACGTACAACACATTCTAGGCAACTCCATCGGTGAAGATTTACAACCTTATTGACTGACTTATCTTGCTTACCTTGCACTGAGTAGAATATCAGTGTTGCTTATTAATTGGTTCTCATTAACCTGAGAAATGCAATGAAAACACCTGTCCATGTTTTGTAGCTTTAAAGCATAATACGACTTGGGATATTCCTATTTGTTTTGAACTTCACTCAGCCGTCAGTTCACTTTGACTTGTGAGACCCCCGAAATAAGTGGTGCTTGTCTTCAACCTAGGAATTATATATATATATATATATATATATATATAGTTACCAAAGTTTTGCCTGAAAACTACAGGTATGTATGTATATTTCCCAAAAAGCACACCGTCCTTCTGGAGGTTAATGATATCGTCTGGCCGCCAGAACATTGGTGTGGTCGGGTTCGAACCCGTGGCTTACTGGTTGTGAGTCAGATACATAGTGTAATGCATCACAACATGTGGTGAATGCTAAAAATATCAGAATTTATACTTTTGGTGTTCGGAAAACTATTTTACCGGACACTCCTTATTCAAACAAAATGTTTTGCATTAGTACATACATAGCAAAATTACAGCATTCTAAGGGCAGTGAATAGTTGTGGCGTGTCATTAGGCTTTTTTAAATTAAAATAGAGGTTCGACTCATTGTTTTAAGCACTAGACGTTTTAGTTGCAGGCTCTACTTCTGCGTGGACATCTGGGAATTGTCACTAACCGATATTTAGTTACTTTGGATCATAGCTTGTTGCATGTAAAATCTGTTCTGCGTAACGGAGTTCTAACAACAACTAACAATAATTTTAATAACGTTTCTGGGAAAATATCCTTCTGAGATGCTACTCATCAATGTTGAATTTGATAGAGTGCAAATCACTACAAGGTACTGAAGTTTATCTGAAAGGCGAATCATCAAATTGCAATGGGTGTATTAGTGTTTTTTATTAATTGGAATCAGACTTCACCTTTTTATTTTCCTAAAGTTAATAAACACGGGTTTAAACCGTATCGACTGACTTATTTCCTTATCTTACATTGCTTGAAATTTCAGTATTACTCATCAGTTGGTTCTCATTAACATATGAAATGCTATAAAAGCATGTGGGCAAAAATATGTAATGCTTTAATGCCTGCTTACCATATAGCTGTAAGGCATAAGGCATATTTATCACGGAGACTTAGGCTTTTAGATTCTAAATGATATGATTTGAGGTCTATGGCAGTGCTGCAAATGCATTTACGTCTTATATTCATCTTTATTTGATTTACTCCCTTCTTCTCTAGTAGCACTATACGACCACTTATATTACTTCGATGTTCATAATATTATACGTAAAACTATATATGGCTTTTAAGTTACATGTTTCTCATCCGTATTTCTACTCTGAACAAACTTACGTCTCCTGTACAGTGTGGATATTTTGATGCCTTACAGACTTCATTAGTCAATCCAAAATGGCGAACTTAACAGCTAGTCTATTTACGGCGTCTTCTCTCTTGCATACATTGTTATTTTCTGAAGGAGGAAAAATCTTAGGCTTAAAAAATTTCGATTCATTGTATAGAGTTGTATTCGTTGAGTTAATTAAGTGTAGAGGAATCACTGACAAAGATTTCCTTTTAGAAAAAAGTCAGTACGTAACTGAATAGTTGCATGAATGTACATGTGGCTTACAAGTAGCTTGAACCAATATGTGAGGGTTTGTAACACCAACTGATTTTTTAATCGATGACAACTAAAATGGGTTTCGAACGTGTAGTCATTTTGTTGAAAGCCAACCATTCAAATCCTCGAACCCTGATGGGGTTAGAAATTTGTAATCGGCATCTATTCAAGTGAAAGTATTGTATATGAATCTAAATTTACTCAAATCAAAGGTAACAACAGTTTTGAAGCTCTTTTCATTGTTATAAACGTCTTAAAGGTCTTTTTGTTATATTCCTTCTAATACTAGTTGCATATTGACATAGGTTTATTCGTTTAAACCTTAGGAAGACTAAATTATTCAACTCTTCCTTTGGTTTAGTTGACGTACATTTTCGTGAAGTGAGATGTGTTAACCGTCAGTGGTTGTGATGTGTGAAGAAATTGTTCGTACGTACGAAAGTGTAAAGTAAGAAGCTATTTTCTAATAACATTTAGGTAAAAAAAATTTAACTTAATAGTTAACGCATACTTACTACTGCCCCGCACATCACATTAGCTGTCTGTTTGAATTATAGGATTACTTGCATAATTCTACTATTATTACTTTTATTAATACTGTCAGTTCATATACTTGTAATCAAATACTGCTAACCACAATGGTATTCAATAAAGGTGAAGAGAATACGTTTATTCTTACCACTACAAGTTTTCTACCACCTTATTAATTGAAAGAATTTGTAATTTAGGACAGAATCGGCATAAGGCATTTCAAAACTTTGAATTATCATAATTAAAACCAGTCCCTGTGGCCTAAAGTAGGTTGTTTCCATCACTATGAAGTTCCCGTTTGTGACTGAATGTGTTAATATAGATTTTTAATTTGCAAAGATACAGTAATGTTAAGTTTTGTCATGTGAATCCCTAATTTTCAAGTGTTAGTTTACAGGGATTAGATTGGTCGCAGGTTTAATCGCGAGTTGACATCATTTAGAGAACCATTGGAAAACCTGCCTGAAGTACTGGGCAGCTGTTTCCTCCTAGTTTGGGGCTGTTCATCAGTATGCAACCATCAGGGTTCAAACCCAGGACTTTCGGGTCACAAGACGAGCTCATAGATCACTCAATCACTGTAACCTGGTCCAATGGCCTATGAATTCAAACTTCTGCCAATTCGCAATCTATATAGCTCAGTCGCCAGCCGATGTAATTGGACCTATCAAGTCAGGTAAAAGGATAGTTACTCGCCGGTGACATTGGCTGGCGGTGGCGCTACATATGTGGCGGATTACAGAAGTTGGAATCCATGGACCACTGGATCGGGCCACAATGACTGGATGGGTCTACAAGTCCGTCTTGTAACTGGAGGCCCCCAAGTTCCACCTTCGGTGGCTACGTACTGATGAAGGGCCTTAAGTTGGGACGAAAACACCATCCTAATCCACAATTATCTAATTTTCTAGACGTCAACTTTATGAACAAACTATCTGTCTTTCTGTTCATATGTCAAAAATATTTGGCTTTGAAAATACATTTAGCTCATTGTTAACTTGTGCTGACTTCTGTGGAGTGCTTCGCAATGGCTTCAGTTAGCAGAGTTCCAGTCTACTAGTTTACTGTAAGTTTAACATAGTGGATGATGGGATGAAACTATTCTGTGTTATCTGGAGCTACCCAGAGTTTTTGACAACGAGTAATTGCTAATTTCATTTTCACACCATGGCTCATCGGCTTACAAGTAAAGTAGGATAAGAAATTTATTGTACAAGTTGCCAAATAACTTAATTAATATGATGTTATCTTGAAAATGTACAGTTGCTTTTCATTTTTTAATGTTTACTTTGCTTTAAGCCGGTGATCATGGCACAGCGTATTGTGTTAGGTACATCTGATACTGATGACTTTCACTGTTCAAGTGAATCAGATGATGAATATGAAGAAAACACTATTCCAGAAAGAAAAGAATCTAACACAAAGTCCCCACCGTCTACGCATGCTGATGACAAACAGTTCACCGAAATGACATCCAGTACATCGCCTTCTCATCAAACAACTGAAATTGTATCTTCAGATTCTAATCCAAAGTTGTCTCCTTTAAAATCTGATAAAAATGTTTCTGGCAAACAGCCTCGTGTGATTTGGCAAGACTGGTCAAAGTTGATCGCACGATCTGATAAGAAGTTCATCTGCTTAGTTTGCAAACGTTTTATCTACAGTGGTCGTACAGAGGTGGTTTTCCATGCTGTTACAAGGCATCTTCTTGCAGTAAGCTCTTTTGATTTACCACTTATGCATAATTTGTTGGTTGTTTGCACAGCGACCTTTGACCTTTATTATTTTTACCTCGATTTCTTTCGTCCTCCTGGTATGTGGAAATGAGGTGTGATAAGGCGATCAGTTAAGTAACAATGCTATGCTAACTCTTTGAAGCAACTGCTCCTATCTTATTCTGTACACTTGAGAATGTAGTTTTGGTTGGGTTGGGTGAACTTTTTTTTCCTTCACGTTCCCCAGTGGAACATAGGGCTTCAAGCTAGTGGCTTGAAGTTTCTGTAGCAGTGTTTATTTTACAGGATGGGGTTGCTAGCCTCATGCCTAACCTTTCCTCTTCACCAGCATTATTTCTGGTTCAGTGAGGTAAAGGAGTGCGTCGGCAGGGGATCGAACCCCGGACCATGTGCATGGTCGGCGAGCGTCCTAACCGCTATACCACCGACGCACAAAAGCCTCACGAGCCTGCCAGGATGAGGAGGCTTGTCAAGTTTTATTAAAACTTTCTATCAGAAGGAAAACAAGTATTCCTGTGTTTAGACAGGCGTTGTCTACCATCGCTTCGAAAATCTTACATTTCTTTCTCTTTTTTAGTCTTTGAGAGGGTCTGATAGTTTTAGTGAGACTGAATATTTAAGGCCAGACACATAATTTCACTAAATTGATTCCTAATTTCATTTCTATGGGTCGTAATACAACAAGTTTAGTTGATTTTTTTCTGCTTCACTGAAATGACTAAATGCCGAGATGACGGTTTTGAGTTCCGAGTGGAACATAGGGCTTTAAGCTTGTGCTTTGAAGTCTTGGTGACATTGTTTTTTAATCTTTACGCGGTGGGGCTGATAGCCTCTCACCCAATCCCCTCTCTTTTCTGGGCTGACTGCCGGCTTAGTAAGGTTCAACAGTGCATCGTCCGGAGATCGAACTCCTGCGACTAGCTCAACGGTAATCATTATATCTCATAATAATAATAATGGCTTTATTGCAAACACTGATCTTATAATGTATGAAATTCTCAGTACAAAACAGACTGAATTATCATCGTAGGGATTGTAAAGCCAAGCTCTCAAAGCGTTGTCATTATACTCATATTATGGTAGATTTTGGATGATTTTATTTATTTATTTTATTTTTGATTTACAGCTTGATTTCCACACCGTATTTTCAGTACAAGTGTGGAACTTTCAGCATGGATATCGGTATTTGACATTCTATGGGAGAGTTCTACTGTTCGTGTTAATAAGTTTATGGACAGTAATCCCCGATGGATTGGTATTCACTTTTGAGTATCTTTCCATCTACTAGCATGCTTTTATCTCTCTCTTTCTCTCTAAGTTTATTAGACATTTGTGAATTGAGTAGTTGTAAGACTTGTAAAATATCCGTGAAAAGCAATCCGGTAACATGGTAGAGCGATTCAAACAAAGTAAACAGGAGAAATCAGATGCGATATATGGAGTGCTAATTTCTGTAGTCAAAGTTTTTCAGTATGTTGTATTTTCCATTGCATATCCTAATTTTTATGTCTATATTGTTTATTGTTTCATTGTGCAGAAAGAAATCGAAAGTGATTTATCACAATATGGACGATTGTCAGAACAAATAAAAAGGCAAATAGGCCGATATTTTTCTGATGGTATGCGTATCCGTTCAGGTGTTCACTATAAAGATGCTAAACGTGTGGAAGCTGCTCTTTTTCGTTCCATTGAATTACATCTTCGTTATCAACCAGTATCATCTACTGGTGAAAATAGTCGAGAAAAGGCAACCAATTTCATTTGTTCTGGTTGTAAAACTAGTTTTACTGAATTACAGGTAAGTGTTTTACATTATTATCGTTTTGCTTTGTTTTTTTTTCTTTTCAAAATTTGATGTCATATTGCATTCTTATGACGTAAATTTGTTCGTTTTTTAAAAAAATTTTGTCTTCTAAAATTCTAGGTTGCTTCTGCACATGTTAATGATGAGTTACGTGCTTCGCTTCCAGAGTTTATGCGTGCTCGTTCCTGTCCCTGGTCACTTAGTACACGAGAAGAATGGGTATGGATTGTTCCTGATTTCCCGGTTAAACCGTTACCTGCGAAATCAGAAATTGCTGATTGTAGCACCAATAGTGAATCTGATACTCCTGGAGTAGTTAATCTTCCTGATACACAAACGCCTGTAACCCTTGGTGATCGTATCTATAAAATAGAACCACCGGAGAATAATTTATCACAAACACTTAGAATAAACACCAGTGCAATTACTCCTGCTATGACTATTACTGTTGCAAATAGTAACAATACTATCAATCGAATTGACGGTACACCTGAATGCATTACTATACCAACTATTTCACCGTGTTCTTTAAAAACTGTTTCTGGTTTTCTTCCAGTCCCGATTATGTCTATTCATCCCGGTTCTACGTTCAGTTTCACTAGTCCAACGCTTGAATTCACTTCACAAACCTTACGGCCTAGTCATCAATCAATTATACCTATCAGTTGTATATTAACCACTAATCCGTTATCTTAAACTCCTACACACACACACGAATACACACCCTCTCTCTCCCTCCCTCCCTCTAATCTAAAAGCATTTATATGATGAATTATAGGCACATTAAAATAGTCAACTCGCAGAGGATCCTTTATATCATAGTGAAAGGTATCAGATCTCTAGTGATAAGCTTTTGAACTTGTATGGAAATCTCATCTTGTTGCATTTCTCAATCTATTACCTCAAGCGAAAGTTAGTCATTCATTTTTTTCAGTATTTTTTTCTTTCTTTGGTCATGATTGCCATTTTTAATAATATGTATCTTTTTAAAACAAAAAATAATATTTTTATTCGCTTTGTCACTTATTTATTTATTGCTTATATCTCGTCACCAGGCATGACATTTTGCGTTTATTTATGTAATTTTTGAAAGAAAAACAATCCAACATTTTTAACTAATATCAACGAAAGTTAGTCAGTCATTGCGATGATATCTTTCATCTTGTTTTCATCTTTATCATTACAGCATTTTTGCCATTTAACTACTATGTCCGTTGCTTTTTTTTGTCAAAATAACCCCACCTCATGTTCATTGACTTTAACCATGTGTTAAACAACAGTAATTTATGCATTGTATTTGAACAACACTCGCTTTATCTTATCTTAATATAAACAACGATACATGAAATTAAAGAAGGAATTTTACTACTATATTGTTATTATAATCATGTCACTTCCTCCCTCCCCCCAGAATATTTGTATAGACTTCTCTCAGTATTTTTATATGATTAGATATGCTTAGCCATCATCTTCCTCGATGGGCAATGTTAACGGATATAGAATCAGGTTGGAAAACAATTAGTCAGGCGGTCAAGTCAAACGTTTGCATCACTACATGAAATATTTAACAGTTGGTGTGAGTTAGTCAGGTAAAAAGATTGAGACTACCTGGTTGAGGTCTTCGAGATACTAAGAATCAATGACTGGAGATGACATGGCTCGAAATCCTTGTTCTCAGTAGTGCGGATGCATTCATTACTTTTGTAATCCCGCCTATCCTTTAAACCCTTAATGTTTTATCATGGTACTATTCTTTCTCCCTGACATTACTGCTTAGTATCCTTCTTTCGAATATCTTTTTTTTATCTGCTTTTGTGTACTAAACGGAGTGTGGCAATTTCGACTAAGTGCTACACTTCTGTGCAAAGTTCTATGTTGAAACCAATTAATCAGTATATATATGTATAAGTTCATTAACTTTGTACGTACTGTGTCTAGATTTGTGACGAAAGTATACTTCTGTAGAGTTTATATATAGAATGGGTTTTTAAGTACTACTAAACTAATGTACTATATAACTTTATCTAGTTTACTAAGTGGTTTTAAGCCGGGAAAAAGAGGTAAGGTTGAGCGTTGGGCTAGCGACTCTACCCTGGAAAATCAGTCTAATCACTACAAAAACGTCAGTGCACAAAAGGAAAAATATTCCAAAAGTAATCGTATTCTTCACTGGGGTCGGAGAGACTGAATAGCGCCGGCTGCTATTGGAAAGCCTTCGACAAGCCAATTAGCTAATGTTTCTCCTTTCATTAGAAGCAAGACTAACTATGGGGACATGGGATTTTCGCACAACGTTTGAAGCTGGAAATTTGTGGCTTAGTTATGTTTTAGTGTCACACAAATTCGATAATCTACTGGCTAAAAACCATCAAACTGGCAGAAGAGGTGACGAAGGCAAACTTCAAGTGAACGTAGAGAAGACAAAGGTGTTGAAGTTATTCCCCGACTAACAACAACAAGCACCAATCACTATCGACGGATGAGATTTGAAGGAAGTCACTTCAGGAATGGGAAACAACGAGTTGGGTGTCCGAGGGTGACATGGAAAAGATCGTGTAAGGAGGAGATGAGCGCCAATGGGCAATCGTGGAGCTGATTAAAGACAACTAGGGAAAACAAGATGGAACGGAGATGTGCTGTTGAATTCCTGTTTTCTACTTGAAATTTACACGAGTAGTGACAATGGTGTATTATACACAAATGTTTTCATTTAGGGGGTGATGCATGTAATACTTTCTAAAGGAATATATCATAGTGATTTCCTACTGAATCAACAATCTAGTGCTTATGTAACGGTAAAAAACGCGAGACTTGATGAAGGAATATCTATTTGGAATTGCTATTTAGAGAAATTATGTACACCTTATCTGCAACACACCATTTGCACAGATCTTCCGTGTTGTGTTACTTCTCACTTTCCTTCATAATGTATTTCTTCGTGTCCCTTTCACGTCTCCCATGTTCCTCTTCAACACTGTCTGCGTTCTATCTCCCGCGTGAAGTGGTATAATAAGGTGAGCAATATTGAGGTTAGGCGTCGAGTGCTAGGTAAGGCGGGGAAATCAATCGACGAGACTGTGAAATTACTTCGACTGAGATGGTTAGGACATGTGCTACGTATGCCTAGTCATCGCCTTCCTCGACGGGCAATGTTAGCTGATATAGGGTCAGACTGGAAAAGAGCTAGCAGCGGTCAAACCAAAACATGGCACCAATCAATGAAATCCACAACAGTTAATCTAAGCCACGTAGGAAGATGTAGACTTCCTGGTTGGGGCCCTCGGGATGGTAAAAACCAATGGTTGGAAACAATTGGTGACATGGCTCAAAATCGTTCTCAGTGGCGCAGATGCATCCACTCCTTGTGACTTATGATTTCCAATTAAACTGTTTTGTCTTCCGTTATTACTATTCCTTTGTCTCACACCTCTGTTTACTGTCTATATTATGCATTTCTTCTACTTCATTCTCTTGCTTTGCGTGCTACATGGAGTGTGGCGACTTGAACTGCCGCACATATGTGCAAAGTTCTATGTCGAAAACAGACAGACAGACTTCAACACTGAGTCATTTGCTTTCTCTGGGTTCGAACCTTTGTGGTGGGTGCGTGCTGATGAAGAGTCCCAATCTAGGAAGAAACAACTGTCTAGTACTTCCAGTTTTTCCAATGGTTCTCTGACCGATATCATTTCATGATGAAATTCTGAAACCAATCAAATCCTTGCAAACTAACACTTGAAAACATGTTCAAACTGCGAAGCTATCTTAGCCTAAGATGCTGATGACTATGCACCGAGAACATTCCTACAGATCGTTCTTTTTGATAAATCTCCACTGAGAAGTTATTCATATAAAAACAAGATGTTCAGATGTAGTTACACTGAAGGCATAGCCCAAAAAAGTATTTTAATTAAAATAAAGAAAGTGATCCATAGAGAGAATTCATTAAATGCATTTAAAGGGGGGTGGGTAGTCACCTTTTTTAATGAATATTGTATATCCTGTAAATGATCAGATAATGTTGTGGTGAAAGCTGGCTGCTAGCCAAATTGGTAGATGGTAATTTACGTCAATGTTTACGTCCTCAATATTGGTCGTGAGAAAAACATGAACAAAGACTGATTCAACAACCAACCACAGCAGACTTTGCGTAGGCGGATACAGTTAGCATATAGATGATTTGACATTCAAGAAACAGCCACCAAAAGAGATGAAAGATTAACTTTCAGTGAGAAACAAGCAATCAGAAGACTGTTTTTCTGCTAACAATAATCTGTAATAATGTACATGAAAAGCTATAAATATGTGTTGATTTCCTTAATAAACGATCTGTTGCCTGGCCCTTGTCTTCTGTTATTACAATGTTTCCGTCGAACACAACAGCTATCTTCCATGTTACGCAGCACTTGTGCTTTGTTTTAGTTGTAACATAGGCAGTCAACTAGTGTCTTCATATTGCTTAATTGATTGACTGAGTTTCAACGTAACACTTAACACAGAAGTGTATTATTTCATTCAGGCTGCTACATTCAATATAGCACACAAATATAGACAAGAGAGAGAAAGAGATTTTTTAAAAACCATGATAAGTATAAATGTAAGGGCTAAAGAATAGCAGCATAGGAAAACATTAAGCTTTAATGGATATTGGGGATCACAAGGATGGAATGGCATCTGCGCCATTGAGTATGATTTTAAGCCATATTGCCAACAGTCTTGAGCCGTTGATTCTTAGAATCCCAAAGGCCCCAACAAGGTAGCCTACACCTCCCTAAGTGTCTGGCTGAAATCAACTGTTAAAGACATCATGGACATGAAATCAGGTTTCGGTTTGACCATCCCTAAGACTTTTCCAACCTAATCTTATGTCGGCTAACATTCCGCGTCGAGAAAGGCGATTACTCAGGATGCATAATACGTGTCCTAGCCACCTGACATAATAATCTACGCCTAACCTCAATATTCATCACCGTATTATATTACTTAGCACGGGAGACAGAACGCAGAAACCCCCTATGGTCAAACACAGCCAGCCTTTTCATATCTTCCACCTTCAGTTATCATGTCTCAAAGTCATTAAGGAAGACAAAGCGAAATGCTTCTCAGTATACATGTTCTTTGATGGACAGCTGGATATCGCATCTGTCTGTCTGTCTGGATTCAACATAGAACTTGGCACCGAAGTGCAGCAGTTCGAGTTGCCACGTTCCAAATAGCACACAAAGGTAGACAAAAAAATGAGTGAAGAGAATCAATAGAGTTTTGACAAGTATAAGAGTGAAACAGAATGAGTAATGGTAGAAAGGAATATGAAAGATTACAGAGACTGAATACATCTGCGTAAGCCACTGACAACGATTTTGAGCTATGTCACCTATTGTCTCCAGCCATTGATTCTTAGAGTCCTGAGGGCCCCAACCTGGAAGTGTGCATCTCCCTACCTGACTCAGTTTAACTGTCAGGGATTTCATGGATTGATGCCATGTTTTTGTTTGGCCACCACTCACTCTTTTCCAACCTGCACCTATATCAGCTGGTAATGCCCGTCGGGGGAGGCGATGGTTAGGCATGCGCAGCACGTGACCTAGCCATCTCAATCTATGTAACTTCATAGCCTCTTCGATTGATTTTCCCTCTTTGCCCAACACTCTACGCCTAACGTCAACATTACTTACCTTATTATACCACCTAACATGGGAAAGAGATCGTAGACATCTATGATCAAAAACAGTCAACTTTTTCATGTCTTCAACTCGTATTGGCCATATTTCAGAGCCAGAGAGAAAGACAGAGCGCACTGCTGAGCAGTAGACACGTCCCTTGGTTGATAGCCGGATGTCACGCCTACACCAGAGATGGCGTAAGTTAGCGAAAGCAGCCCGAGCTTTTTGGATCCGTGCTGAGATTTCGTCACCAATCAATCCGTTGGTGCTGATACAACTTCCTAAATAGGTGAAGTGGTCAACATGTTCTATCACTAAGTTAGGAGTTGACTTAATCCAGTCCTATAGCAGCATCTTACATTTTACAGGGGCGAACCGCATGCCAAACATACGAAGATGGCTGTTCAAGGTGTTCAGAAGACTCTGCATTTTGTCAGCATCCTCCCCTAACAGGGCTATGTCATCTGCATATTCTAAGTCTATAAGACTATTCCCTGGTAACAAGTCGATTCCTAAGTCGTTAAGTTCAGTTAAGGATACTTCCATTAGCATATCTATGATGAAGTTAAACAGAAAAGGGGAAAATGGACATCCTTGACGGACACCACTGGTTGTTATCAATTCAGATGACAGTTCCCCATAAGCCCTTACACGGTTACGTGAGTTTGAGTAGAGTGCCTTGATTAGTGCAATGTACTTTCGTGGCACTCCCTTCACAGTCAAACATTGCCATAGTACCTTTCGATCCATGGAGTCGAAGGCCGCCTTCAAGTCGAGAAAGATATGATGCAGGCTAGTAAATGCCACATGAGCCTTTTGCATTCGTATTGAGATTTCATCAGCAACCAGTCCATTAGGGCTGATGGCATTATCGAAATAATTAAAGTGATCAGTACGCCCAAATACTTCACTTCCTGTCGTTAAGCCAGAAGTCAATACAGTCCAGACCCCCAATATCATCTTACACATGACACGAGTTTATATAAAATTGCTATTAAGTGAGAATAAAGGTATTTGAGACTCAATTTAACAAGTGTGAAGAGGCTGTGAAAATATACAAAAGGAGCATATGAGAGTGATAATAGTGAATTAATTATTAAAGCAAACTAAAAGTGAAATTAGAATGAAAAGAAAAAATCAAAATATATTTTATTTACAAGGAACGATTAGTGAAGAGGTTAAGACCAAGGTAGAATAAGAGACTGGACAAACGTTTTCTGTATACAGAGTTCAGGGTTGTATTGATGAATCCGTTGATCCTGAAGAATCGCTTATGCAGATCACTGAGGAAAGCCTTCTTTATGGCTGAGCCACGTATCAATTTCTACAGCCGACAAATGATCAACGTATGTGTGAAGGATAATTTGCCGCTTTGGGCCACCTCAATGTATGTTTATAAATTCACTTGCTCGTGTGGAGCTAGTTATATTGGCCGCACAAAGCGCACGCTTTCCAAACGCATCTCTGAACATTATCCGGCATGGTTAGCAAAGGGACAATGTAAGACAATTACTAGCTCAATTCTCGAGCATTTGGTGAACTCAGGCCACGTAGCTCCACCAGAATCGTCTTTCAAGATCATCTACAAAGTGAAGCCAAATGGTACAAAGAGCGTCAGGTTTCGGCTTTTGTGTATGGCGGAGGCCCTAGCAATTCATCAATACAACCCTGAACTCTGTATACAGAAAACGTTTGTCCAGTCTCTTATTCTACCTTGGTCTTAACCTCTTCACTAATCGTTCCTTGTAAATAAAATATATTTTGATTTTTTCTTTTCATTCTAATTTCACTTTTAGTTTGCTTTAATAATTAATTCACTATTATCACTCTCATATGCTCCTTTTGTATATTTTCACAGCCTCTTCACACTTGTTAAATTGAGTCTCAAATACCTTTATTCTCACTCAATGGCAATTTTAACCTTATCAAATTTCTATCTTTGTGCCGTTGAGTACCAAGTAATTTACAACTTTTAATTTTCACTTCTAAAGTCACTTCTGAGTAATTATATCAAATGTAGGAGGATAAAGGTTGGAATAATTACAACCAAACCTAGGCATATAAGTTTCATTTTGTTTTGATAATATAATTCTAATTGCTTCAAACACTTTAACATGAGAATCACCACAGTTATATCCTAATTTACTGGAATTGTTAAGCTTGTTTGAGATCCTTACATTTAAAAGTATAGAGGAGCATATTGGTGAAATTTGAAAAATTTATGAATCTACTGATTAGGAGATAGTAATATGAGTAGTTATAGAAATAAAAAACCTCCATATATATTTTTTGAAAGACCTACTAGGATCGGATTATAAAATAGAGTTATAGTTCACTACTTTAATTGCCTAATTTTCAGGTGATAAATTACGACTCTAAAGGGCTGTCTCTCTTTCTACAAATTGCAGAAACTTGCAAGTGGATTTTTAGTTGAAATGTTTGGCAAAGTTTAGGATGAGAAGACTTAACAAGCTCACATAAAATGTAATCACAAGTTCAAGATATCTTAGATACACTGGGGTCCGTCGTAACCCCATTCGCTCAGTAATAATGTCTCTGGCTGCAGTACCATGAGATGCAGACTCAAATCTCCAAGGGGACACATCACTCCTTGCTAAGCTTCACATTTCCCTCGCTGACTAATGACTCCAACAAATACGAAACCTAAATCCAGGGCTTTCTGCGAATTCCCTGAAACCATCTAATATCGGATCATTTATTATCATCTTTCTTTATCATTGTTCCCTTGGGTTCCTAGTGGAACGTAGGGCTTCAACTACACGTCTCCACTTGCTTCTGTCTTTTGCTGTACTTTTCACCTGCATCCATGCTAGTCCACACTGTTTCAACTCTTCTTCACACGATCTCCTTTATGTCACCCTTGGACGTCCCACTCGCCATTTCCCTTTCGGGTTCCACTCGAGGGCCTGACGCGCGATGTCACCCAGCGGCCTCCTCATCTCAGCGAGTGTCCAATCCATCTCCACTTTCTCCTGCATATTTGTTGGGCGATTGGTTCTTGTTTTGTTATATCGGATCATAAATAATAAGAATTGATTATTATGCATATGGTAACTAACTTAACAAATAAAAAGAATTTAGCGGCTCTCGCGGCCCAAGTGGTCTAATGTATAAAACTTTGGCCTTTGAAACTATGGGTACTAGGTCCGAGCCTCAGTGGGAACACCGTCACTCATTAGAGGATGCAGGCACATCCAGATGAGGACCCCCAAATAGGACGAAATGTGCATCCTAGAATGCACAAATAAAATGATAAGTTAATAAGTAGTATTTGTAGGTTTGTTCATTAAATCACACCATCAGTAGGGTCATACATGACTGGTAGAATTAAATGAATTAAATCTTCTGCATGACTTTTACATCAGAATTTATCTTTCTTCATTTTAAGCAGACAAAACTGCTTGTAAATTGAATAATAAGAATTAAATTAATTTGCGTAAAAGTAAAACAAAAATGGAAAGAAACAAAAAACGCAAGTATTCCGGTTTTCATTGATGACAGTCTGAGTGTAAAGAAGACGACCAATCGATGGTGCCTGTATAGCCTAGCCGGTCCCATCGTATCCAGTTGAGGCGAGCAATTAAGTCTAAAAGTTAAAATAAAAAACAATTAAAAAAAAAGATGAATCATCATCAAGAGTTTGTTAATGGGGATTTGATTTGTGTAAAGCTGGGTAACCGGTTGATAAATTAGTTAGAGAACCATTGAAAACCATCTGGGAGTACTGGACAACTGCTTAGTTCTTGTTTAGGACTCTTCAGCAGTACGCGAACATGACTGCAGCTGAGATTTAACCCAGGACTCTCAGATCACAAGGTTAGCTAATATACCATTCTGCCAATGGGAAGGAATCCAGTGACCAATCAATTCCAACTTCTGTCAATTCACGACACACGCGGCACGACTGCCGGCCAGTGTAATCAGTGATTGTTTATCCTCACACCCGACCAGGTATACCCTAGTGGTTACGAATTCTCACTAGACTTCCAGGTTATTTTATCCATTAGTTAGCATCTGAAAGTCCTAGGTTCGATACTCGATGGTGTCGTAGGTGCATACTCTGAAGAGCCTCAAAGTGCTCCCTAGCTTTCAAACTTGAAACTAATCAAATCCCTACAAATTAATACTATTACATCAAGAAAAGATTAAGTAAATTCGAAGATTAAAAGTGAGTTTGTCTCAGTGAGTGAAAATCAAAATTGTGTAAAGACTGTGACGTAATGAAAAAGGTGTGCACAAATAAACACTCGTTGTTTAATTAATAACTATTTTGTGTTGCTACCTTTTGTTCCATTAATATACTTAGAAAGAATTATTGAATGCCCTTCGTAGTGGAGTGTTTTTCATGTTATATATTTACATTTATAATAACTTAAGTGATTCGTGGGATTTTAGCCCTTGAAGAAAGGCTGTGAAATTAAATGAGCTATTTTTCATCCCGGATACATATATCTGTTCTTGTTTGAGAGGCTTGTTCATAAGACAGTTAAATTCGTAAAATATTGAATTGTTTGGTGTATCACTTCTCCATACGGTTTTATAATGGTCGGCTATATTGACAGCTGTGAACCATTTTCAAGATATACTGCATGCAATATATTGTGGCGTGTGCTACTGATACGATTTTTAAGTAGTATATGAAGAAACGTTTGTTGGCATAAAAATATCAAATAGCAGGGAGATAGATTTAACGGCAGGGAAAGCAAATGATTCAGAGTTGAGGAGGTATATGGGAGATGTGAAAGGAACACAAAGAAACACAGTATGAAGGAAGGCGAGAAATAGCACAACACGAAAGATCTGTGCAAATCGTGTGTTGAAGATAAGGTGTACATATTTTCACTTTAGAGAGAAAGTAAATTCCAAAATTAAACATTCCCTTACCAAGTCTCACGTCTACTTTCTTTACAATATTATTACATCTTTGTAGTTTTATAATGTTATATTTCACTGAATAAAGCAATCAAAGTTTAACATAGGTGTATACTTCAGAAAAATATCTTTACCAACAATTTTTAGGGGATCATGCAGTGCTTTGGCGCCGGAATACCGAAGAAGGTACTTCATTGATCGATTTATTCAAATGGGAGGTAATAAGATAATAGGATGTTATTGTTAGGCATTTTCCTATTGGTGGTATTAAGGTATACTGATATCCCTTTTTGTCACTATTAATTATTGACAAATTTGATGGAACACAATATTTCCGCAGTTAATCTGAAAGTTTTTGGTCAAATTTAAGACTATGCACAGAAGTGTGTCGAGTTAATTAATTACATAGCACAACAATGGAATCAAAAGTATATTTATTTATAATGGTTGCATCTGGCGACCTGTTTAAATCACTGAACTCCCTGAATTTCTATCCAACACAATGCATGCTATTATCTTTAATTCTTTTGTTTCAATTACTTACTTATGTTTATTCAGTAGCAAAATGTATTCACGCACACTTTTGATTGACTTTCAAATTAATTATGTTCATTTTTCTGAGATGAAGGGAAAATGTCATCAAAGATTTGTCCTTACTTCAAATAGAACTGCATTTTATCACAAAATATACTACAGAATGCTATTTTACTTGAATATCCTGGATGAAGAGAAAATATTATGCAAACAGTTACGCTGAGGATTCCGTACGTTGCGTAGACATTTTGTACGGAATAAGGCTATTATTACTATTATTATTATTATTGTAATTTCCATTTTTATCTGGTTAATTTATCATCCTCAGCTTCTATAGTTTTCCTTGATCTGTGTTGCATGTATGAGTTCTTTCGCGTTACTGATTGTTTGCTAGAATGCTTTATAAGTGTCGACAGGCTTTCGATGTGAGTTGTTTCTTTTTCTCCCAAGAGTCCCTCCAGTTAGGTCTTACTCAACAATTATGAGGAAGATCTAGTAAATTTGTAGTTACTTGATTCTTCTGCATTCTTTCTTCAGTATGGTATGAAATTGAAAATCTATTTTTATCCAATAGTTCAAAATTAAACTATTATTTTTATACTACTTGCAACAAAAAGATGCTAGAAGATCTGGTCTGTGCAGATGATTTTTGTCTTATATCTTGCAAACTTGGGATTTCACAAGTGAAAACCAACGGGTTTGTAGAACAGACAGTGAAGACATGGCTTCAGGTAAAAATAGAAAAGACAGATGCGATGAAAATACCCAACTAACTATAACGAACACCAAAAATTATCAGTAGGTGAAATCTAAGGGATGTCATATCTTTTACTTACAAGACCTAGACGGCATCGTTATCATTAAAGGTGGAACCGATGAGGTTGTTAAAGTCATTCAGGACAAGGAAAGTAAGACAGGCGTTCATTAATCAGGAATCAGTGTGAAGATCTAAAACTATCGGTAGATTTTTTAAGATAAATGTCAAAACTGTGCTTTTAATATGGTTTACAGATTGGCGCTTCTATCAACAAAAGTATTTCCACCAAGCTGGAGACTCTTATTAACAGATGCTCTCACCGAAAACTGAAGGTCAAATAGCCAATCAGGAAGGATAAGCAGCAAGGGACTCTAATACTGAATCAACCAACAATCTGTTGCCCAACAAATATGTATAAAGAAATGGGGATGATTTGGAAATATACTGACGGCATCTTAAATGGGAATCACATGACAAGCAGGCCTTTGAATGAGAAGCAATGAGTTCAGCATCGCAGTGTAACATCTAGAAGATCTATGTGGAGAAGAAATGAGAGCTTGTGAATAGTCATGCAGTCAGCTGAAAATACTGGCAGAAAACCGGGTGGAATGGACGTGTACCGATAAAGCTCTATGTTCCACCAGGAAACCAAGGAACGAATAATAATATAAACGACAAGAACAATTTCATAAGTTATTGGATACCACTCATATCAGCCAGTAGTGCTTTTTAGCTAGATCTAAGTGATTTAAACACCGCACGTCTGTTTATCTCGTTTTGGGCCAAGATCATCGTCAGTGTATCCAATATGACTCAATGACAACCGAATAATACCAAAATCAGATGTCACATCTTAAAATAATCGATAATTCTCCATATATCACCCAGTAATTACAAATTCTCCAGTTGTGATTTTCACTGAGAATATTTCTTGGGATGCTGTGGATTTCTGATTATATATTTAACATAAAAATATGAAATTTTTACGTCGGTTCGTCAGTAGGATGAAACTAGTGCCGTGCATCTTTACCCCTTGGCGTTAGTGCTGTCTGACTTCTATCTATGAAGTCTGCAATACGATCACCAACCTAAGTCACTCACCATTAAGTTGTACTTTGGATGGATGTTTCAGGGTTGGATGCAATCGACGAGATGCCATGGACTTAAGTCTGATCGTTGCTGGCAGTAAATACAAATGGCGTATCCGTACCTTCAGTTCCTTTAGTGGTACGGATAGGACTTGTTGATAACTACCAGTAAAAACACAAAATCTCGTTCCAGGGCTTCCTATCAATTGCTTCTGGTCATATGAAAAGTGAAATTCAGCATTAACAAAAGGTACCATTTAGAGCACCTGTGCAATAATAATTCGATGATGAGTTTTTCACACAAATAAGTGTAGAAGTGATCATTATCTGGGGAAAACTGTTGTTAGGCGGTAACAATAACTACAGCACAATTTATACTATTAAGTGTTAAAAACGCTTACAGTAATGAACACCAATGCACTACAGTATAAAGTTGACTTAACCATTAGGCAGTAGTTTCCTTTCAACTGAGAGAAATAATAAGAAAAAAATCTCTTTTTAGTTATGAATAGATGGTATTAAGACTGAAACAAACATTCAGTCTTATTCATCTTCACCGTCGATTAATTTAATTTCAAATGATGAATATCGTTCTACTTACCGCTCGTATACCAGCTAAGATGATGCCTTTTAGATGAATTTAATCGTTGAATCATAAATTGTATCACTAGTTGACCTCTTCTTATAGGTTGATCTGTTACAATTGAATCCATATTGGCTAATAAATCTTTAAGAAGTGCTAGATAGGCAATTGCAAGTCTCAGTGTATCAATCTTTGATATTCTCTTCTCATATGGAAATGTTGGCAGACATGCTCTTAACGCCTTGTTAAATAAAAGGAGAAGATAACGAAAGAAATTGCCAGTACATGAAATTCTTGAGTACGAGGAATCCTGTGTGCCATACAGTTAAAATGATAAAAAGATAATAACAATCAGTAATGATTATTTAGTTATGGTTGTGTATAAACTTGGACGCTGTGTTCCAATGTTCTTATTGGAACCTAGAGCTTAAACAGTACATCCCTTTTTAATTCTGTTCTTCTCAGTTGTCTTTAGCTTGCCCCATGGTTGTCCACAAGGTCTCAGCTCCTCCTCAGATAGCTTCCTCCAGACAAAATCCCAACTGCTCGTTCCCCAATCAGATTTTATTCAAGTGATGGCCTAACACGCGATGTCGCTCGACAGTCTCCTCAGAATGTCTCCAGTCCATCTCTGTTTTCTTCGGTATATTTGTTTGACAATAGGTTCTTGATTTGTTCGTTCCTAGAGTTCCTGGTTGTTAGTCCTTTCTAGCTATCTGATATTCACTGTGGAGCCAGCGAAGGCAGCTGTTAATATAAGTCTGGAGCCGATTCGTGGTAGTCTGTATGACTGTTTATGACTGTAACCACGAGACATAAACAAAACTATATTAGGAATCAGTTCTACCGTCAAACCAGAGCCATGATATTATGTCCTCAGATAAATTTATGAATAAAAATTCGAAATGTTCGAAGTCACCATTTTGTAGAATAATATTTCTAGTTTAAAAATTATTCTCTGAACTTACTTTTTGATTGATATGATTATGAGTAGCAATAATTTATGCTCAAGACGTCATCCAGTTGTTAATACTGAATCATCGCTGTGTGATATTTAAAATAAACTTATCTAATGTAGAATTACATTCTACTACAGTACCCAAGTTCTACACTTACCTTACTGTATATAGTTTGACTTCTTATTCCGTTCAATGAATTATTTTCCATGTAGTCTTTAAGTATAAGTAGTAGGCTGCTTAACCATTGTGCTAAGACGTCAAAAGTTGTACAACAATTTGGTTCATTACATTAGTGATAAGGGTTAAATAGGGATAAACTTAAAAGTTGTTTTGACAATCAATTTTAAACCCATAAGCAGGCTAATTAAGATTTTTGTAGTAAGATATTTTTCACCGTCTATTCGACCACAGTTCTGCCAGTGATGGTCTAAGTAGCAGTACAAATACATAAATGTTTATATATACATTAAAGATGGCACATCTCAAGTCATTTTACAGTGTGATATAATATGAAACTATTAAACTACATACTATTAACAGTTTAATTACCATTCTGTATCGACCAGTAATTAAAAGCAAGGAAAATTTCTGAAAAGCCTATAATAGGAAACTCTATTGATTAAGGAGCGATTTGTAGGAGCAACCATAGATGGTTTTACAGGACAAATGGTGACACTCACTAAATCTAAACTGAATGATCTGGTGGTAACCTGTTTCGATGTAAAACTTAAAGACAATATATTCGACCTCCATCTTGAAGTTTACTCGGGAGGTGTTGTCTGAAAAGATGAGGAAAGCTTTGCAATTAAACCATCTAGCTCAATGTATCCAATAATGCTAAATGCTCAACATGTAATATATGGAAGGCGAATAAAGAGAAGGTAATATGGGAATATGTAGAGTGAATATATATATATACATATATACATATATATATATAAGACATTTCTTTCCTGTAGTTAATTTAAAGCAAGGAACAACTGAGAAAGATCCGTATTTAATGAATTCATACATTTCGGTAGGAGTCGTCAGTTGAATACTTTACAAACATTGTTATTTATACAATTTTTAAGGTTGAATACATAAAAACATACAAAATCATTCTGGTTAGTGTTCGGCAACATGAACCCAACTTGCTTTCTAGGACTCATGACAGCATCGAAAGGAGCTCCATCACACGACATTTATTCGATTTTCATCATAGTTATCAATAAGCAGGGTAACAGAAAAGCTTTTGGTTTTGCTGAGGCTTGCACAATCATATTAAAGAAACTGGTTCTGTGTATACCCAAGGAGACAGTAATTCATGAGTCAGAGAATACACATGGGTAAATTGGGTAAAATGAAATATAAAATATCCACATTTTCTATGCTTACCCACCATTTACCTGACTCCCCTAAAAATTCATTGCCTTCATTTTCTCATTTTACTTATGCAACCTATGGAAATCACTCACTATTATCTATGTCATTCTCATAAATACCCCCCGCTTTACCCAATTTTAAACGGAATCTTGCCGACAGTTTCATCCACTTGACCCATGTTCACAAAAAGGTTCTCCGACTGGGTAGTTTAAGTCTACCTTAACAACATCATTTAATTTTACCTCTGTAATTTCCCTTCCTGCCTTCCTTCATTCTTATCTTTTCTTTACAACCTTTCCTATGTTATTGCTGTTATGATTAGAATTACTATTCTATGTGGAATAGGATATTTTCAAATCGAAAAATCATAATTTAATGTGAATCCTGGTGAGGAGTGTTCCAAGTATTCTATGAGTTTAGATCAGACATGTTGAAATCTTCTTATCTAGTCCCATATGGTTTATATATGTTACATTCCCTTATTTGTTTGTCTTCACGAAGTTTCCTTGTATTTCAATATTATCAAATCTAGATGTTTATGATTGCATTAGTCCTACCACAATCACTCCATTTTCTATGTGCTAATATGTAGTACTTTGATGAATATTATTCAAATTAATAATGACGTCAACTGGTAATCATTCATCACCTGTAGATCATATCTTTGATATTTATTTCTTGTTGTCACAATGTTCATGTGTTTGTATGTATCGAACCTTAAAAGGGAATTATATAAATAACAGTATTTATAGAGTATTTAGTTGACGAATCATGCTGCAATTTATGAATTCACCAAATAGTGACTGTTTCACACTTATTTCTTCTTTTAAATATGTATATGTGATTATAGTTATGAATAGTCCTTTGTGTGAAAACATAACTAACCCTTACAAACCAAACTATAGAAAAAACTAATCTGATGCTCGCTAGTGACTTACTACAGGATGGAGTTTCCTGGAGTTCTAGTGAGAAGTCGTGACCAGTGACGTCCATCCAGATGTCACGTGTGAGGATGGATGTCCCACCGACGACACTGGTTGGGGTCGCGCTAAATCACGAATTGGTAGAAGTTAGAATTCATGAGCTGGCCATTGAATCGGGTCCCAGTGGTTGAATGGTATACGAGCTTGCCTTGTAACCGGAAGGTCCTGGGTTCTAATCCCAGTGGGTGCGTACTGCCGATGATTCCCAGACTAGGATGAAACAGCAGCTGTCCAGTATTCCCTGGTTTTCAATGGTTCTCTAACTGATATCAATCCGTGATCAACTCGTAAAAACATAACTAACTCTTACAAACCAAACTATAGTAAATAAGATATCTCATAATAATAAGTTTTATTAACTGAAAAGCTTTCACTCCTTCCATCTTTAGTCACTTAGCACTTAACAAGATTCATCGAAGCTAAAACACAATAACATCGTTATGTTAATTTTATTCTTTCCTTTCTGAATGAGACATGGAGATCCAAGCTTTAGAAGTTTTAATCGTATTGTTTTTAAGGCGTTGGATCGCTAGCCTCACTCCAAACATCCCCTCTTTCTTGGCCTCATTATCGATTAGTAAACGAGACACAGTTTAGAACTTCGTCAGCTGACAACCAACACAAGGAAATACGTGTGCGATTAGCCAACACTTAAATACTGAATAAACCACTGACACACAGCACCATAGATGAATTCAATAAAATTATCAATTTAATTCATATTCTCATGCAGTACTTACTTCAAAAGCTGAATTAATACTGAACATTCTTCGTCGTTCACGTACTTTTGCACCAGATTGTAATTCATTATAAAACATTGTATGAATAATACCTGTATCTAAATCGGTATTCATATCTAACAATTCATCACAGTTATTCATATTTACAGGATTATTTACTTCTAATAAACTATTGTCATTATTATTCATAATGTTAGTGTAAGTATTATTAGCATTATAATAAGAGAAGTTTATATTTCCTGTTGTTGTATTTTGAACAAGACATGTGTTACTCTCCGCTTTCATATTGTAATAATCATAATTTTGATAATTCTGTAGCGATAAACAACCTTCATTATATAATGAAGAAGTTGTTTCAGAGTGGTGATTTTGTGAAATATAAAAACTAGCGTCGCCATTTGTTTGAGCTATACATTCTTTCAACTGAATATAGTCATATTCATTAATGGATAGTTGATCATTATAATTATCCATAATTATTTAGCTTATCTGTGATTCTTACAATGAAAGTTAATAGAAGTACTAAGATTGTACTGATAACATGAATTTATTGAATTAGAAATCTCTATTTATATACGATTTATTCTGCCTACTTGACTAACTACACTCAGCAGCTTATTTGTATATATATATATATGTCCACTGTTTTTACATTTGAAGAATATCTCTTTAACTTAACACCTCGTCATTTACAGAACTGTAAACTGACCTATTATGTATGTATGATTCAATAATATGAATTTTTTATTTCTTCATTATTTGTTTCTTTCGCTAATTCAAATAAAATAAAAATAAGTGGCAAATTCGAAAGACAAAAAAAACAAACAAACAACAACTGTAAACTATCCCACTTCAAATTCATTTTGATTGAGTGTACAATCTGTCCACTGAGTGAATCTGATACCTTTTGAAGGATAACATTTCATGATTACTGTCATTAACATCAGGATAATCAGTGACTCTCTAGTAAGGATGCTTCTTCTCTTTCTTCCCCCTGTTCCTCTAAGCCCCCCCACCTTGTCTCTTATCTCTGATTCTTTTTTCAATATTCATCTGCTTTCCTTTCACTCCTTTACCCTTTCCCTATGTGACAAACACACCTAATTCACACACCCCTTTCTCCCAACAGTTTTCATAATAAGAAATATAAAACATGTAAAAATGAAAAAAAATAATTTTATAAGTATTTAATGTTAGCGGTGGAGTATGAGGATCGTTTCCTAACTTACCTTGAGGCAATTAGGTAGAAAAAATACTGAGAGAGAGAGAGACAGAATGAGATTTTGAATGTTTCTGGCATTCTTTCCCTCCCCCCTCCTTCCTTTTGTTATTTTGTCATCAGTTTCTTCTTAGAGAAGATGAAATTTTGAAATGAAATCTGTCGACAAATTGTTTTTCAGTAATATTTCACGTTATTGAATGCGATAAAGATACTTAAGTAATAGAAGACAGTAAGGATAAACGTGTAAAATCTCATGTACGTGTGCACTGAATAGACAGAGAGATATTGTCATTAGCACTGGCTTTAAATATCTGAAGTAGGGCAGAATATAACCATATTTTAGTTTATTTACAGAATATATTAAGGAGTGAAACAGTATTATTTTGATTTGTAGTAATATTTCAGCTGTAGTCTCTTGTACACTCTCATAGGATCATGATTATTTCAAGGATAAATAAGTTTAATAATATACTGAAAAGGGAATAGGTCTAGAATTCAACTATGAACATTATTCCCTTGCCCTCCGAGTAGAACATGGGGCTTCAGTAATACATGTCCACTTTCTTCTAAGCCATATTTTCTCATTTCTTTGGCAGTGTCAGCAGCCTTTCCAGATTCAAACATCGTACAGACACTACATGTCCTCATGCTTATTTTTGCTTTCATCGAAAGAAGGCACATAGGCTGACTGGTTTCCCGAAAGCTTTCGTCAACCTGCAGCATTCCGTCTCTACGATTCGTCCGAAGAATAAGTTTATTTTCTGTATTTCTGGTAACCTTTGATATTTGAACCTTACGTCTTCCGTATAAATACCAAATTCTAAATAAATCACAGTGGAAAAGAAGCCTGTCCTCATTAAATTCGATTTTAAAGGTGATAAAATTGCAGGAACAAACAACAGAAGATTGAATACCTCACTAGCCAGAACCTATCCTCCAGTTAAATTGATCCCAGTTTATCGGACAATATGCTCTTTGGTTGATATATACCTTTATCACGTTAACTGCAACTGTGTATACAAATTTACATGTATCTGAGGTAAGAGATACATTGAGAGAACAAAAAGAAGGGCACACATTTCATTTCCTGAACATGTACCAAAAAGCCTGCACCTTAAGGAAACAAACATTCACAACAGTGGCCTAAAAATCCTCATTGAGAGAAGAAGTTCAGCGAAGAGACTCTTTTCTGCGAATTCATTCACATAGCTATACAATCGCATTTATACATAATTATTTGTGTGTGTGTATGTGTACATGAGGTTTGTCAAGTTTAGATAATTAATTAGGTAATACAAGAATGATCTAATATAGAAACAAGGTTGATTAGACAGCAGCTAACTAAAGCAAGATTGAGTTAGTAAGTTACTCTGACTTACTTTACATCAGTGTTATTGGCAAGCTAGCATCTCATGAATGCTGATCATGAGGTGGACATCACGAAATCCTTTAAAATTATCAGTAGACAAAGTAGTTAAATTGTCCTCAAGCTTACCGAATCAGTCGCTATCAGTCCTTCCTTTCCCTGGTAATTGTATGTCTCTACTCTTTCCGCCACTGATTGCGTAATCTCTGGCTTCAATCCCTCCCCCTTTTATATAGTGTAACTATTTGTTTCAAGGGACATTTTTAATCGGTTAACTATTTGTTGCATGCTTATGTGATTTGAGTTGAACTCACCACACTGTTATTCAATTTTTTGGTTACTCGTCATCTTATTCACCTCTTGTCTTTATTACGTAACTCCCTGACCACTGTATTTAAGAATTTATTTTTCTAAAGCTTACTTGCTTTACTCAAATCCATAAACAGGAATAAATGCGTGAATTCATCTACATACCAGGCTTATTCTGCATTATCGTCTGACACTTCTGTTTCCGCCATTTTCTTTCCAATGAACTGGAGTGCTCGTACAAACTGGAATAAAACCATTCAATTATCAATTCTCATTCAGTTTGTAAACAGTTCACATAAACCGGTGAAATAAAATGAAACCGCCTATCCTGCTTCATATTTTGGTATTGATTTGTTCTAACATGTTAACGTCAAACCACACAAATCAGAAGGAAAACTAGAAGAACTTCTAATCGTATATTAGTCCACTTCCTAAAATACCAAAGATCTGTCGGTGTATGAATTTTTATTCATGTGATACTATGCTCTACAGAGATGTTTATAAAGGGTTTCACAATGATTAACAAGAAGGCAAACTGCTCTTTATACAAGCATTTGTAATGGCTTGATTAAGTCTGTGTATTCAGAAGAAATCAATTATGTGTCCTTCTATACTATGACGAAACTTTTCTTGTAAAGAATACTATGAGCTAACTATCCTAGCTTTCCTCTACAAGCCATCCCTTATTTCTCTTTATATTTTACTTGATACTACTAATGATTCTTCCCCTAGTATAACTGCAGACAATGATTTATTTTATGCGATTATTTAATTTATATTTTCAAGTATTGGTTTTATAGTGATTTTGTTTGGTTGGATGGAGGATTTCATCATGAGCTGACATCAGTTAGAGGACCACTGGTAAACCTGGGAGTACTGGACAGCTGTTTCGTCCTAGTTTGAGACTCTTCATCAGTACGCACCCACCGACAAGATTTGAACCCAGGACCTTCTGGTTACAAGGCCAGCGAGCTCGTAGACCATTACGTCACTGGGACCCTATCCAAGGGTCCATGAATTCTAATTTCTGCCAATCCATGAAATAGCGCGACCAATTCGCAATGTCTTCTTCGATGAGTTACTGCCTCATCTCTTTGTGCGTCGGTGGTGCAGTGGTTGGGACTCTCGCCGACCATGCACATGGTCCGGGGTTCGATCCCCTGCCGACGCATACCTGATATCTATGGTCGGCCTGCAAAATTTGGGCTACCGGTATCCATGCTGAAAATTCCATACTTGTACTGAAAATACGGTGTGGCATCAAGTTGTAATCAAAATAAATAAAAATAAATCAATAAACTAACTTATCAAACATGATTCATTTCATTCCTTTGCGTTCCTAGTGCAACATAGGGCTTTAAGCTTGAGATTTGAAGTTTCGATGGTGGGGATGTTGTTTTCACAACATAGGGTTGCTAGTTTCATGTCCAAACTTTCTTCTTTACCGCGCTTATGACTGGATAGCCGAAGTTAGGAGGTGCATCAGCCGGAAATCGAACGTTAACCACATAATTGGTCGGTAAGCATACTACTACTGGACCTGTGACGCACTATCAAACGTGATCCTGCACATTAATCAATGTTAAATGGCCGTAGTAATTATCAGTGAGATTTTAATTATTAGTATGAACGAGTGAAATGCATTTATACCCATTAGAAAGTTCATTTCCTCTTACAAATGTAGTAATTTTTAGTTAAGTTTTTGCAAAACGTCACAGATACTTTCAATGAATCAAGTTCCAATTATTCATTCGCAGGGATTCGATTTCATTTTAGACTTTGTCACGAACAGATGTCAATTAGATAATCACTGAATATCAGGAAGTACTGGACATCTATTTCATTCTAGTTTGGGACTTATCACGATACATAACTAGTTCGCGGAAGTCTGAATTAACGGGATATTCTGTTCCATCACAGTGGGTAAATGGTCAACGGGTATGACCCATCGCCTCAAGGCGCTCAGTTCGATCCCTGATACAGTCATGGGTAAGTACCACTGAAGAGTCCAGAATTAAAATCTAACAACTGTCCATTACTACTTGATTTTCAGTTTTTTCTAGCTGATTTCCGTTTCTGATCTAATTTGAATGGGGTTTCATTCACTTAGACGATTAACAATGGGTTAACTGATTTCAAACTGACTTATATTCAACACTGAAATTGGTTAGGGAGACATTTAAAAATAGAAAACCCTATGTACATCCTTTCATAACTCTTTAACTTCGCATACGCTGAGTCCATGACTATCGTTTCATGAATCTGTTAAAACCTTTCCATGCAAATGATACTGATAAATAAGGCCAATATCACTGGAGTTAAAGCGCTGAAAAGCTACTTTGTGACTATTGTAACCGAGCACTAGAGAAGTAAACAATTTCCCCAAAAAGCTGGTATAACTCTGCAATCAACTAATTTTTCGCTACAAGGTTTCATACATTAGTCATATCGAACATTCAGGTACATGTTTTAGAGAGTGATCTTGTGTTTTACTCAGTATAAACACAGTATTTTGAATAAATCACATTCATACTTTGACTAGAGAAAGATGATTTTTAAAGTGTTAGTAATTTTCAATCCTTAATTCTATCATATATTTATTCCATGATGTAGATTATATTACACTTACTATGTTTCACCTAACATATGAAAACTATTGCTTAAAGTATCAGAGAAAACAAGCCACCTTGAGTAAACATATTTCTTTGAGGGTACACTTTGTTATGATATGAAACCAGTTAAGTAAGGAAATGAAAGTCAGTAGGGGGGAATTCGGCAGCTGTTTTGTCACAGCTTAAAGCTCTTAAGCAATACTCATCTATCGCCACGCCGGCTATAGTTCTCAAGAGCCTCATTCACAAGAAATCAACTAATTTGACGAACACAACAAAATACTAGCCAAAACTTGAGATTTAGTCTAGTGCTTACTAGTGACCTAATACAAAATGAAAATGCCTGAAGTCTTCATAAAAATTTGTGGCTATCAGGGCCCACCAAGTAGGGTGTGAGGAGAAATACTCGTCGATGATGTTCGTTTGTGGTCATTCTATATCGTAAAACGGTAGAAGTTAGAATTGATGGGTCATTAAATTCCATTCCAGTGGCTGAATGGCCTACGATCTCGCCTTAAAACAGGAAGGTCCTGGGTTCAGTTCCTGGTGGGGTTACGGGTGGGTTTTCCTGAAAAGACCTTGACGACGACGGAGAAGTTGTTGAGTACTTCTTCCTGGTTCCAAGTGATTCTCTAATTGAAGTCACTTCATGATCAATCCTGAAATAAATCAAATCTCTGCGAACCAACATTTAAAAATAGCAACTATAACTGAAGTGCATTCAGATCATGACTTACTCAAAGAAGATATGACAACCTGGACTAAAGAAGATGTGGAAGCCAATTACAGAAGAGAGATTAAGTGTTGAAGTATATATATGATATATATTTTTGACGAATTCTGTCGTTAGCAGCCAACAATCCAATAGTCATTGGCTTTATGTAACAGATCGAAATAGTGGTACAACATTCCTGGTTATCACGGGAGCAGAAGTGAGTCTTCTTTCTCCGTCTGTGCATGAGTGCCATCGTCCCGGCCCAATAGTAACAGTTCAAGTCGTTAATAAGTAGAGTATTGGACTTAAAAAGATGACTTTGGAATTTGGTCTCCAGACCGTCTACATTTGGTCATTCGTTATCCCGGATATCCCGCCAACAGTTTTGGGCACTGAATTCTTAAACCATAACAGATTTCTGGTAGATCTGTAGTGAACATTCAAATGCTTTAAGTTTGCTTTAACGTGCGCACATGGGAACCAGCTTGAACGCCGTTTCAGGCTTCTCCGTTGAGCTGTTAACACGCACGTCCTCAGAGTTTGCATTTCAATCATCCCAGGTTGATAAGTTCTGAATCTTAATCCCTGAATAATCTCAACACTTTATTTTACTCAAATATACTGCCCATTAGAACACATTACAATTAACTGAGTCCTTTTGTTTTGCGTTTTGTCGTCATCGTAGTATACTTTCGCTATGTAACTGGACTTTGATACGTTTATCACTCTAAAGATTGCGTGTTAACAATTGATTCATTGTACTCGCTCAACTTTTGAATTTTGATTACTGCGCTAATACACGTTCGTATTCCTTCTCAAGTGCCTGTTGATTTACGTTGTGGATATCGAGTAATCACAACGTTAGGACACAATAATAAACACGAAGAAGTACTAGGATATATGTGTATGTTAGTTTGGTCAAATACAGCAACACAACAATTGTTGAGCCCAGCATAGCTAATTGACAACATCACTTCGAAGTACACACATAGTGGATTAAATCATCATTGTTATCGTATTAACTGTGATAACTGCATCACATTTGGATATATATTTACTGACATTTTTGTTGAAAATACGTCTGGTAAGCAGACCATTTTTGAACATTTTTAAACATACCTATATTCTATTGTGCTTATTTTCAATTTTTGTATTTTTGCTGTCATCTACATGCCTGAAGGTACAGGCTTCAATGTCTTTCCAGATCAAAAACCTCTAAGCAAGTTTAGTCAGCTAGAAATGATAACTGCTGACCTCGTGAGTTACAACACCTTGAGTTTACATCCCAATTTACCTCGGATATTAGGTACATGACGGGTCGAAACAACCAATATGCTGGCACTCTGTCATGTTTGCACATCAACAACACTGTATGCCCCAATATCGATTACGAACATTTGTCAACCTTAAAAAGACGATACAGAACTAAAGAAAATTGTCTTCTCAAACAACACCTCTAGAAATCACAGAGATTCCTCTTGGTAAAGGGAAAGACATTTGCGATACCTCTTCTGGTAATTATCAACACACTGTTCCAGGAGACTTGAGACGCTCAATTTTTCAGAAATTGCATGACCTGTCACATTCCAGAGTCAGTGCTACCACCAAGCTCTTTGAAGAAATATTCATGTGGCTTAACATTAATAGAGATTCTAAAAAGTGGACCAGAAACTATCTCTCCTGCCAAAGAAATAAGGTCCACCGCCACAACAATGTACCAATTGATCCTTTTCCTATCTGTAACTAAAATACCAACCACATGCATTTAGATATTGTTGGTCCAGTGCCTCATTCCACTGGTTACAATCATATTTTCACATGCATCTATAAATACACCCGTTGGTTTGTAGGAGGCGCATTAGTAATAATAATGTATATTTTCATATAAACATAAATTTACATGAAAATGCCTACCATTTTTTACAGGCACGATCAAGTATGATATAATCTCAAATCGTAGATTGTCTACAAGTTTAATACTGTTGCAACAGCTAAATGTTTGATACGTATTTACATATATATATATATAAATAAATACACTCATTGTCTGAACCTGGTCGTATAATTATTGAACTGTACAGTAGTCCTCCAGGTTGCGCGGGAAAATCGACTTCGTTTCGTTTTCAACCCGTGGTTGTAGGGATACGATAACCATCCAATACTGAGGTAAGTACTACATATACATGGAATTGAAAGCTGTTTTAGAAAAGTAAAAATGCTGAGGTGAATCAGTAAAATGTAATGAAATAAGTAAGTGCAACTTATCGTTCATAAATGTACTCATAAAGGACATACAATGGGAAACTATATAATCCCTAGGCTGAAAACGTAGATGCATCCACCGAAACAGTTGCTAAATCTCTGGTCGAAATGTAGATATAAAAATTGGTCTTCAATCCACTATTACTGCCGACAGAAGCGCCCAGTATGAAAGCTCCCCATTTAGCGGTTCAGAACACTACTAGGAGTGAAATGCGTACTAACGATTTATTATCACCCTATGTCCAGTGAGACTGTTGAACAATTACACAAGTAACTTAGGACCGTGCTTACTGCCTCTCTAAACAAAAATAGCTAGCTCACTAAACTCCCACTGGTACTAGTGGGTAAACAAGCTAATTTTGAGAAGGAAATTGGGTACTGCGTTTCCGAGTTAGTCTATATGACAACGTTACGATTACTAAGATAGCCTTTTGCCTTAGGTAACCAAGCTGCATGCGTCATAACTGACTACGTACGTCTACTAAGGCACCACACGAATGAACTAAAAGCATCACTTCCGTGACAAAAACAACGACCGCTTTGCATTGAGCTATAATTGGTTGACTGCACTCAAGTCTTCCTCAAAACAGATGGCGTCCAGAGACTGCTTCAGCCAACTGAGGATGGCTCAGGCCATCAGTAATGGTAGAGTCAAACCGGCATTTATCGATGAAACCGAAGATAACTGCAAAGGTCACCTGAACGATGTACCAAGACCCCCACTTCCCGCAACTGTGGCGCTACCGGAAAAGCCTGTGGAAACAGTTCCATCTGGTCAAGGGTACTTTAAAAGATGGAGACACTTTGACGCTTACGGAAGGTACGGTGTATAGAACGCTATTTCTCATCCCTAAACTCCTATAGTATTCGTTCTGCTTAAATCAAAGACAAATCGAAACATCAAATCGGTCGTCCGAAATACAGGGTGAATTTCGGGGTCAGAATTTCGGTGCGATGACAACCGCCCATCTGTCGGGGGACCCCACGAACGCTCGAATGCTACAGCTTGCCAAGAGAGGTGGATGCTTGACCGTGAACTTTCAGCTTAGTTAGCCTACCAAACCGTGAGTGCCAGCATCCAGTATTGAGTGACAAATGCTGCGGGAGATTGTTTACCGCTATAACTCACTCCCTCCTGCTGAGGTCATAAGCACCCCAATAGAAAAGCAGACTTAAGCAATCAGTTAATGGTGGTACCACTACTAAAGCACACGATGGGTGTGATGGCAACGGGTTGCCTACTGGTCGTCTGCTGATGTGATATGTGCACATCGTTCCGTTTATGTTTGTACCTTCGACCTTGTGGTTCTCCTGTTTCTTGCCTAGTGTTGGTTGCACTTGGGAAACGAAACAGGAATAGTGAGAACCCTGTCAAAAGATCCTTACTAAACAACGTCTGAATCGCCACACACAAACTAAGTAAGAAAAGAAAAAGATAAGAGAAGTGGAACACCACTAGAAAAATCATATTTTGCAGAACAGTACACGGTTCATATACGGTCATAAGTCAAATTATATTTATGCTGTAACATAAATATTAAGGTGCTCTAGGAAACTCACTGTTAGTCCCGGACTTTTTTCTCCGCGTCTTGTCGGGGCTTTCTGTTACCTTTGAGACACTGGTTACGTCTTCGCGTACTAACAGCCATTCTGTAAGTGAAATATTCAGCAGAACGACTGGGTCAGCTGTTACGGGATTATACACCACATATGTCCTTTGTAGATGGCCAGAATTACCGCAGACTTCGTAACTGTTGTTGCTCAAAAAGAGAGCTGGGTCAACTACAGTTTTCCTAGTAAGTGACAGCCTTTGGTCTAAACTAAAAAATACCCTAACAGACAGTCGTAAGTGGTGGACGTCTGAGAGTCGATCAGGATAGTTAAGCAGACGTAGTAATGTCATCGAGAAGGAAAATCCACCGAACAGGTTTGCATAAACCCACGCTCAGATGGACATATCTCACCCGAAAAGTTGCGACAGGTTTTCTACTTGTAGCCCGCAAGTACAGTGTTTTACGTCTCCGATATAAAGTAGTCGGATGTTGCCACCAGCTACAGTTACTGCTAAGTTATGCCGGCGGGTGTTTCCCAAGTTTTCAGAGATTCCAGCAACACTTAAGGTCCTAGCCATGGGTATTACGATACCAAGACCAGTGAGGATTCTTAAATGAGCAGGGGTTAGATTCTGAAAAACACGCGAGTTTTTATCTTAACATGACTTTTCTCACCCGACTGTGAGAAACGCGGTGAATGCTTGTCTTACGAGGTCGCGTAGCTGAGAATTATGGACGAGCAAGCTGATTACTTTCTCAAAAGCATTGAGGCTGGAATGGAATGGGATACACTACTTCTGGACTTGAACACGCTGACCTCGAATGTTGTTTTACCACACCGATAGCAACGTGCGTCAGCTATGTGTTACCCCAGCCTACACACAACGATATGAAACCGAAATTATACTTATCCATGTAAGAGAGTGGGAAGCATAAGTGAGTCTAACAAAGGAAATAGTTATATATGTATATACATAAAGATCCATTTGTAGCCGATGCTTTTGAAAGATATAGGATAGCCTTTGGAGACAGTTCCCTACCAGACTATCTTGGTCCAGTCTCACCATAAACACTTGACATGTCTGACTACATTTCTCAGAGTATCATAACTCTATCGCTTCAGAGTCACTACTCAAAGCTATTTTACTTATCAAGCCAAATTCAGTAACTGGCCGTCGCGATATTCCCAGGATTCTATCGGTTGAAGCATCTGAATTAATGGTACTGACCCCTTGAGGTACCTCAAGCACAGTCTGCACTGGCCGTGGCCACCTAGATGGAAGCAACTCTCTAAGCATTCCCTTGACAGGTTGTCTTTGGACAACAACTAGCATTCGCGAAGACCTAGCTCGACACTGAAGAAGAGTTCGGCAAGACTCTATGGGTCTGGGAGATAATCTCTGCTGTTGGCTGCTTTAGGCGTCTCGTAGGGGGCTACTTACCTCCGGAGTGAACATGTGCGCGATTACGTAGTTACTCATTCCCCGTAGTAGAGCAGGTATAAGTGCTATTAATTGCGAGTTTGAGTTGGTGTCACCATTTTCAGGCAAGTCGACCTCAGCGCACAGAAACTATGCTCTCGCATTGTGTGGCCAAAAGGGCAGGTGTCAAACTGGGGTCAGGTGTTTGGTGTCACTCACAGTTGAAAGTATTTTGTAAAATATAAGAGGGCAAATGTAAGATTGAAAAACTCGCCGTAACTGATTGTTTGCCGACCAGATTCAATCAAGTTCTTAACCGGGCCACCGTAGGTTACGTTCAGACATCACAATTTAACCTACTGTGGATTCTTCTTTTCGCTATTTCCATTGGAAATAACTCGGGGTCGTTGATATTTTTGATATTTCCTTAATACGCTGATATTTTCTACATTATTCCATTTAACCGTATGATGTTTGCAATTCGTATGTTGTCTTCACTTGAAGACTACGAATCCCTGGATAGCTGTTGTCATTTCATATGCTTCCCACTAAAATTCCTATTTCTATCATTACCGCTGCATCTATTTTTAATGTTATTAACTGTTAACCAATTTTATCTCTGTGGACTAAACTGCGTATTTTTCATCCGAATACATACATATCTTTCCATATCATGCTACTGCTATGTGTTACTTAAAGAAGTGAGACTGTCGGAGACTTAAATTTTTCTCTCAAATTTCAATATTCTGGTGGTGGAACTATGCTGAGCCCACACATCTGTAGAACCAATACATGCACCCATATCATATCCTGCAGAAGCTAACTTTAAGTATGCCAACTGGCTATTCGCCAGTGTATTAGTGAACATTCGTTTTTGATTGTTTTATATGTATACTTTGCTCTACCATGACCCCCTAGGTTTTTCAGGTAGTTTGGAAGTTCAACTTACCTAACAGTACACCTTCTTAAGATTTTATTAGGACTTTGGGATAAGTTTTCAGCGTTTGGTCGTACACAGCCTTCAGGACGTCATAGAACGAAAAAACCTCACTGCATTTTGGCTCATATTCTGCAGTAGGGCAAAGGTAAGTAACGTAACAATGTAAAGTAAGGAAAAATGAAAAAAGAAGAGAAGAAAGAGAAGAGTTATTGGGAGCAAACAGAAAAACAGGGAAGTAAAATTTGAACAATATTAGCTGAAAAATGGGTAACTGTGCAAAATGTAAAGAGAGGAGGTCTGTAAAACCTAAGAGTAATTATGAGCTGTGCAGCTGCTCTAGTAGATTGACTGTTCTTATGGTGTCGTCAACTAGCCTTCTGTTGAAGCCCTCAAATGAGAAGGGCTGGTCACATCAGCTGCAGTAAACGATAGGTCCAAAGGAAAGGAAACCTGAAATGAGTCGGTTTTACTAACACTAGTTGTTCCTAGGTCGCCGCTGTGCCCTTGCGGTTGTGGATGTTGTCCACGACTTTGCAGACACTTGTTTAGTACTACTGACGTTATAACAGCCGAGAGCTCACGAGCTGAGTTTTCAGAGTTGGTCGGCCTGTAACAGGTTTTTCAGCCGAATGGAAACTTAATTTGCTCCTCTTCCTACGTTTTCTAGGACACTGACACTCCTCTATGGGAGTGATGGGGGTAAATGTAGTCTTGCATATCTTCTGTGCAACTGAATTAGCTGTCCAACTGCAAGTGCACCCAGCTACATGACACAGATCTTCAGTAAGATTGAAGTTGAACAGGACTTGAAGCCAATTGCTTATATATACGAGATTATCCTTCCAGCTTTTGGCTCGTAACAACTCAACATCCTTGAAAAGTTCCCGTACAACATTCTATACAAGCGCAATCCATGACCTAAAGTGGTTTACGAATAGCTTTCGACATTTTAATCGACTTACTCGTACAGAACAATCATGTAGCAACAAAAGGCGGCTGACCCCGGCGCGGTAAAACGAATATGGATGGTTTTGACCGACATTAGTCTGCATTGAGTACGATTCACTTCTGATATTAATCACGATGAAAATGCTGACAAAATTATATAGATACATCACTCATTTTAAATATATACCCAATTTGGATATAAACCAAGAATAAGATTCAATGCCGTGCACGCCAAAGTTATGTGGGGGAAATGGCTTCAGACTTTGTTTATTTACCAAGTGTTTGCAATCCATCCAACATATACTTGGTTTTTTGTAAACGCGAAGACAACAATTCTTTATTTCTTGATGTGCTCCATTGAATGACTAGTTAGCAGATCTCTCTCACAAACTAAAGACAAGGACGACAGCAACCATGTAAGTTTACCATAAACCAAACTAATCTAATTTAAATAAAACTTTACCATGCTTGTACAACGTGGTAGTTTCCGTTGCGTCTGTTATGGATTTACTACTTGTGTGCAATATTTTCATCAGCAGCAGACCACTATCACGTTTTTCCTTGTGTTTGACGGGACAGTTCTACATAAACATTAAGCGAATACACTTACCAAGGAGTAAACACGACTCAACATTTATCCACGTGGTGTCGATCCATTTTCCGTGGTCCAGCCTTTGAGTGTTAGGTATCCTAGCAACCCCGACAAATGATCCTCACCTTTCACAGTCTTCTTAATAAAACAACACCTACGTATGGGGGTATAATAGAGCCAAATTCGTGTGGAAGATTTTTCGTCTAATTCTCATATAACAGTGAATCACACATAACTCCTTACAACTTCCTCGGAAACAGTAAGCGAAATTCCTTTGCACAGATCTCCCTAATTTACAGGCAGGCTACAACCTAGTACAGCAATGGGTTGCCGAATTCCACTTTGAAGGCCTACCAGAGAAGGCCAAAGAATGGTAAATGGACCATGATGCTTCCCATCTGTCTCATGCTGCGAAAGATGCGGGACCGCACTAAATCCCATGACGATTGCTGTTTCTATTCAAATGTTTCATAATGTGGTTGTCAGCCGGTCTCTCTACCAGCATTGACACTTCTTGCAGTAACGATACTGGCACAGAAAGCGAAGGTTTTGGATGGAAAACTAGTAACGATCTAGAAGCCCTCAATATGGCACTATTTTGAGTCATAATCTACATGTTTCAAATTATTTACACAGACAGAAAAATGAATTTTTCGTCCCAGACATTTGAGCTATTGTCCTTACTTTGCGCTTCTGAGGGGCTGATTCATCGATTAGATTCGTCCAGGCAGTGTTACCCAGGAGACTTCACTGGGAAGTTTCGCTCCACCATAAATCATCTGAATTTTCAGTGTACATCACACTTTAACCTATGTGGTACTGTTTGGAAACAAGTGAAATACCATCCGGAATACTGGTTGTGGTCAAATGGAATGGTTATTATATGTATAATTGTCAGTAAAGATTCATATAGAGGAAACATGAAAGTTATTGTAGGTTTTGGTGAAAGAAAGCTAGTTACCTGAATAACAATATGCGAATTATACTGCAATCTTACTCCACTTCCTTTGGAATTCTAAATAACACGAATAAAGGTATGGCGAGAGAGGCATCTAGCGTACATCAACGCTGTAGGTTTGTAGATAATTTAACCAGTGATTACATCTGTCTATGAGATAAAAGTTCTACGTTAGTATTTTCTAACATGCTCTTTATGCCTCCGAACCTTTGTATAGAGGGTTCAACGTATTTTGAAACGTTTTTCAACAGGAAACGCTCTTTCCAGCCACTTTTAATCCGGCTTGTACCGTTAAGTGAATTGTTGTTTCATTTTCTCAGTCATCAATTTTCTCTATCGAAAAACACGAGGTTTCGATATCAGTCAGGTGTTAGTTCGCCAAGTCAAATATGGCTTCACTTGTCCCCTACAACACCACTCTCTGTCTTCTGTATATCGTTAGTGATAGCTGTTGCAGATTTAATCTAACCTATTTTTCGTAGCAGAAGGATTCTCTGATGGTAGGCAATCATGTTATAACCGGAATTGCGACCACATTTGGACTTATTCCATCACTTTTTGATCTCGAAATAACGCTCAGTGGTTTTTTTCACATGGGGAGACACAAACCTCTTGTAAAGCGGACGTAGTGTGGCCTACGGCTCTTTTATCCCAAGTATGCAGTAGAAGCCGTTCACTATTGATGGCATAACAATTATTTCGCATCACTATATTATCGATGAACATCAGAACGTCGACCTATAGCTAGTCATCGGTTAATTGATTATTGGATTTTTCTTGCTTTTCTGTCGATTTGAGGTTTTATAAGAATGATGTTCGAATGACATATATGTATCCCCTGAATGTAATTACCAGTTTGATGACCAGTGTCTCAACCATTTAATGCATTTCGGAAGTAGAATTATATTTATGAATCTATTTCTATATATTTGATGTTGTGAGGACTCATGTGCTATTACACCTAAGAATGATTCTGAGTTTGTTTTGTTTTTTCGCACAGAAATAGTAGCGCAATTTTGCTACTAGAGGTAATACGAAATGTCATTTTTGTTATCGTTATGGTCGAGGACGGTCTTGAATATAAACAACAGCGTAAGTTTTTGTGTCAGGCAGATTACAGTGATAAATTTTATGGAACTGGTTCAATTAAATAAGATAACATTTGCTTTTGACTTAATACATGCCTTTTTAAAAAGAATGTTTCTGTAATTTATCTGGAGTTGAATAAGACCTTGATTACCATAAGTAGGAAAGGAATGTATTTATATCCACTGCAATAAGTCTGACAAAGTTTTGAGACCTATGCTCACTGCAATTTTTCTGCCTATTATAATAACATCTCAAGTCAAGTTGAGAAGTAAACATTTCGTGCCTGTTCTCATAATAAGTGTAAGCAGTTGTAAGTCAGTGTAAAAATATATGTACGTGAATTCAAATTTTTTTAAGCGACAAGCCCTAAAAGGAATAGAGTATAGCTGAGGAAAAACATTTTCATTTCTCTAATCACCTTATTTGTTTTAGCAAATAAGAGTCAACTTTCTGTCTTTGTTTCTTAATTCATGTATGCATTTGTAGTTATTGTCAACGAAGTTAAACCTTTGTAATCGTCAAGGAATAATAATCTTTTGACAAGACTAATAAAGCCTCGTGTGCGTCGGTGGCACAGTGGTTAGGACTCTCGCCGACTATGCAAATGGTCCGGGGTTCGATCCCCTGCCGGCGCACACCCGATATCTATGGTCGGCCTGAATTTGGGCTACCGATATCCATGCTGAAAATTCCACACTTGTACTGAAAATACGGTGTGGAATCAAGCTGTAAATCAAAAAAAAAATATTAAAAATTAATGCTTCTAGTACTTTACATAGTCATTATTTCTCGTCGTCAGTAAGTCTTCTTAAACGGAATCTTCAAATGCTGATGTTTGAAGATTGCTTTTAAACTTTCTTATCTAATGTTCAGTCCAACCACAATAAAGTGAAACCCAATGACTCGATTTTGTTCGCTAAATTATATATATATATATAAAAATAAGGATGATTGCTCACTAGTATCCAATATCCGATATCGGTTTTACGAGCTACTTTAAACCAATTTGATTTCTTCGTGCTCGCCTTTTGGTTTTGAGGTATAGGTTCCTGATCTTCGGTAAACTTCTGCGTAGCTCGTTCCGCCACTCGACTGTCGTAGCTTTGGTTGACTCTAAAAGGAGTAGTTCAGGGATTAATTTTATGTGGTTTGTAGTGTGAGGTATGTTAAGACTGTTACTACTGTGAGTGGAGTTGACGCTTTCACTAGTTAGTTCTCCGGTATCGCCGTCAAAAGAAAAGAGGTAATAATAATAATAGATATAATTAGTGAAGTTTTTCAGACTAACAGACAGAAAAAGAAATAAGAAAACGTAACAACAGTCAGCTGATTAAATTTGAAGAATAATATAAATTATATATATATATATCGGTAATAATGATACGTGTAGTTAAAGTTGTCGGAAGAGTAAGACGGGAGAGAATGTAAAGAAGTAAAACGACAAGTTTAATTGTCTACCCCTGAATGGAGTATGCGATTTTAAGGGGATAGGCCATTTGGCTGCAGTCCTTCTGTCACTGCACGATTGTTCAGCCTTCGCTTAAAGGCGTCCGCAGACGGTGCCATATCTACATCTGCCGGTAAGGAATTCCAGGGACGGCAGACCCGCAGTGAAAAGAAAGTGTGAGCGCATCCGGGTCCTCGCCCTCTGGTGAGCTATCCTTCTGGGATTTCCACGAGAGAGCCTATGCCTACTCAATGTCAGAACACCTTTGTTTGGGTGATTCTGGTCATTTGTTATTTTGTAGGCAGTAATTAAACCCCCCGTAAGACGACAGTAGCTGAGTGTGAATAGGCCTAATTTCTTCAGCCTTTGATCATTGGGTTTATTTCGGAGACCAACCACTCCTTTTGTTACCCGTCGTTGAACTCTTTCCAAGAGGTTGGCGTCTCTTCTAAGCAGTGGGGGTGCAATGATATTATGCACTTCAAGGTGTGGTCTGATGTATGTTTTGTACAACCTTAGAAAGAGCTGAGGAGTGAGTGCACCTAACTGCCTGTGTGTAAAGTGTATGACCGCATATGCCCTCGCTACGTTCCCCGTGTGATGAACACTTGTGTCCATTTTTTCCGTCAGAACTAGACCTAAGTCGCGTTCCGACGTTGTGAAGGACAAGTTTCCATCGCACAGGGTGTAACTTGCATTCCGCAGTCTACAGGTGCGTAACTTTACAACTTTGCACTTTTTCAGGTTGAAAGTCATGCCACTGGCTACCGCCCAGTCTTCCAGAAGGTTTAGATCTTCCTGTAGCCTGTCTGAGTCCTCCGGACACTTTATCGCCCTCCATATCTTCACGTCGTCAGCGTGTAGAAGAGACGGGCAGCTTAGACGGCATGGTAGATCATTGATAAAAATCAAAAACATTAGTGGTCCTAGGATATAACCCTGCTGCACTCTTGATGACGAGCTGTGCCAAGATGATCGGACTCGATTGACCTTGGTGCAAAGTTGCCTTTCAGCTAGGTAGTCCTTTAACCAAGACAGAGAAAACAGAATTGGTGAAGATACCTAACCAACAATAGCAAGCATCAGTCGACACCAGTTGGAGAAATCCAAAGGAAGTCATCTCTTTCGCTTCTCGAGATATAATCGTCTCGACTACTGGTGGCACAGATAAGGGATGTCAAAGCCAGAATCGGGCTGGAAAAGCAAAACAAGCGCTAATTAATCTGCAGTCAGTGTGGAAAGCTTCTGCAATCAGCATGCGTAACAAGACCCGGATATTCAACAGCATTGTCAAATCACTACTTCTAAATGGTTCACAAACTTGGCGTGTCACAAAAAGCACTTTTAAAAGCCTGAAAACCTTTATTACCAGCTTTCTTCACTGGCTCTACACTGAAGATCAAGTGACCAGCCAGAAATTTTAAGCATCGAGAAGCACTGGCAACGAATCAACCCATAAGGCATCGTCATACACAAGTGCAGAAGAGAATGGAGATGGATAGAACACACATTGTGAAGACTGGTGAGTGACATTGCGTGCCAGGTTCCAATGTAGAACCCTAATCCGAAACGACGTATTGGGAGGAAGCGAAGGCTTATGGGCGAATTGTGAATTCAGCTAAATGGAATAACTCCAGAGGTATTTAAGTATGGTGGAGACAGTTTACTGTCTGCATTAACTGAGGTTCTAGGCAGCGTCTGGGAATCAGAGGAAGTCCCATCGGGTTGGTGTAAGTCACTGATCATCCCGATATACAAGAAGGGAGACAAGTCCTCTTGTGATAATCACAGAGGGATTAGCTTGACTAATATAGTATCTAAAATCCTAGGCTCAATAATACTGTGTAGACTAGGTGGTGCTCGGGAGGCACAAACACGAGAAAACCAGGCAGGTTTTAGGCCAGGAAGAGGGTATATTGATCATATCTTCACCCTTCGACAGATTCTAGAACATAGGCATTCCTACCGGCGTCCAAAAATCATTATATTTCTTGACCTAAAGGCGGCATTCGATTCTGTCGACCGGGAGGTTCTCTGGCGATGCTTGGCTGTGAAGGGAATGCCGAGAAAATACATTGCACTGATTAAGGCACTCTACTCGTACTCATGCAGCCAGGTGAGGGCCTATGGCGAGTTGTCATCTGAAGTGGTGACGACTAGTGGCGTCCGTCAAGGATGCCCATTATCCCCATTTCTATTCAACTTCACCATAGACGTACTAATGGACTTAACCCTAACACACTTCAGCGACTCAGGGATTGACTTGCTACCAGGGAATAATCTCGTTGACTTAGAATATGCGGACGACATAGTCCTTCTAGGCGAGGACGCTGACAAAATTCAGAGTTTACTGAACACCCTGAGCAACAATCTTCGTATGTTTGGCATGCGATTCGCCCCTGTAAAATGTAAGATGATGCTGCAGGATTGGACTTCACCGACCCCTAGATTAGAAATAGGAAGTGAAGTGGTAGAGCACGTTGACCGCTTCACTTACTTGAGAAGTACCATCAGCCCCAACGGGTTGATCTCCGACGAAATCTCAGCACGAATACAGAGGGCTAGGTTCGCATATGCCAGTTTGCGCCGTCTCTGGCGTAGACGCGATATCCGACTATTGACCAAAGGGCGTATGTACTGCTCAACAGTCCGCTCCGTCCACCTTTATGGCTGTGAGACATGGCCATTGAGAGCAGAAGACATGAAAAGATTATCTGTGTTCGATCATAGGTGTCTGCCTTCTATCTCCCGCGTGAAGTGATATAATAAGGTAAGCAATGTTGAGGTTAGGCGTCGAGTGCTAGGTAAGGAGGGGAAATCAATCGACGAAACGGTGAAATTACTTCGACTGAGATGGTTAGGACATGTGTTACGTATGCCTAGTCATCGCCTTCTTCGACAATGGGCAATGTTAGCTGATATAGGGCCAGGCTGGAAAAGAGCTAGCGGCGGTCAAACGAAAACATGGCACCAGTGAATGAAATTCACAACAGTTAGTCTAAGCCACGTAGGAAGGTGTAGACTTCTAGTCTGGTTGGGGTACTCAGGACGGTAAAGACCAATTGTTGGAAACAATTGGTGACATGGCTCAAATTCGTTCTCAATGGCGCAGATGCATCCACTCCTTGTGACTCATGATTTCCAATGAAACTGTTTTGTTCTTCGTTATTACTATTCCTTTGTCTCACACCTCTGTTTACTGTCTATATTATGCATTTCTCCTGCTTTCTTCTCTTGCTTTGTGTGCTACATGGGGTGTGGCGACTTGAACTGCCGCACATATGTGCAAAGTTCTATGTCGAAAACAGACTGACCGACCGACCGACCGAAAACGGTTTGTAGAGAATGAGGTGAAATGAAGATGTGAGGCTAGAGCCTTGTATTCCTCTATAAATCTAAAGGAATAGTAACATAAAACACTTAACTGGCATCTACTAAAATAACTGCCTTAACAGAAAAAGATCCAAAATGTCATACTATTTGTGGAGGATTGGCCTATTGCAGAAGTTTACGTCTTCAGAACTACTTGTTCGAATAATTTTGCGTTGGAAATAATGATGAACTGTGCTAAATTTATCGGTACCTTTTAGTTTGTGACAAGAACATGGTTCTCAAAGCAGTATTGAGGTAATTTTTTATAGAACAATTAGAAAAAGTCCAATGAACCCACCCGATTACAATATTTGCAAAAGTTACAAGTGCACGACATGGTTCTCATGAGTCAGGAATTTGGTTTCTAAAAACGTATGAGTTGAAATTTGGTGAATCCCATTTACTAAAGCTCAAACGTAAACTGATGAAGATCGATTTTGTTACGGTAGTACTATTCAACAAGATTTAGCATGTGCGAAACGTTTAAATGTAGACAGTTTTCATTTTCGACCAACATATTTGTTCTCTTAGAATTAATGATTTCAGATTTTTTGTGTACTTTTACTGTCGTCCTTATGGTTTTGTTTACACTGGATAAGATTAAAATGAATTATAATTAAATCTAGATAACCGTTATTCATTTTTGGAACGTGTTTCACAGCAGAACCAATGCAAGCTTACATATTTCCATTAAAAATTTTGACGTAGGCTTTAATGTGTAGTTAGCCAAGAACTCCAATATTGGGTAAAAAATGTTAGGAGTTACCAGACCCTGGATGGTAACTACTGTAATCTTTTAGCAGTCACTGGACGTCTACTATCCTTAGTGGAACGCACGATATTCGAATAATGCGAACCTAAGTAGACAGATAGAATTAGAACACATTAACCTTATTATCAGTGTCACGTATTGCTCTTTAAGGTTATTACATTATAATTTCATGTCTGCTTTAACATGAACCTGTTTGTTATACTCGCAATTACAGTAGTATTCATTTTTACATTTTAAGGATTTATGAGCCTTGCGTGACAAACACTACTTTCTGATAGCCATTACAAATAATAGTTGAATCACGTGAACAGAATTACATGAAGTAGACTTATAGTTATATATTTAGTGTTAGCGCCACAGTGAAAATCTAATAGCACACAATATTTAATCCTACCTTTGTTTAAAATCGTTTTTAGTCCTTGTTAATTTATACAGTTATTTATCTAAGTTTATGTAGGAAACTAAAGAAATGCATTTCGTAATGGAACATCTACAATTATTATTGATTATAAAATATATACTCCAACAAAATATTTGGCCACTAGGGCTGAATTATCCAGAGAAATTCAACTCAAACAAAAAGTATTTATATCATTCATTCAAGTGTAGACATATCTGCGAATACTACTTGGAATAATCTTGCAAATGGCAAATTGATTGCCTTTAGCATTAGTGAAAATTATTAGAAGACATATTTCCGGGGAGAAGTTATACTTCTATATGCAAGAATTCTCAGCACAATTGTTTCAATCCGGCTTACTTAATATTCATGTTTTGATGTCTAATTGTTATATTACTTACTTGTTTCTATTTTAGTTCTGCTGGACTGGAGTTCAGCTATCTTACTTGACGGCTTAATGAGGTTAGCTAAGCAACACAAGAATCCATTGTTATAGGCAACTCATTGTTAGATCACCTTCTCTTGGAAAATTCACCTCACAGCTATTCTGTTGTCTGCAGTGGGTTGTAATTCAGACTTTCTTTCAACTGTTTTTTCCTTTAGGTTCCCAGTGGGAAATATGGCTTCAAGCTACAGGCCTGAAGTTTCAGTAACAGTAGTGTTTATTTATTTTTACTGGATGGGGTCGCTAGCCTCAACCTTCCCTCTTTGCCAGTCCTATTACTGGCACAGTGAGATAAAGGAGTGCGTCGGCCAGGGATCGAACTCCGGACAACCTGCATGGCTGGCGAGCATTCTATCGTTGTGCCACCGACGCACCTTATCTACAAAATACTCATATAAATAACAATATTTGTAGAGTATTTGACTGCCGGATTCTACAGAAATTTGCGAATTCATTAGATACCGCTTTTTCACATCTGTTGCCTGTTTTAAATTTACTACAGAAAAGAAATGCTCTCGAAATATTTTATACCAATAATGTGATAAATACAAATAATTTAGGTATTATATAGTTAACTTTCTCCTTAATATCTGCTTTCATTTGACGCCAAGTATACCTCAATTGTTGGTGTTGTTTTTTTTGTACACAAATGTAGGTAGCTCATCTGTTTGCTTAGCTCTTGTTGGGAAAGAAGACAAAAATAATCCGGTTACACTAGAGCAAATTCGTAAAAAGTCAGTCAAATTTCCCGCAGTGAATGATTTAGTTACAAAAGCAATAGAACCTGAAAATCCTTGGTTAAACAGTAAGTCATAAATGTATATATATGTGTATTAATCGTATACTACTTCAATTCTAGGACGACGTCTGTCCCCTCAAGAGTTAATCTCCACTTATAAACTTCGTTGTGATACGTCTAAGATTCAACCTTTGTACAGTGTTATACTACAGTTGGAGGTAAATCTATGGCAAAAATGACGTTTGTAGTCTATAGATCTTACACAGTCATTGGCTCGAAGACCTTTGTTCGATCTTAAAGGTAAACTATTAATTAGTTTAATACTTCATGTTAGACGAGCTTAGTAAATATAACACACACAGGGATATGGGATTGATAATCATAATCCTGTGGGCAATGAAATGTGCTCGAAAAGTTATTCATATTATTAATCCTGTACAACTGTGTGTTATATCAAATAAACCTATGTGACATAGAATTATACTCTACTACAGTGTTTAAATTCTATGATAACAAAACTTCATCTTCGTTTTAGGTTGTCAACTTAATGAAGGACATATTGATATGCTTGAAAATGTCTTCAAACATGTTCAGTTTAAGTACTTGAATCTGGAAAACACTAATCTTGATGATGAGGTAAATATTTGATGGTATTGTTACTTTTCAGTTTACTTTAGTTCTAAACAATCTATAACTTTGTATAAAGTTACGTTGATTTGCTATCATTGTTATTGTTCCCTTGGGTTCCGAGTGGAACATAGCGCTTCAACAGCACATCTCCACTTTGTCCTATTTTCTGCGATTCTCTTCATCTGGTCCCACAACTGCCTATGGTCTCCGAACTTCTTTTCTTACGATCTCCTCCATGTCACCCTTGAACGGCCCACTCATCGTTACCTCTTTTGGTTCCGCTCGATGCCACTCGACGGTTTCCTGGCCAATTGGTCTCAAATATGGAGTGAAGGCAGCTGTTGATAGAAGTCTGTATTCCTTTTGGAACGCTTTTTGTGACGCACCAAGTTTCTGACCCATATAGAAGAACTGAGTGACCCAACATTGGTGTTCAAAATCTGAATTTTGTTGTTTATGCTGAGTGCAGAGGATTTCCAAACTGAGTTCAGAGTGATGAAGGCGTATCTTGCCTTTCCGAATCTGGCTACCTTTGATAGCTTCATCCGTTCCGCCCGTAGTTGAAACGATACTTCCTAGATAAGTGAAGGAAGTAACCTCTTTCTATTCTTAGTAATCATAAATTTTACAAATTTAGTTAGAAAATCAGATATGAGGTGCTGAAGAGTTAACCGATATCACGGAATATGTAATTATTTCCAGTTCAGTGCAAAACGTACTTCCGTGAAGACACTAGTGGAAAGTGATTCAAAATTTCCCCTGAATTATCTATCATTTTACCCATTTACTGTGTTGTTTGTATTTTGCATGTCAATCACTGGCTTAATAAGTAAAACCAACAAGTCAACGTTAACTGGTTAAATGAAAACTTCATAACTTATTGCATATCAAGCAATATCTCCTAGTGAGTTTCATACACTTCACTTCAACACTGTTAGACAAGAATTTTGGATAGCTTAGTTTAGTAGTTGAGGAATTTTGAAATCTTTAGGTAGGTATATATACAGACTGATACGAAAAACTATACATAATGACTAAGGATTCACTCTACTATTTGTAATAGAGAAATGTATCGGGTTGTTTTAAAACACAATAGTACATAGTTTGCTGAAAATACCCTAGGTACTTTTTGATGCTGATAATAATGCCGAATATAATTTATCAGAAAATGAATATTTCTTTACATAGTATACTGTTATTGTTTGTGACACACATATGTTCTATGCGTGGTATTTAATACTTTTATAGCATTAAAAATCACAGCTTTTGATTCTGCACACTGCTGCTTAAAATATGTAATGCGCTTTTTTCTATTCTACCTAAGTTATTATTTATATTAAATTTACTCCTGAAACTTTTAAAGCTTCAAATATATGAAGTAAGAAATACATAACTGGTAGGGCTTGATGATGTCAACTTTTTGAGGAGAGAAAAAACGTTAAAACATTAATTCAGCCGGTTAATAATTACCACATTTATCCTAAGCTTTTATCACACAATTTGTTATAATTTCTAGTATTCGTCTGTGGGGATTTGATTGATTGGTTACAGGATTACATCATGAGCTGATATCCGTTAGAGAACCATTGGAAAATCTGGATGTACTGAACAGCTGTTTCGTCCTAGTTTGGAACTCTTCATCAGAATGCACCTACCGCCAGGGTTCCAACCCAGGACCTTATGTCGTGAATTGGCAGAAGTTGGAATTCATGGGCCATTGGATTGAGTCGCAGTGGCTTAATGGTCTATATGCTCGCCTTGTAACCTGTTATAATTTCTCTTATCATTCATATTGATAATTTTCTTTAACTATCCAGATAAATATTCTTCATAATTATCGAATTCCATGAGATAGTGTATAGTAAGGTTAGGGTATTATACTCACACACACTAATTCACTGTATTTTGGTTAACTTATATTCTAAATGTTGAGTTCATGAAGTGAATAACAAAGTACATTTCTAGGGGGAATAGGTATGTGCCTATCCTATGTATTGCCTTAATGACTGTCACTGTTAAAAGATTGGAAGGTAGGCAAGAACATCATCTACCTACAAGTTTAACAAAGTATGTATATATATGTATATATAATACATAGGACTCCAAGCTTGAGCTTGCAGTGGTGTTTTTCACCGGATGGAGTTAGTAGCCGTAGGCCCAACCTCCCATATTTCCTGGGATTACTCCCAGATAAGCGAGGTTTAGGAGTGAGTCAACTGGGGTTTGAACCCGGGACGATGTGGATGGTCGGCTAGTAAGCTTAACTTGCCAGATTTCATTGTTTTGATATGAAAAAGTAACATCAGAAGGCAAGACATGGAAGCCAAGGGTATATTTTCCATTGCTGAAACCGATATTTATATGCATACAGTCTATATTCTTTAACCAATCACTGAGCGTGTTATTTTGTTTACATTAAACGACATGAAATAGAATCTTCATATATATATATATATATATATATATATATATATATATATATATATATATATATAGTATTCTGATGCTAATGCACTACTGAAGTATGGGAATAGTATTCAGACGTTAACACCAACAAATACAATGATTCTTACTGTGAGAATAATATTCCGTTGGAACACATTGTCTGTATCACACCACCACAAAAAGACCAACAGTAAGGAATTATTTGAAGTAAATATAGTACTGCAACCGAAGATTTCAGTATCTACTGTAACGAAAAATGGACATGATGGATACCTCAGTAACCTCATAAATATTAGTTAAATTTTTTACTAATTCTAAGACACATACTATACAACAGGATCTTAGATCTCATATCTTATTTGAATTATGCTTTCATGTACACTGCATGATATCCTTCGCTCTAGAATATTCCTAGAAATTCTACAGTAATGCAAAGGCTGTCCTGCTGTTAAATTGTGTGCTCTATACGCCTTATTGTATCATTTTATGCGAATAAATATAGAGCATTGTTAATGGATGCTTTAACAGGCACTAGAAATAGGCTAGCTGACTTTTGTAAGGTAATCTATTTTCAAGTCTTACTTGACCTGTGATTTTATTGCTTTATTTATGTCTTACAAGAACTTAGAGATAATAACCTCACAACCGAATCAATTTTGAGTAAATGTAGAGAAAACAAAAGCAAGACAATGAGTCTATGTGATAGAAACCCTACATTAATGAGGTGTATTTTCAAATTCAAAACTGAATTTGAGTCATATTCATAGTCTTTTAGGTACAAGTTGTGCTGGCATATAAAAAGGTTGAAATATTTTCATTCCACAAACACGGTACTCATTCATAAATCAACTGACGATACGTGCATTCAGAACACCATTTATTATTCAAAACATGATGGAAAATGCAAAAAAAGAATAGCTTAAACAAAGAAAGAATGAATATGTTTTCAAGGTGATACCAGTTCGTTCTATTTTTCGTCAGTTCTTTTAAACTGCCTACATCCTAAGTAATACCAAAATATTATTATTATTCCCTTGAGATCTTAGTGGGACATAGGGCTTCAACAACACATCTCCACTTTGTCCTATCTTCTGCCGTCCCCTTCACCTTGGACCACGATTGCCCACAATCTCTCATCTCCTCCTCAGACGATCTCCTCCATGTCACCCTGGGACGCCCCTCTCGTCACTCCCCACTCAGGTCCCACTCGAGCTACGGCCTGGCGCACGATGTCATTCGACTATCTCCTCAATGTATTCCCCCATTCATTTCCATTTTCTCTTACATCTTTGGTGAGCGACCTGTTCTTGGTTGGTTTCTTCCCACAGTTTCTTGTTACTAATTCTTTCTGGCCAGCCATTTGATCTTCAGCAAAGAGTGAAGGCGTGTGTCGGTGGTATAGCGGTTAGGACGCTCACCGACCATACACATGGTCCGGGGTTCGATCCCCGGCCACAGACGCACTCCTTTACCTCGCTACGCCAGAAATAATGCTGGTAAAGATGAAAGGTTGGGCATGAGGCTAGCAACCCCATCCTGTAAAATAAACACTGCTACAGAAACTTCAAGCCACTAGCTTAAGGCCCTATGTTCCACTGGGGAACGTGAAGGAAAAAAAACAGAGTGAAGGCAGCTGTCGATAAAAGTCTGCAACCTGTTGGAAATCCTTTTCGTGACTGATACGCATTGCAAGTTTGTCACCCATATAGAAGTACTGACTTCACATTGGTGTTAAGAATCCGAATCTTGTTCTTTATACTGAATGACAGCAGAAAACTCCAAACCGATTTCACGCTGATGAAGGCGTATCTTGCCTTTCCAATTCTGGCTGGATGACTTTGACATCTTCATCCATTCCGTCTGCCTGTAGTTGAAACGATGCTTCCTAGATAACTGAAGGAAGTAACCTCTGTTAAATTTCTCCCGTCGATGGAGATTAGTGCTGGTTGTTGTTGCTACTGGTTGGCTATCTTCATCACCTCCGTCTTCTCTGTGTTCACATGGAGTCCTGTCTTCGCTGCCCACATCTTCAGCCAGTTTGTTGGTTTCCGCTTTCAAGTCTTCGAGTTTGTGTGACATTAGACATACATCATCCACGCGCGGAATCCAGATCTTCAACAGTCTTCTTATCGGTCAGCACAGCGTACCCCTGTCTTCTCACTCCCAATGCACAGTCTGACGCATAATCCAGTCTACCACAATTAAGAATATCATTAGTGATAATAGGCAGCCCTGTCTTACTCCTGTATTCACTTCGAACGCCTCGCTGAGTTTTCCATTGTGGATAACCTGGCACGTGACATTGTCATATAGCTGTTGATTGAAGCTGATAAAGGTTTGGGCACTGCACGCCGTAGTGTTTAAGTAGTTTCCAAATTACTTGTCGGTCATATCAAAATCTAAATTACAAAATCTCTTAACATACTTTTATCACAGCGACGTCGAATTATGGATAGAAAGTATAAGCAACATAATTCCGAGATGATTTAATTAGACAAATTATTCAGTGTTAGAAGGCTAATTGTCTATAATATAATCAGATAAGAAGGGGGACTACAGAGTTCAGATTTTGCTTGGATGGACTAGAGACAGAACAAATGATCAAACAACACAGTGAATTTATGCATAATATGACGGAAAATTTAAGAAGGTTGGAGTGAAAAGTAAAAGCGGAATTATGACACAGATAAACAATCAAGTAAATTTAAAACCTCAAACCAACCTTTTCATACAGAAAAATAGAGTGATAAATTTCTCAGTTTCCTGGTAAGTCTAACTGCACAACATTTCACTTAATTTTAATTTTCACTTACTGAGTTGAACTCATCACTATAAAGTTTTCAAATTTACTTGATATTTTTTCTGTGTCTTAATTTCACTTTTACTTTCCAGTGCAACCCTCTTAAATTTTTCGTCATATTATGTGTAAACTCACTGTGTTGTTGTTCGATCATGTATTCTGTCTCTAGTCCATCATTGTTTCTAAGCAAAATCGTACGCCATCTTGTCTAATTATACTGTAAATAGTTAACTTATCAACACTGAATAATTTGTCTACTTACATCATTTCGGAATTATATTGCTCATACTTTCTATCCATAATTCGACGCCACACTGTTGTGACAAAAGTATGTTCAGAGATTTTGTAATTTATATTTTGATATGGTTATAGGATGTAGGTAGTTGAAAAGAACCGACGAAAAATACAACGGCCTCATTTTATCTTGAAAAAATATTCATTCTTTCTTTGTTCTAACTAATCAAAGCAACCGATTGTATAGAGGAATAAGCCTAGACATAAACTCAGTGCATTTATATTCCTGACGAGTGATAAGGTATGTATCTGTAAGATTTTAGTAACTTTGATGTACTTTGATATTGATGTCTTAATTTGGTTACATTAAGATTTACCGCTTATAAATTCTCAGAAATCCATTACCATATAGGGTTTTACTAACACTGATTTCTTTTTTGACAAAAAATGGTTTTCGCCTAAAACAGTAACCAGGCAAATAGTCAAGGCGAATAGTCAATTTTTCAGCTACTGTGCGTCGTATGCTAACGAACAGTTATAACTCGTTATAGGTATTCTACTAAATCACTTACTGATATAAGATGGTTGGAGGCAATCAGCAGGAAGCTTTGGATAACCCAGGTTTCGTGCTAGTTGGCATTCACCAGTCAGCAGGGCGTATCTGCAATACTGAAAGGACTCATGTCCTTTCTGAGACTCGAACTCGCATCACCCAGTATCCAATACAGTCTTACAGGATGTCAATCGTGAGGCCGAATAGCTCAGTAGTGACGTCTCTGACTGCAGCACTGGGTGACACGGGTTCGAACTCCAGAAGGGACATGAGTTCCTTGAAGGTTGCAGATACGCCTTGCTGGCTGACGACTGCCAACTAGCACGAAACCTGGGTTATCCAATGCTTCCTGCCGACTGCCTCCAACCACCCAACATCATCAAATCAATGTGCACCTTGATGGCGAGCTACGTGGAACGGTAGCCACATTGCAAGCTTGACTGATAGAATTCAGTCTGCACCAAAGACAGGTCCAGACATATCACACTGGTTACAAGTGTCCAATTAAAGTAAATCACTTGCTTTTCGGATCTTCCGTTAGTATAACACCTGCTAGTATTTTTTTTCTCTGTAAAATTTAACCGAAAATGAAGTTAAGGTTAACAGTGAATTTTTCTCTTAAGAAAAGTGAAGTTTGAAGAGAGAACCAACTACTAGAAAAAAAATAACAAAGTAGCATTCTAATATGAATAGGTTGTTAGATATTTACTCTTCTCCACGAATCGTACCTGGTATTCATTTCCAGTCAGGATCTTAGTGAAAAGTAAGTGCTCTTCTTATATGGTAAGCAACCGGAATGATGAAATTTCTTCTATAACTACTAGGTAAACAACTATAAAAGTTAGTTAGTTATCTTATATGTGTAAAACTTGGACAGTGTAGTAGTAGTATGTGGTTCCATATTAATTTGTTCATTAGATATATCAAACAGCGAAACAGTATTATTTACTGGATGACGAGGTTTCGAACCCAATTTATTGTTCACACCTACATCGAAACTTGAGTTTTATGCTTTTCTTTATTCTTTACTATTTGTCATTGGGGCAGAAGAATTTTCCAGATGTCTGGGTGGACAGATGTTGAATCACTTCTATTACACGTGTTTGCAGTTGATTCGATAAATAAAGCTTCTGTTGTCAATCTCTCTCTCCACCCTGTTACATTAGATTTTAAAACTGTCATCTTATTCCATCCATCCTATTGTATGGTTGTGTATTATTGTATGTAGTGAGTGGTATAGCTGAACTATTCTCCAGAATTCTTATCCTATTAGAGTAAACTAATCTAGATTTCTCTACGTTGTTTTACTCTAATTGTCTGACTGACCCCGTTTTACTACCCTGACCTGACATTCAGTGCAGGGTATTAGATAAACTAAATTATTTTGTTTAATTGGCTTCACAGGATTCTTTAACCGACAAAGCTTGCTTCCAATTTAGTTTATTGGTTTAAATACCACTTTAATTCATGCATTGTTAAAAATTCTCCATAAGGTTTCTGAGGTTCCTTCTTTGTATGGAAGTACTATTGATGATTTATATTCCCTATTGTTGTTGTCATTATTCTGTGCATGTTTGACATGCATGTCGTCATTATATTATTATTAGCACTACCATTATTATTAATTTTAGTTTACATTTCCCTACTTACTTCCTGATTAATTTATCAGGGTAATTATTAAGTTTCAAAGGTTCTCTTATATGCCTCACTTCCTGTCTTTCCTTGGTAATTTTCCTTGGTACTATTTAGTTTTTGTGCCCTATTACTTAAACATTTCACCAATCCTATTTTCACAGACATAGGGCGGGATAATCAGAAATCCAAATATTGGTCTGAATGTATGGGTTTTCCGTAAACACTAGTGTTTAACTTTCCACCTTCTTTCCTTTTTACACTACAATCTAACATTGGAAGTTCCCCTTCCTGACTTTCCAATTCATAAATGAATTGAATTGCCTCCACCTTTAAGTTAATGTGTTCAAAAAATCTATCTATATCCTGTGTTCTAGGTACAGCGAATGTGTCACCTACATCCCCTTTACCATACTTTTGGGGTAGGCTGAACGTTTCAATCGATAGGTTTTCTCACCTATGCATGAATATATCTGACACAATCGGAGATATTGGTGACCCCATTGCAATTCCCTTAGTTTGTTTGTATATTTTCCCTTGGAATTTAAATATTATGGAAGTTAGGCATAGCTTAACCCCCAGCATTATGTGCTGGAGTGGCGCTTTTGTTATAAGTTCAGGTTCTTGGTCAGAAATGAGTTCGTTTCTGACTGCCTCTATAGCCTTATTCATCGCTATATGTGTACATATGATAACTATTAAATTCTAATAAAATTCAATTAAAATGGGAATTATCATGACAGACTATATAAGTGTCGTCAACATTATTTTTTTGTGAAGTAATAATTTTTTGATTGTTGATTTTAAGATCTCGTTATACAAAATGTCTACAGAGACCAGTCTGCCAAAAGTGCGCCAAGAGAAGAGGTCATGGCTATTCCATCCTTCTTCTCCGTAGATATCTCTGCTGATGCTGCAATTTACGTTAAATATTTATCTCAACAATATCCGTTTTAGACATAAAGTTGGTATCCCTATGTTTAGTTTCATGTCATCCATGTATTTGCACAGAAAACAGATTGTTTCTGTAAGCAACACGTAAGCAAATAGAGATTCTATGTCCAGTGATAACATACATTTGACAGTTACATTCAAATCTTATGTATAATCAATCAACTCAAAAGTATATCGAAGAGATTACTTACACAGCTGTCGCCTTACACGCTATACCATTCCAGACAATCATTTGATAATTGGATAGTAGATTGACTCAAAAATATCCGAAATTTATCACAGTGATAGACAAGGTTTATGAAACTTTGGTAGACCATAAATTCGGGGAATAATTGATCCTTTTGGTTTCAGACTTTCGAAAGGGTCTTCATTCTTCTGAGAGCATTCGTCAGTTGCTGTACAGCCACTCAGTTCGTTCGTATTTTTCTTGTCCATGTACCTGGCCTTTATGATGCCTTTTAGGAAGTAGTTGCTTGTATTGTGAAACATTCTGTCAGTGTTAGCTGGATACCGTGAACACTGCTATAAATATAAATTCCAATCACTTTTTTCCTTCATTTTTATCCATCTAAAAGTCACATTCATCAAACGACTTATAGAGTAGTAAAAAGCATTCATTAAACTGATTCGGTAGCTAAAGTTCTCAGTGTTTACTCTTCGTTGTCATAGAAAAAATACTTCACTTTTAGGTCTTTCTGTGAACTGTAAAATGATGAAACTTTTTAAAAAAAATTAAACATTTTGCTGTTAATTGCTAACCAGTGTAAATAGAAATTTATAATACACACAATGAAACAAACGTTTGATAAGTATGATGAACAGACATTGTAAACGTTTACATCATATTAAGGTCAAAATAACAATGACCAAAACCAAAAAGGAATTTAGAAAAAGTATTCATATGATTGTTTCGACCAGCTTTAGTATAACTTCCTGATGAATTTCACACAAAACAACGTCTACTTGAATTAGAATATACTGTAAGAAATAAAGATTTTGGTTGATGGTGAATTGTAGTAGAATTTTTGAACTTTTCATTTGAATGCACTTACTGCTTTCTCTGGTAAGTGGTGGTTTTTCCACTGACAGTCGAAACCTGCCATCACTTACTGTTTCAAACTCAGTTACATCGCTCATTTGGAATGCACGTACATTCAGATGAAGGGGCCTGAATAGGACAAAATGAGCATTTTTTATTCCACTCCTAGTCACTATCAATAAAAATAAGCTCGCCTTATTTCTTAGACATCCCTGAAGCGTCGGTACTAGGGACCGATATATCAACAGAGACTGAGCCTTTTCGTCCAACATAATTAATTAACGGGAAAGGTGAATCAACTTAAAAAGGAGGACGTACCTACATTCCAACCAAGTTTAAAAGATTTTTGAAAATTTCACAGGGATCTTGAAATTAGTAGTGATTTCATTCTTTTTTTCGAAATGTTTATTAGGTTTCAGAAATAATTTTCCTCCGATTTTAGTGAAAGTTTTAAACATTTATCTTAGATTTTTAATATTATATTATATATGGTCGGATTATGCATTGTCTGAACACCCTGAAGAAGCGATTCAAGGAATTAGGTGACTACTTAAGACGATATACTAATGACTAATTGAGGTGACTAGTTGTACATCAATCGTATCAACCACTAGTGCTCCCTAGCTAGATCGAAGTTTTACCTCTTCCAACTGTTTAATTTAAAAGGTATGAATTCAGTCTATGGTGTTACTAGTTTGTTCATGTAGCTAGACAGAAATCGGGTCGTTTAGACTAATCCGGATCCCTGAGCTGAGTCGAACTGCGTAGACCGCTAATGAACTCGGTCCCAAACAAGCGAAACTGTCATCTGGTGTTTGGGTCACCTCGATCTGGCTGGCCAGCAAACACTACTGGTCGATATGGAGGCTATACAACTACTCATCACGATCAATCAGTAGTATATAGTCCTAGGCACTCATGTTTGCTTTCTTGATTACCATTCAGGGTATCATAAAGCAGATCACATACTGTGAATTTGAAAGAGGTGACTTCTGTGGTGTGACTAGATTCAGTATTTTTTTGAACACACAATACTAAGTGATAAAGTTAACTGTAAATCATTTCATCCTCAATCAATTAAGTATATAAAATAATGGGAGAGTGTAGTTCATTAGTAATTTTAAATAATAGAATAGGAAAGGAATATTTAAAGTGTTAAGTTACTTTTTTATCAAAATAAATAATCCACTCTACAGTTGAAAATATTTTCACATAGCAAAGTTACATTACTTTAGCTCACACGTGATAATAAATACTACTAACTACAGTATGTGTGAAACTAGATCAAATGAAAGGCCTATTTAAGAAACTTTTTTTATTTTCAAGTTACTAATATAAACAATGATATATTTTGACAGAATAAATGTTAATAAGACAGAATATATTTACTGTTACACTATTCAATTATGTAGCAATTTTAGGGCGAGGTTATCGCCTTATCGCAAATCAAACTTGCCACGCCTGTATAAGTAGAGCGCAGGCGGTCAATGAAAACTTGAGTTATTTAAGGTAGTTGATTTTGTATTATTGGCATAGAGGAATGCGATGTAATCGTATCAAATGTTATGTGTGACTGTTTTTAAGCTCTTTAATCAGCCTTTTCACGCGGCTAAAGTATCTGTTGTAAAGTTTGCTATACTTTGCGTGGAAGCACCTAGTCATTGCCTTTATCTTCACTCAGCAATTTTATTCACGTTGGTTTATGTGAAAAGGGTGAAGTTAAACTATCATAGCCGAAGTCAAAATTTGTCAAAAGTTGACTTTCAAGAACCAATCTGGTTTAGGGAACTCTAGGAAAGGTTATTTATTTGGTGAGGGTAGGTAGAGTGTTCTGCTTATTCCTTAGGTACCCTTTTCTGTAAGTATATACTGTTAGGTAGGGTTAAGGTTCGGAAAGGTATATGATGTACTGATCAGAATGAAACTCTACGCATTGCCATCGAACTAAACATAGAATGGCAATCAGACCTCTACCTCAACTTCATTGACTTCGACAAGGTCTTCGACAGACAACGTTGACCGAGAAGTAATTTGGAAACTACTCCAACACTACGGTGTACCTCAACTCTTTGTCAACGTCATTCAGTCACAGCTATATGACAGTGCTGCCTGTCAAGTGATCTACAACGGGAAACTCAGCGAGACGTTCAAAGTGCATACAGAAGTAAGAAAAGGCCGACTGCCTATCATCACCGATGATATTCTCAATTGTGGTGGACTGGACTATAAGTCACAATGTGCACATGGAGTGAGAAGACAAGAGTACGCTGCGCTGACCTATAAGAAAACTCTAGGAGATCTGGATTCCGCGCGTGGATGATATATGTCTAATGTCACACAAACTCGGAGACTTACAGGCGAAAACCAACAAACTGGTTGAAGATGTGGGCAGTGAAGACAGGACTCCACGTGAACATAGAGAAGAGAGAGGTGATGATGATAATCAACCAACCAACAGTAACAACAAGAACCAACACTAATCACCATCAACGGGAGAGATTTAACAGAGGTTACCTCCTTCACTTATCTAGCAAGCATCGTTTCAACTACAGGCAGCCGGAACGGATGAAGATGTCAAAGTCATCCAGCCAGAATTGGAAAGGCAAGATACGTCTTCATCAACTTGAAACCAATTTGGAAGTCTTCTGCACTCAGCCGAAATAAAGAACGAGATTCGGATTTTCAACACCAATGTCAAGTCGGTTCTTCTATACGGGTCAGAAAATTGCACTGTGTGTCAGTCACGATAAGGATTTCCAAGAGGTTGCAGACTTTCATCAACAGCTGCCTTTACTCTGTACTGAAGATCAAATGGCTATCCTGAAAAAATAAGTAACAAGAATCTGTGGGAAGGAACCAACCAAGAACCGAGAAAATGGAGATCGATAGGGCATTCATTGAGGAAACTTTCGAATGACATCACGTGCAATGCAGGCCATCACTCGAGTGGAATCCCAATGGGAGCCGACGAGCAGGTCATCAGTGCGATAGTGACATGGAGGAGATCGTGTGGTGGGGAGGAGATGAGAGATTATGGGCAATCGTGGGGTCCGCCAGCTGAAGAAGACAGTGGAAAATATAAGAAAGTGGAGCTGTGTTATTGAAGCCCTATGTTCCACTCGGAACTCAAGGGAATAATAATAAATAAATAACATTGCGTATGTATGTCTTAGTCGAATCATTTCACCTCATATTTACCTTCTGAATTGATAATCATTAATCTAACAGGAAAATGAATGCCATAAGACACGAAAACAGGAAATAACTGATAAATGCTATAATATAATAAAGATGATGACAGCATTGAACTCACGTGAACTGTTTGAACTGTCTCTAAATCCAACAACCCTTGGTATTTAACCATACACTGCTTTTGTCAGGTAGACTCTAATCAGATATAGTACACTTTTCTACAAAAATGAGAGTAACATTCATTTCCCTTATCGGTACGTATCACGGCCAAATTAAAGAATAGCGATTAAGGAGTGTGGACGCACCAATGACCTTCAGCGCACGGTATTAATTGGATGACGAAACCTGCCATTATCATAGCACCACAGTGAACTCTGTGCACACTATCTGAGGTGCGAATTTCATCCCAATTCTCTCTGTAAATGCAGCTTGGATAATGGGGTGATAACACGTTAGAGTTAAGATTAGGATTAGGGTCAGGGTGAGGGTTACGTTTAGCGATAGGGTATTTTATTTTTATTATCTGTACTTTTCTAGTAAATATTTTTAGGGCGTCCATAATTATTTTCTGTATTTTGTCAAATAAATAAGCGGTATGTTTATGTAAAAAAACACTGGTTTTTCTGATTGGTCGCCTCAAAGTCACCTGCACGTTCGCATTGCTTAAATCTCTATTGTTTAACTTCATCGGTATCTTTCTTCTGCTTCATTATCCGTTCAGTTTATGTGAATCTAATTTCGACAAATATACAAAAAGAAATGGAGATGGACTGGACACAAACTGGAAAGGAATTCAAGTAACACCCCACTCTAGGTAGGCCCCTTAGTTGAACCCGAATAAGAAGCGACAGGTTGAATGTCTCAGGATGAAACGAAATAGATCAAATGAATAGGAAATGAAAGCCTGTGGGTAGTTGTGCAGCCAGTTAGAAATGATGACAGAAACAGACTGCAATGGAGATATTCCACAAGGAATCCTGCTTTCATCCTTATACAGCCGTGAGATGAATGATGTATAGACATGTAGAGAATATGCTTCATCCATTTTATTATACCACTGACTGACTTATTAATGGTATCTGAAAACTGTCGTCAAAATACTCACATTGTTCAATGATAACCATGTTCATTAAACTAAATTAGACGGCTATATATGAAAGCATTCCTTATCTCTATAAATTACATTAATTTAAACATTCAACAACTATCACATCTATTTGTGTACAGGTTTTCATATTTGCTCAGTTAGTCGGGTTTATTTTTTTCTCTTCTTTTAAAGTTTAACGCAAATCATAAATCGATATTGTTTTTACAGTTTACCAGAAGCCTTTCGGCAACATTAAACCTAGACTAGTTTCTTTTTTCTATTCACAAAAAGTATCTTTTTGTATCAAAGCGGTTTTGTAAATTTAATGTTTCCTACGGTTAAAATTTTCTAAAATAGCTGTTTAATGTTTTGCTTTTGTTAAATTCATTGCCTTAGTCATTTCTAGCATATGTATCATGTGAATTTAGTTTGGATAATTATGTTTTTTTTTCAAGAGTTGATTTGTAAGGATCAGATTTGTTTATACGAGTTTGACCACGGATTAATAACATTTAGAGAACCACTGAAAACCAAGGAGTACTGGACAACCAGCTGTTTTATCCTAATTTAGGAATCATTGGCAGTACTCATCCACTGCGAGTGTTCGAACCCAGGACCTTCCGGTTACAAGCCAAGCGAGCTCGTAGACCATTAACCCACTGGGACCCGATCCAATTGTCCTTGTATTCATATTTAGGTAGGGAGTTACCTGGGTTCTAGTGGGAATTTCTGACTAGTGCTGTACAGCAGGTTGAGTGTTGAGACAAATACTCGCCGATGAGATTCATTAGTGGTCACACCAAATCGTCAACTGGAAGAAGTTGGAATTCACGGACTATTGGATTGAGTTTCGGTGGGTTAACCGTACACGAGCTCGCTTGGTTTTTAATAGGAAGGTCCTCAGCTTGAAAGCTTACAGGGGGTGCGTACTGATGAAGAGTCCCAAACTAGGACGAGACAGTTGTCTAGCACTCCAAGCAGGTTTTCCAATGGTTCTATGACCGATGTCATTTCATAAGGAAATCCTGGGGTAAAAATGTTCAACAAATTAATTATCAAGGGAAATAAAATAAGATTTCATTTCTGTCTTATTGTTTTGTTTTAAAACAAAACTCAATGCTTACTATATTGTTGATTAACAGTCATCTGTATTTCTATACAATTAACAATAAGCTACACCTATTGCATGAGAACTACTGATTACCAAAACCTAAGCGAGTGAATTGTGTTTAGAACTCGGTGCTCAGTTTCTGGAAGTAGAGAGCCTAGATCAACTAGTCACAGTTCCCAACTGATTTTTGTAGATTATTTCCAGAGATAAGTAAAACTGTGGTGACAGCTGGCTGCTAGCCAAATTCGTAGACAGTAATTTACGTCAGTGTTTATGTCCCAAATATTGGTCGTGAGAAAAATGACAACAAAGGCTTTGTGTAGGCGGATACAGTTAGCATATAGATGTTCTGACATTCAAGAAACAGCCACAAAGAGATGAAAGATTAACTTTCAGTGAAGAAACAACTAATCAGAAGACTGTGTTTATCTGCTAACAATAATCTGTAATAATGTACATGAAAAGCCATAAATATGTTTTGATTTCGTAAATAAACGATCTGTTGCGTGGCCCTTGTCTTCTGTTGTTACAAAACAATTTCACGTATCTCTTCCAAAAAAACTGACAACTTTAGTGATTAATATAAAAATGTGCTAACCCTCCGTAGTATACAGACATTTTAACATATGTTTTGTTTTGTTTTGTTTCCTTATTCCCTTTAGTCAATCGAGTCATTATGTGATATAGTGAGTCATTATGAAACATGTACAGAATTATGTTTAGCTCGTAATCTTCACGTTACGCCTAATGGTTGGCGACTAGCAGCTATTCTGTTTCGACGGGTAAGTGGCTATTACAAACATCAATGTGATCATTATTATTATTATCATTCGATGAATTCATTAACAGATCATGCATAGTATTTTTAGTCTTCAGTTGCTTGTAAATATCTACTGAAGAATCTTTTTTGCCTGCTGTTTAGCCTCCTTACCAAGTATTAAATTTACAGAGATTTAATTGTTTACATGTTTGACCATGAGATGACAGCTTTTCCTGCGGAAACATATATCTGAAACTGTGATAACACCCATAGAGTATCCAAAATTTATTCTGAAAACATTGTTAGCCCTGTTAACTGAATACAATTCCGCTTTTTCCCATAATATATTTAATCTTAACTTAATAATTCCCATTGTAATATTAAGAACACAATATTCAACGAAGAGACTCTTTTCAACGAATTTATTTTCAAGATGTACAATCGTACATATATGGTTTTTAAGAAATTATATCTGGTGAGGGAACTGAATCAAAGTTGTGAATACATGAAATAATAATAGTATGAAATGAAATGAAAATATCTGTGGTTATAATTATATTTAAATGTCGTCAAATCACGTTCACCAGCCTCAAGTAGTTCTCCATATCTGTAAAAGATAATCTCTCCCATCCAACTGCCTTCATGTGTATCTGTCAGTTCACCTGCTCTTGTGGAGTAAAGTACATTAGCCGTAGCCGGAGAACGCTTTCCACACGAATACGAGAGCATGGTTTTTACAAGGGAGGAAAGAAAGCTGTGCAAAGTTCTATTCTTGATCGACTGCTGTCACTCTACCAATCCTAGTCATGATTTTGAGATTATCTATGGAATCTATGCGTTTTATTCATTATAAACTTCTAAAGACAACGGAGACCTTGGCCACTGATGAGTTTAAGTCAGACGTTTGTGTACGAAAGAAGTATGTACAATCCCTACTTCTACCTTCACAATAGAGGGACAAACATCTATTTTGTTTATTTAGTCAATCCACGTACCTTTCCCTCATTACTACGATTATTATTATTGGTTGGAGGATTTCATCATGAGCTGACATCAGTTAGAGAACCACTGGAAAAACTGATGAAATCCTTTAACCAATCAAACTAAATCCCTACAAAAACCAATACTTGAAGATTACTATTATTATTACTGCTCTCACTTTGAATTGTTTCTACTTGTCCCACCTGTCATTCTAAATCCAAAAATGTTTTTTTACAATATTTAATTCTGTCTTATCAAATTTCACACCACGCTATGTAACGTCTTATATTAGCCTACTAACTCTGTTATTATACACCCCTTTCCAACATCTATACATCTTATGAATTATTCGGTATATGGCATTTACTGTTTTGCTGCTTGATATTTAACTATGATCATAATCACAAATATTTTAATTTCATTTCACACTACTATTATTATTTCAAGTATTCACACCTTTGATCTAATTCCCTCACCGGATGTAATTTCTTTAAAAAACCATATCTACAGCTTAGTAATAAATTCGTTGGCAAGAATCTCTTCGCTTAATATTGTGTTCTTAATATTTATATGAACAATTGTTTAACAAATTTATATAAACTAGAATCGCTCGGGAGGGATTTGAAAGAGGTTACTTCTTTCACTTATCTAGGGAGCATTGTCTCAACTACAGGAGGAACGGACGAGGATGTCAAATCGAGAATCGGGAAGGCGAGAAACACATTCATCAACCTGAAACCAATCTGGAAATCTTCGTCACTCAGCATCAACAACAAAATTCGGATTTTCAATACAAACGTCAAGTCAGTCAGTTCTTCTATACGGATCAGAAACTTGACGGCGGGTCACAAAGAATATTTCCAACAGGTTGCAGACCTTTATCAACAACTGTCTTCGCTGGCTCTATACTGAAGATCAGATGGCCACCGGAAAGAATCACCAACAAGAAACTATGGGAACAAACGAAACAAGAACCAATCGCCCAACAAATATGCAGGAGAAAGTGGAGATGGATTGGACACTCGCTGAGGAGGCCGTTGGGTGACATCGCGCGTCAGTCCATAGCTCGAGTGGAACCCGAAAGGGAAGTGGCGAGTGGGACGTCGGTGCAAGGGTGACATGGAGGAGATCGTGTGAAGAGAAGTTGAAACAGTACGGACTAGCATGGATATAAGTGAAAAGTACAGCAGAAGACAGAAACAAGTGGAGATGTGCAGTTGAAACCCTATGTTTCCACTAGGAACCCAAGGGAACAACAATAATAATAGAATCGCTCAAATATCAACAAATACACTAAAAGTTTTATGCGGAGTAGAATATTTCACTCATTTTCCTGAAATTCTTTTATTATCAAATAGGGCTTACATTTAATTTTCCGGTAAATAGACAAGAGCTAATTAGTTACAGTATTTCTGGGTATAACTATTTATGTAATACTTATACCTAAAGCTGATTCATGCTTTCATATAACTTTCAAAACTACCAGTCCCTTCAGCCTCGTCAGGTGTTCTCTACTTCTTTACTATCATTGTATCTCTTAATATTGGGCGTATGTGAAATGCTGTATTCTTGTTTCTGCTGTCTGTTCATTTGTTTACTGAAATACTGCTTCGAGTAGTGGATATATTTATTTTGTATAAGACTTTCTAATTCAGATACAGTATGCCTGTTTACCTCTTTATTAACATTCATCCTACCTCAGAGTAAAGTTTCATAGGATTCTTTCGATTTTCACCTTGTTCAATGCAAAAGTATGAAGTCTTTGCAATCACATTAGTGATCACAGCTTTCTATGTATGATGAAGTTTAAGATTTCATATTATTAACAATAATATTTGGCTACCGTTTATTTTTGGTGTTTACGGATGGATACAGTGTACACAATCTAACAACTAGATTGTGAGAGAAATTCATACTTCAAAATGTAAGCGGAGTTAGAAACATGCTAGCCAATTTCACAAAGAAGCAATCAAAAATCAACTAGACGGATTGAACTATTTCACAACCCTTCATACCACACTCAAGATACTAGTTGGAATTTTGATAAAATCTCTGGAGGTTAGGATATCGGTTGTAAATACTTTTATATGCTGCATGGATAGGTTGTCTGGAAAATGAATCAGTCAGTTACCTCATAAATAGCTAGACGGAATGGGCTATCCTTTCACACACACACACATATACCATTCACCATGTACATATATATATATATATATCATCTTTCCTTTTATAAATATACTTTTACTTTCCGTCTCACTCCATGGTGCGATCTCGCTTAAGTAGCGGGCTGAGAAATCAGGTAGTTGTTTGATAAGTTGTTGGGATAGACAAGCAAAATCTACGATCACCACGTTTATACAATTTCGTGTGTCCCTACTTCCAGCTCACTCCGTTCTGCAAAATATAAAACTAACGATGGAGATGTTGAATTCTTCGAAGTTGAACAAATGCTCAAGCACTCAAAAACTTCCGGTAGCGAATCGTACCAGACCAATTCTGCTCTTATAGCCCCTCCCCCTTCGGTAAATGGAAATACTAAAAGCAATACCGAATTCCACTACGATCATGATGCAAATATCATATTTGATACTTGGTTCAGGAGGTATGGAGATGATTAATTTAAAGTGACTTTTACTGAGCAAGATGATTTTTGGAAGGTGCATCTACTGCTTCGAAAACTGGGTCCATCGGAATCCGAACAATATTGTGATATAATATAACCCCAAAATCCAAGCAACCACATATTGTATGCCGCACTACAGATGTTGGGACAAAACTGTGGTGATCAGTAGTCCCATTTCAGTGTTCGTTATCGGTGTTTCAAACTAACCATGGACAAGTACGATGACTTCCTCGTGTATGTTGGTATTGTCAACCGTGAATATGAAAGATTTAAATTGGAATGTTTGACGGAAGATCAATTTAAATCACTAATTATTGTTTCCACCCTACAGTCCCCCAAGTTTGCCGATATCAGAATTAGCCGGCTGAACCTCTTGGAGAGAGAGCCAACTGTAACGCTAAATAACATCACGTCAGAATGTCAACGACTGGTCAACCTTCAGACTGATACCAGTCTAGTCCTATCTGGACGCCAGGGTAGTAGTGAAATCTGTGAAGTTTGCCAGACTTGACAGACTTCCGTATCAACACTTATCGGAACACACCATGGATTATTATGAATTGTTAGCAAAATTTACTCGTCATAACTTTTCTTTCTTGAGTTAATCATTTTATTTATTTTGCTTTATTCTATTATATTCCAAGTGAAACATAGTGCTTCAAACTAAAGCTTTGAAGTTTCGGTAGCAGTGGTTTTATTTTCACGCGATGTTCAATCTTCCCTCTTTACCGGCCTTAATACCGGTTTACTAAGGTGTAAGAGTGCATCACCTGGATGATGTGCATCGCTGGATAGCGTTCTACCTCTGAACCACCAACTCAATCCAATTAATTACACGATGTGAAAACTACTGTTTTCATTATTCTATAAAACAAAGTATCAGATAATTTTTAGTTGTTTCTCACCAGAAAAGAGTTTAATATATCACATTAAGTCATAGAAAAGAAAAGGCGTTCAGCAAAGAGTTACTCTTTTCGGCGATATCATTCTCAAGCTGTACAAACCGCAAATTTATAGTAATTTTTCTTGGCAAAAAAAGGAATATTTCCAAAGATGTGTTAATGCAACTGTTAATTTTTTGACATCAAATTACGTAATTTAGAAGGCGTTAATCGGTTAGAAACTAAAATAAAGTTACAAAAGTAGGTTGGGTGACGTAATCTAATTGATAGGGTTCGATGAAAAATGAATGAGAGTCAAGTTAATAATCCGAGTAGAATTCACTTGAAAATGAATGAGAGTTACGTTGATAAGCTGAGTAGAATTCACTTAAAAATAAACGAAAATGGAGTTAGCAACAGTCGTCATGAGGGTAGAGATTTAATAGAGGATGGGGGTAGAAAATAATGCAATTAAGAAGCAGACAAACAAAAAAGAAAGAGGTAAGACAAAATTACGTATTTGGTGTTGAGATAGATCAGGACCATTGTAGATTTAGTGACTGAACAAACTTCTTTTGTATGCAGAGTTCAGGATTCAATATGTGAATTGCCATTGCTTCTGCAGTTTGAAGAAGTTTAATTCGTACTCTTTTGGCAAGATTCCCACGTATTGTGTAGATAACTGAGAAGTTGTTTTGTGGGTTTGCTTGGTGTCCGGATTCGATCAAGTGTTCTAGGATAGAGCTGTGGTGGGGGGGGTCTTCTTTCTCCTTTATAAAACCATGAAGGTAAGTGTTCGCTGATTCGTTTGGATAGCAAACGCTGGGTACGGCCGACATACCTAGCTCCACATGAGCAGGTGAATTGGTAGATGCACACTGATGAGGCCCCCAGTGGAAGCTTATCCTTCACGTTCGTGCGAATCATTGGTTTCGTAGAGAAAGTTAGTCTGAGTTCAGCTGCGAAGAAGGTTTTCTTAAGTTAACGGCACAGGCGGTTTCTCAGTATTTCTGCTGAAGAATCTGCGTTGAATTGTAGATTCAAATAGAGAAGTTTCTTGGGAGCAGTAAGCATGGACAGTTTTTGTGTTTTGGGCTTCATAGCTTTTGTGATGAAACGTTCCGGGCAACCGTTTTCAAGGAGGATTCTTTTCAGGGTCTTCAGCTCCTCTTCTATAGTTTCCGGACTGCAAATGTTGTGGATTCTGTGAGTCAGTGAGAGGATTAGATTAAACCAGAATTCCCTAGCGGATAATGTAGTTGTTTGGTAGTAAGAATATTACACCTAAATTTATTGGTATTGAAATGATCCTGATTTCTTATATTACACTTTGATTAAAGTTAAGTGAATTGAAAAAAAACTCAGATAGAATTCAGGGGTTAAATCACATTCATGACATAAACTACTACGAAAAATTGAAACCACAATCCATAAATGTCAAGTTAGGTAATACTTTACGTCACAAATTAATTTCCTGACAATATTCAATACTAACTGATAAGTTGTTAATCTTTGCTTACACTTAATTCATTAGATGGCGGGTTTACAATGGCTTGATTTAAGAGGAAACAATTTGGATCTACGTTGTGTGCAGGATTTGTCCGGGTCTCTTCGAGGTTTTCCTACAGAAGGAACTACAAGACGGATTGTAAAAAAACAGCACTACATATATTGCTATTCACAACCTGTGGGTTCTTGTAAATCACGCGGCAGAGGTCTTCTTGAAGTTAATAGACATTCATCTTGTTCAGATCCGTTTTATAGTTTCCGAAAAACACCAAGCACTTCTTCTTCTTTTTCTTCTCCTCGTGGTCTACATTTGGGTAATACAGGTGTCAATGGAGAATTATTACAATCACTGGCACCAGGATTACGTTTGGGTTGTATTACTGATCTCCGTTTACCTAACAATGGAATAACTGGAGGTGATGCTAAATTTCTTGTCCCTTTACTGAGATATAGTGTACATCTCAAATATTTAGATCTCAGTGCAAATTTTCTTGGGGTAAGTCTTCAATACATATATATCGCTTTATGTCACAAGAATATTATACTTTTATGCATATTAACTTATCATCATTGCTTTCGGAAGTGTGCTAATCAAAAGATACATTTGTCGATTCAGTAGTAGAATACTCGCCAACCACGCCTCACGCAGTAATTGATTCTATTCCCAGTCGATGCTCTTGTAAACATTGCCTAGCCGGTAATAAATGCGATATAGAGGGGAGGGGGTTGGGTGTCAGACTAGTAACTCTACACTCTTAAAAACAACTTCACCGCTACTGAAACTTCATAGCTGAAGCACCGAGCCCCATCCTCCACTTGGAACTCAGAAGAATGGAAACAAAAACAACTGAATAGGCAATCTATTTTTATATGACCTTAGTGAAACAGTATATAGCCTATATTTTGTACTTGTTATACAGTTTCTAAGACATTGCAGCACATCTGGTGTTGTAAGGCTGTAAGTGATTCAGTATTAAGGGAAGAAACAGTGCTAATAATTTTGATTTAAGTTAAAGCGATGAGTATAATTGCTTTTATTAGATCGCACTGTTTCAATTGTTTGGCAAACACTTATGATAGACATCTTTACTACTATGCTTTATGTGGTCAGCATAGGTATTCTGACATAATGGCTGCTTGATCACAAAGCACTGATTGTTTCAATTGTTGGTTGCCAAGGGTTTGATTGATTTCAGCTTTGATCACAAAATGGTTGAAGTCAGAGGACCACTGAAAACTAACAGGGAAGATCAGACATCTGCCTCATAATTTCTTGCGACTCTTCATCAGTTCTCTTCCATGACCTCATCTTGCATCAAACCTAGGGCCTTCAAGTGACAAGACGAACTCGTATACCATCTAGGGGTCCAGTGGCCCATCTGTTGCAACTTCTGCCAATTCGAGATACATAGCGCTCGTTTGAGGGTGAATTTGCTTGCTTTCTTGATTACCATTTGTAGTATCAAGCAGATCACATACTGTGATCTGAATAATTTCGATTTCCAAAGGAGACTATGGTGAGGTACCTCACGTCTTCGAACTGTGTATACTGCAGATCGCTAACCAGTTTGAAAATTTTTAATTTAGTAATATAGACTGACATTTTTCCGATATTCTTTAGCCTAAAAAAGTCACTAAACCAAAAGCCAGATTGAATTAGGTCATTTTTGATCATGTATGGATTTCGAGATTTAACATAACACTGTGGTTTTGAATTTAAACTCTTTTGAAATGTCTTAATGATCTTATATTTATGAACTTAAATTTGATTTCATGTGAGTAATTAAAAGCTGTCAAGTGAATACCGCTAGACATACTTAATAATCATTCTACAATAAAATGACTTACTGGTTCTTAGGTTATCCCGTATTTCCCTGCTGACTGATTAAGTTGAACCGAAATTATCGGCCCCTGTTGACATGTTGGCTCCTAATATGGATACTTCGACGATATGTTAGGACTAAGGTGAAGTTATTTCGTTTTGATGGTAACTGGCACAGAAATCCAGGACGTGCATGTCAACAGGGACCGTGGAATTCGGGACGGCGTATTACAGATTAACCTAAAAACGAATAATAACTGGTACCCAGTGCTCAAGAGGTGGCTCCGGTGGCACTCGTGGCCTAATGCATAGCGCTTTGATGTTTAAAATGATGACTGCAGGCTTCGGATCTCAGTGGGAGCATTATCAGTCTTTTTGAATGAAGTTACATCCCACCGAAGAGTTCCAGTTAGGACGAAGTACCGCTAGGCACCATTAACTGAAGCGATTTGCTGTTTTGCAACTTGCTACCAGCGAAGATAAAAAATTCACCTAATATTGCTGTTTTTCTTTAAAATAAACAAACCAAGATAGCTAAGTCGCATATTTCACAATGGCTAACGGTGAAATCCAAGACGGGTGCCCCGTTCCTTTAGGCACTTATCAACTGGAATCTCTTCTTTCCAATGAGTGTTGATTCTTCCACTGAGAATCGAACGTTTATACAAGCGGTGACTATCGTGATCTAGTGGATAACCTTCTGGCGCTTGAAATGCTGTAAACAGATTTCGAGTCTCAGGATGAACATATGGCCTGCTAGCGAGTCTAAAATAGGTCGAAACTCATTTCCAGCATCCCACCACTAACTTTCACAATATGTAAAGTTTCGAGTTGCTAACTCTAACAGCATCCATTCAAGCAGCTCATATGTCGAAGTGAGACTAATCAACTCTCGTCAGATATATTGGCAGGAAATCACCAACAGAGACAATCTCAAAGCGTAATAATGCTTAGTTAATTCCCTCACATATAATTCAAGGTTGTTTATAATTTATTTCAACATTTAATGTATTTTGATTAACTCAGTTGTTTCCTTTTGTTCGAAAACAGATAGAATGATCTTATAGTTTTATAGTGTCGGTCAATAGCGCTTATTTTAAAAAGTTCAGATAACTTATAGGCGATTCGTCTTTTAATAGATAGATAGTTCTATTCAGTAAATACAAATATATTCACTGATTTAGAAACAAGTATAACTGATCGTAAACTAGGTAACACCATGAAAAATTAATAACTTCGATCTTAACTATCCGTGTAAGTATTCCGCGAAGAATCACTCTATTGACTCTACTTTTATATTAGTAGGGATACTTTGTTACCTAGCTAACATCAAAATACCCATTGTATAGTATATTTGCTTTGATTTTTATGTACTGTATTGCTATGCTTTAGAAGTACTGAATAGTTATCTCAACTTTAGTTGGCCTGTTTCTATTACTGTTATTATTATTATTATCGTTCCCTTGGGTTCCTAGTGGAACATAGGGCTTCAACTGCACGTCTCCACTTGCTTCTGTCTTCTGCTGTTCTTTTCACTTGCGTCCATCTTATTCCATACTGTTTCATCTCCTCCTCACACGATCTCCTCCATGTTACCCTTGGACGTCCCACTCGCCGCTTCCCTTTCGGGTTCCACTCGAGGGCTTGACGCGCGATGTCACTCAACGGCCTCCTCAGCGAGTGTCCAATCCATCTCCACTTCCTCCTGCATATTTGTTGGGCGATTGGTTCCTGTTTCGTTTGTTCCCATAGCTTCTTGTTTGTGATTCTTTCTGGCCATCTAATCTTCAGTATGGAGCGAAGACAGTTGTTCTTGTTGATAAAGGTCTGCAACCTGTTGGAAATATTCTTGGTGACCCGCCAAGTTTCTGATCCGTAAAGCAAAATTGACTTGACGTTTGTATTGAAAATCCGAATTTTGTTGTTGATGGTGAGTGACGAAGATTTCCAGATTGGTTTCAGGTTGATGAATGTGTTTCTCGCCTTCCCGATTCTCGCTCGATTTGACATCCTCGTCCGTTCCTCCTGTGGTTGAGACAATGCTCCCCAGATAAGTGAAAGAAGTAACCTCTTTCAAATCCCTCCCGTTGATGGTGATTGGCACTGGATGTTGCTGCTGTTGTTGGTTGGTTATTTTCATAACCTCCGTCTTGTCTATGTTCACCTGGAGTCCTGTCTTTGCTGCTTCTTCGACCAGTTTGTCGGTTTTTGCTTGTAAGTCTTCGATTTTGTGTGACATCAAACATAAATCATCCGCAAAATCCAGGTCTTCTAGGTTCTTCACGTCGGTCCAGGATATCCCTGTCTTCTCGTTTCCCACTGTCTGATGGATAATCCAGTCCACCACAATTAGGAATATCATTGGTGATAATAAGCACCCTTGTCTGACTCCTGTGTTTACTCCAAACGCTTCGCTGAGTTTTCCGTTGTGGATCACTTGACATGTGCCGTTGTCGTACAGTTGTTGAATAAGGTTGATGAATATTTGCGGTACGCCGTAGTACTCGAGTAGTTTCCAAATTACTTCGCGGTCAACGCTGTCGAAGGCCTTCTCAAAGTCTATAAAGTTGAGGTAGAGATTTGATTGCCATTCCATGCTTTGTTCGATGATAATGCGTAGAGTTGCAATTTGGTCAGAACATGATTTGCCTTTCCTGAATCCAGCTTGTTCTGGTCGGAGTTCTGTATCCAGCGCGTCCTTGATTCTCTCCAGGATGATGCGACTCAGGATTTTACTTGGCGTCGACAGGAGCATGATTCCTCGCCAGTTCTTGCAGAGTCCCAGGTCGCCCTTCTTTGGTAGTTTCACCAGGTAACCTTTCCTCCAGTCAGTAGGCACCTTTCCCTCTTTCCAGATCTTTTGCAATAATGGAGTCAGCATATCTGCCGTCGTTTCTGGGTCCGCTTTCAGTGCTTCCGGGGGTATTCCATCTGGTCCAGCTGCTTTTCCAGCTTTCAGAAGCTTGATTGCATTCATGACTTCAGCTTTCGTTGGAGGATTGGTGTCAACTTGCAGTTGTGTACGTGCTGTTGTTGGTATTACTGGACGGGTTGTAGGTGGTGGTCGATTCAAGAGTCCTTTGAAGTGGTCCGCCCATTGTTTAATCTGTCTTTCTTCTTTGGTAATTGGGTTCCCTTGGCTGTCTTTTATAGGTTTCACTTGTGTTGATCTCTTCCCGGATAGAGACTTGGTTATCTGATATAGTGTCCTCAGGTCCCTTTCGCCTGCTGCATTCTCAGCTTCAGTAGCCAGGTTGTCGTAGAATTGTCTTTTGTCCTTCCTGGCACTCTTCTTCACTTCTTTGTCCAGTGCTGTGTAAGTTGAGTTCAGCGTCTCTTTCTCTTGTCCATCTTTGCATTGAATCATTTTCTCTTTCACTTTTCTCCTCTCCTCCATTAGTTTCCAAGTGTCTGTTGAGAGCCATTCCTTGTCTTGTTTCTTCTTTCTTCCTAAAACCGTTGAGCACGTTTCGTTGAAAATTACCTTCAGAGAGTTCCAATGGTCTTCCACGGATGATTCCTCAGTGGTGCCACGTAGTGTTTCCTGCTTTGCTCTGACAGTTGCAGTGAAAATGTCCTGTGTGATTGTGTCCTTCAGTTTGTGAGTGTTGAACTTGCATTGTGGCCTATCCCCAGGTATCCTCGAGGCTTTCAGCTTCACCTTGAAAGTCCCTTGTACCAGATAGTGGTCTGAACCCACATCTGCTCCTCTCCTCGATCTTGTGTCCAGTAGGCTCCGTCTCCACTTCCTTGAGATTGAAATGAAGTCTATCTGGTTTTTGGTGTGTCCATCTGGTGAAATCCATGTTGCCTTGTGTATATCCCTGTGTTTGAACACACTGCCACCAATCACCAAATCATTGAAGGCGCAGAAGTCTGAGAAGAGTTCACCATTTTCGTTCATTTCACCGAGGGCCTCGCGACCCATGGTGAGTTCTCTTCCTGTATTGTCTCCTCCCAGTTTCGCTACTCCCTCGGTGTGCTCGTGATTGTCCTCTGGGTGACCGGAGTAGATTATTGTCTCTCCAGTTGATAGTTGGCTCCTTCCACATCCGTTCCATCTGCTCTCGCAGATTCCCAACACTTCTATTCTATATCTCCTCATTTCTGCGGCTACCTGAGCAGCCTTCCCAGCTTCGTACATTGTACGAACATTCCACGTCCCCATCCTTATTTTCGCTTTCATCGAAAGGAGGCACATCGGCTGACTGGCTTCCCGAAGGCTTTCACCAGCCCGCGTCATTTCACTTCCCCGATTCCAGCGAAAAATAAGGTCACTATTTGTAATTTTAGAATTTTGAATATATTTGTGCGTTGAAGTTTTAGTAGCAATTTGGTTAAGTTTTGGGGGTGGAGTTGCTAGCACCACGCCCCAACCCTCCCTCTTTATCCGGGCTTGGGACCGGCTAGAATACTAGTGACCTAGTAATCTAGGCGAGGTTTTCTATTACTGTGAGTGTGTCTAAATTATCAGATAGAAAAAATAAATACATCCAATAAATAATAATGATATCTAATTCTGTCTTATGAAATCAGTCTGTTAGAGCTGAACAAGATCATACTATTCTTGGCCTTCTACATTGATATTTTATTATCATTATTATTCCCTTGGGTTCCAAGTGGAACGTAAAGCTTCAGCAACACTTATCCACTTTTTTCTATTTCCTGCTGTTCTCTTCATCTGGCTGACCCAACGACTGCCCATGATCTTTCCTCCTTCATGTTACCCTCACACCGACGACCCACTCGTTGCTTCCTATTGGGATCCCAGGACCTTCTGGTTACAAGGCGTGCGAGCTCGTAGACCATTGAACCACTGGGACTCGATCCAATGGCCAGTTCATGAGTTCTAAATTCTGCCAATTCGTGACATAGCGCGACCATTTCGCAGTGTCTTCTTCGATGAGTTACTGCCTCACCTTCAACCTGCTGTACCCTACTGGTCACGGCTTCCCACTAGAACCCCAGGTTAACTGCCTGAATAGGGCCAGTTGCTAGTGAACATCAGATTAATTTTCAAGTATTGGTTTCGTAGGGATTTTTTGTTTGATTGGTTGGGGGATTTCATCATGAGCTGACATCAGTTAAAGAACTATTGGAAAACGTACTGCTAAATAGTCCCAAACTAGGACGAAACGGCTGTCCATTACTCCCAGGTTTTCCAATGGTTATAACTCATATCAACTCATGATGAAATCCCTCATCTAACTTTTCATTCTAAATTACTGTGTCAATAAGTTTCTCGCTTTAAGATCAAAGTTGGAGAAAACGACTCAGTTATTCGAAAAAACCTCATGACATCCGCCGATCGCATACCTATTTCAGCAGTACAGAGAAGAAAGCAGATCTGTAATGTATTCGACAGGATACTGTTTAGGCGACACACCAATATTCGCATAATCGTCAGTGTATTTGTTTGTATACACTCGAAGAAGTTGACATTTGTGTCGATAGTTTCGCATCGTGAATAATGAATCAAAATAATCCCTAGGAGCTAATAATATCGCTTAAATGTCTTGACCGAAACACGTATTAATTCTAGTTTAAGCTAAGAACCTTGCAACACTTCTCACATATTATTTAATCACATGGATAATGTATATCCGGCGTATTGGCGTAAAACCATCTCTTCTGAAATGTGTGACATATTCGTACTTGACTAATCATAAATATCAAAATGAAACTAATAAATTGTTCATTCTAGTTGTCAGTTGTACTTAGTTCATTCTCTCCTTAAAATAATATTCAACTAAGGGAATTAAATACGTCATAAAAGTAATTTCGTATATGTACAGAAATACATATGCGTTTGAGTCCACTTTTATGGATGAATTTGGTGGAGAAAGATTATAGACATTTATGTTAATTGAATCTGCATCGATCATACAATGGTAGAATACTCAGTAGCCGCGCCTGTGCTCCGGGTTCAGCTCCCAACCAACACACTACGAAGTATTAATTGAATCACACACACATGCACATACAGCTAAACTATAGAATTTAATCACGTTTATTTCGGCCATGCTATGTGTAACACAATTTAAGCGTTTTCACCCTTTAAAATCCTCATAATACTCAGACGTCTATAAAGAATCATATTGGTTTGTAAGGATATAATTGATTTCAACTGTGATCAAGAATTGACCTCAGTTAGAGAATCACTGGAGTACTGGATAGTCGTTCCGTCCCAGTTTAGGATTATTGGATTCCTCCCCAGTGGCTGAATGCTATACGAGCTCGCCTTGTAACTTTAAGGTCCTGGGTTCGATCCCAGGTGCGATTATCCTGAGGTTCCCCTGCTGGTTTTCAGTAGTTGTTTAACTGAAGTCAGTTCGCGAACAAACCTGAAATCATATGGATATCACATTTGCTTTTTACAATCATCTTTTAGAACATATAAGTACTGTGTTCTCTGTGGACTAGACGGTTTGACTGTCAGACTTTCATTCCCCTTCTAGACAATATCTTCATATTAGGGAATGATGAAAGCCTTGCAATTAAAACATTCATCTCAGGGAACACTGAAACGTATTCATATATACGTATAAACTTCGTATATAATTCACAGAATGATAAAAAAAACATGACAACTTATGTAGTTTATCAATCTATAATGGAAATGGAACTCAATAGTAAGCTTACAATAAGGTTAAGTGTCTCAATACTACGTTCTGCAGTTATTGGAGACCAGAATTTGTGAAATAATAGACTGGAAGATGATCAATAAGCTTTCATGCGTAGCTTATAAAACCTAATATCAGAATAAACTACTTTTGTACTTTTAATCTGGACATCTTGATTTATAACTTTCATAATTAATCTATTGAATTCACCCAGCCTTATGAAACAATGACATTCATCAATTACTGTACAAGAGAAACGTTTTCTCATTCAAATAGTCTTACAACTGGTCACTTAGAACCTCAGTAGATTATTAGTAAAGCTTTTTTACATTAAGGAATCCCAAAAGCAAAAATATCAAAGTGTACTCATAAACACTTTTTTGTGAGTTTCAACATTAGAGAAATCATTGGATCCTAAAGATACTGAAAGCACATGTTTCTCTGCTTTCTCATATGTAAACATATTTGTGCAGAATAACGTGTGTATTTCTGTTTATTGTATTATTTACGTTTATTTATGCATTCTCATGTGTTTGGTTAATTCATTGACACGTCCATAGATTTAATTTGTTTCCAATACGTTTTGACTAAATAGTAGAAACTAATACAGCGAACATTAGGAATCTGGTTACAAATAATCAGCAAGATAGAAAAAGAGATTTGAACGTCCGACAACTCATTTTGTAGAAGCTTTCGAGATGTATATTCATATCCTTTATAATTATACCATAATCTCACTTTTCAAGTTTGATAACGGAGTGATATCAGTTACAGAATCGTTGAAAATCAGCTAAGAGTACTGCACAGCTGTTTCGTCCTAGTTGGGGACTCATTGGAAGTACGAACCCGTCGGGATTCGCATCCAAGACCTTCTGGTTACAATAAGAGCTTGTAGAACATTCAGTCACTTGGATCAGACCCAATGACCCATAAATTCTAAATTCTATCACTTCATGATTTTAGCGCGAATGAGCCATTGAATAGGGTCCCAGTGGCTGAATGTTCCACAAGCTCGTCTTGTAACCAGAAGGCCCTTAGTCGTAACCCCAGTGAGTGCATATTGCCGAAAACTTAGATGAAATAGCTTTCCAGTAATCCCATTTGGATTTCAACGGTTGTCTAATTGATATCAGTCCGAGATCAAACTTGAAATAAATGATATTCTTCCAAACTAACTCCTGATATCTGTCACTTTTATTTATTGCGTGAACATTTCATTGTTAACTTTCAAGTATATGATTTGCTGTTCTGTCCTCTCGAAGTTAAATGGATATCTTCAAGTAGAATTATTTGATAATGCATGTTTTGTAATCATAGTAATCAAAATGGAGAAGATTTGTGGCTTATACGGATGACATTAGTGTAGACAACCACTTCATCGCATAGTCCAATTTGAAGTCTGCGCTGAATATGTATCGTCATAATGGCACATGAAAGCCTCACATCTTAACCATCCAACTCAGAGAATCAACGACACCAATAATCATAAGTTTCACACACGTAACCCCCTTAATGAATTTACACATCTGGTCTTCTCTACCTTAGCAACAGTATAAATTCTTCTGGTTTCCCTACTAATTAACTGTAATTTTAGCAGACTTTCAATATAAATTATACTATATAATGCCAACTATAGGTTGAAGAACGGTATATAATGAACTACAAAAGATAGTGCATTGTGTAATATATTATTAAAGTATTCTTGTAGAGTAACTTTTCACTAGAAGCATAATACACTAGCTAAACATTCAATGTTACCGATGAATTAAATACATAAACACAAGTGACTAGTAGCACCTACTGAACAAAACGTACGTAATTGTCACCTGCCATTTGATTAATTCTCTTCTTCTAATCTTAAAATAATAATATTAATAATACTAACAATAGCACGTGTGATTTCACTGATGAATTAATCAGATTTAAAACTTTTAGAATGTATTGTTTTCTTAAATGAATACCCTATACACAAGTCTCAATAAGCCTTGAATGTTGGCTTAGTAAATTATTCTGATTGTTGAGTATGTTGAATACCTGTGTGTTGCGTACTGCGCATAAGAGACCTACTACCATTTCACTGTCATTTCTGATTCATCTTGACAAGTGACTCCTTACCTCTATATATTTTCATTTACATGTCAGCCATTCTCGACAATTCGATGTATTTGTTAGTTCGTACACTTATAGAAATGCATTGCCATTACTAATACTAACTGTATTTGATTCCTCTCAGTAATGGAGTAGGTAATTTTCACCAAGGGAACACCACAGACCAGGCTTATTATAATTATTTCGGTCTCAATAATTTCTGATACACGCTTGTAGTAATCCTCTGTATATTTTGAGATTTGCGCATTACTTCACAGAGAGTTTCAAGTTTTCCCATGGATTTATATCAGTTACAGAACCATTGGAAAACCAGATGGGAGTACTGGACACCTGTTTCGTTCTATTTTAGGACCATTCATCAGTATGCACCCACAGGATGTCAAAACCCCGACCTTCCGGTTACTAGGCGAGCTTTCTGGCCATTTAGCCACTAGAACCCGACCCAATGACCCATGAATTCTAGCTCTTATCAATTCACGATTTTGGCGCGACCAACAGCCAGTGTCATCGGCGAGTATTTGTATTCAGTCCCCACCTGGTATATCTCACCAGTCACGACTTCTCACCAGGAACATTCATCCTGCAGCCAGTCACTAGCGAGCATTCTTACAGTCTAACTGTTAAAAAATTTACACAGTGTGTTTTTCAACAAAACAAAAAGAAGACGTAATTTATCTGAAATGTGTAGTGTATTTAAGTAACACATTTTAGACATTCTGAAAACAGACGCGTACTTATCATCCACAGAGCATAACAACTTACTTCAAATTATTTACAGGTCAAGGTCACGGATAAGGGATAGGATGATATGGGATAAGAAGAAGAAAAATGCGGGGATCGGGGATGAGATGAAAATATCATTATGTAAAATTGACCTAGGTTCTGAAGTTGGATTACCAAGGCAGTTTCAGAACAGTGACAAATAATTTTGAACAATTAAGACAGTTTTAAGTCTTTTTATGGTTAAGGCTTCAGAGAATCTATGTAACCCAAATATGGATATATATTTATATATATATGCGATTGTACAGTTTGAGAATGAAATCTCTGAAAAGAGTAATTCTTCGCTGAACGTCTTTTATTTTAAATTCCTTTGTTTTGTCTCATTGCATTTGATCTAACAATTCCACATTTTTTAACATTAATTCCTTACTTTCCTAGTGGAGCCTAGGGCTTAAAGCTAGAGCTTTGAAGTTTCTAGAGCAGTGGTGTTTATTTTTACTGGTTGGGGTTGCTGGCCTCATGCTCAGCCTTCCCTCTCCACCAGTCTTATTACCGGCTTAGTGAGCTAAAAGAGTGCGTCGGCCGAGGAACGAATCCAGGACCACATGAGGCGTGGTTGGCTAGAATTTTACTTCTGTACCACGGAAATGGAACAAATCCATATATTCATATACATTCCTATTTTCATTTGTTTCTAATCTAGCAATAAATTTAATACTATATTCATTCATTAACTCATGTACTTATTTTATTATCATTTGAACATTTTCCAATCTTTAAATATTCCCACCTATAATATTAGAACAAGACATATAAGCGAACAATATTGTTTTCAATTAGATCTTCTTCAGGCTTTACTCTAATTTACATAGATTTATATATAAAATTTTAACCAATGACGGTGATTTTGGGAATCAAATAATAATCTTAATAGTCTTAATAGTCACAGAAGCGAAAACATGTTTAGATTTTATAAATGACTGTTTAAATAATAATCGATATCCCAAAATTTACTGGAAATCTCTTCGTTGTAATAAAGTTTATCCAAATTCCCGATCACTGAAACGTTATGCACTTAACCAATTGGGCTCTTTAAAAATGTACATTTCGGATATAGAAAGAAATTTATCACAGAAGAAATTTGCAGTCGATGAACTTCCTCAGGATTTATTAATTGATTTCAGTGAGTATGTCGACAGAGTTAGCCAAAGTAGAGCAGAGAAAAGGAGAACGAAACTAATCAAATCATTAGACAGTCAGAATCCTGAAAAGGATTTCCCTTCATTCCCCTCAGATCCTTATCAGTACGTCCATAATTTTTCAAGTGTAACACTAGATAAATTACAGTTAGAAGCTCTATCATTGGGTCTTAGATTTTGTGACCAAGGATATAAGGTCATCCAACTCGATACCAACATCCAGTTTGAAAACCTCCTCCTACAAACAAAAGATTTGACCCCAACGTCAGACGATGAAGTCGCTAGGTTTAAAACTACACTAGTCGACAGTTGTCAACAGCATAAAAACAGTAGTCATCCTGGTAAGAGTTTGCTGACTAAACAGCATAGAGAAGCCCTAAGAAAGCTAAGGAACGACGAAAGCATTGTAATCAGTAGACCTGATAAAGGAACTGGAGTAGTACTGATGAATAAGTGTGATTATGTCGACAAAATGAACTCACTTTTAACGGATGAAACGAAGTTCCAAAAGCTTATCAACCCAATAGATCTGGACGGAAAGGCTGAAAAGCAGTTAACTAACACGCTTACGGAACTGAGTAAAAGTGGAGTAATCTCAGAGGCAGCTTATAACCGTCTTAAACCTACTGGAAGTAATACTTCACGTCTGTACGGTCTGCCCAAAATACATAAACCAGGACTTCCTCTTCGCCCAGTCCTGGATATGTCAAACTCTACCTACCATGGAGTGGCAAAGTGGCTAGGTGAACTCCTCCAACCGCTACACAAATTGGTAGTAAACCATAATGTTAAAGACGTTTTCGAATTTATTGCTAACGTGAATGATATCAATGTAAATGGGAAACAAATGCTTTCCTTAGATGTAGCGTCACTGTTTACCAATGTACCACTTATGGAGACTGTGGATTTCAAATGGCAACAGATACTAGAAAAGCAGATTGACATCGGAATTCCAGTTATTAGTCTGAAAGAGTTGCTTTTAAGATGTACTATGAATGTACATTTCTTATTCAACAACCTTTACTACAGGCAAATCGACGGTATTGCCATGGGTTCTCCATTGGGGCCAATTTTGGCAGATTTCTTTCTAGCCAAGATTGAAAATGGTCCATTGAGACAAGTGATAGAGAAAACTGATTCTTATTTTCGTTATGTTGATGATACGTTCATTATTCTTGATGTGAAAACTGACAAGAATGAAATGTTAAAAAAGTTTAATAATGCACATCCATCGCTCATCTTCACTTGTGAAGAAGAAAATGATGGTGGATTAAATTTCCTTGACGTCCAATTGAGCAGAAGAGAGGATGGTTCACTCAAGAGAGATGTCTATAGAAAACCTACATCTGTAGGACAATATACACATTTCCTCAGTTTTGTACCAATCCGATATAAAATCAATTTGGTCAGATGTCTTACGAATAGAGCAAGACGTATTTGTACAGATGACTCGCTAGAAAATGAGCTAGGATATATCCAAAATACGCTGGTCCAAATGGGCTGTCCTAGTAGATTTGTTAGGAGACACATGAATACCAGGTACAACAAAGAAAAACTGACAACAGTTAAAAAGAAAGAACTGTTCATGAAACTTCAATTTAATGGGGACGTGGCTAGTGAAGTCTTACATCTGAGATTATCGAGAGCGATAAAACGGACTTATACTGCCGCCACCCTTTGTTTGTCATTTTCCAGCCGACCAATTTTGATTGCTCAAGTGAAAGATAAGCTACCTAGTTGTGCCACCTCAATGTGTATCTATAAATTTAGTTGCTCCTGTGGAGAAAGCTATATAGGGCGAACAACTAGACAGCTCAACAAACGCATTAATGAGCATCTTCCTACATGGTTCGGAAAAGGTCAAATAAAATCCATACGAAGTTCTATTTTGGCTCATTTGATTGATAGCGGTCACCAAGTGGGCAAAAATAGTGCTTTCAAAGTTATCTATCGTATTCCATCGAGTCTTTCGAATGGAATCAGAAACCGTCTTTTACACCTAGCCGAAGCTATGGGAATTCGAGAGAACAATCCTAGTCTTTGCATACAAAAGAAGTTTGTTCTACCTTTGTCTCTCCCTTGGCCTAGGTGAACTGTATTCAAAACCCTCCCACCCTTTCTTATTTTCCACCTCCTTTGTACTTTTTTAATATTTATTTAAACTGTGATTATCGTTCCACTTCACCTTTTAAGATTTGACCCAATTTATTTATACAGTTATATACATATACTATCTTTGTTATTCTTATCACCTGCATAAACCTTATTATCAATTTGTAAAAAATTATATTTGTAAAGTTTCAGCGAGATTGAAATGACCAGATTGCCGAACGAAACGTTGGAATTACTCATTTCAATCTCGCTGAGACTTTACAAATATAATTTTTTACAAATGTCTACTTCTCACTTGGCGCCCAAATATTTTAGAACTATTCTGTCAAATCTTGACGACAGTTCATTTGAATTATTTTGCAATCGAATTAAGTTAACAAAGAAACTGTGTAACTGGCACAATCATCGTGTTTTCACTCTTCGTTGTCTGCAACAGAATGCATATCCTAAGTTCGTAGCTGTCGAGTCACCTGACAACTTCAGTAGGTCAAATAAAGCAGCTCAATCTTCAGAAAGAAGGCAAAGCAATAAGTCCTACAGGGTGCTCCTATTAAACTCTAATCCTAAACACCATTATTTTGAAAATACGTCTAATCATAAAATTCTTGATATGAACAGTTTGAACGGACATGAAGGCGTGATGTTAGCTGATGCATAGGAAATCCTTATTAATAAATAAAAAATGGATATATATCACTAATTATTAATACCTGGTCAAAATTCTCGACTGTCCATATCTTCTTATGGAGACGTTAAGAAATGTTTTACAGCTGTTTACCCACACACACAAACGCACTCTGTTTAAAGTGTTTAACAAAGGTAGACCAATATTTGTAAGTCCGAGGTCAAATTTTGATCACAGCTCATAAAATTTTGTTTACTATACTTGTTGGTACTTTTTGAATGACTCATGATTGGACAAAATTTTTAAAAACAAGTGATGTTCCTTTTATATGTAAACCTCTGTTATATTAATTTCGATTAATTTCCCTGAAGAAGTTCGGACCAGATTGCCGAACGAAACGTTGGAATTACTCATTTCAATCTCGCTGAGACTTTACAAATATAACTTTTTACAAATGTCTACTTCTCACTTGGCGCCCAAATATTTTAGAACTATTCTGTCAAATCTTGACGACAGTTCATTTGACTTATTATCAATATTTTGTTATCATTATAATCATCGTTATTAACTACGTTCAAAACATTTACCACATTATTATTATTATTAAGACTATTAAGATTATTATTTGATTCCCAAAATCACCGTCATTGGTTAAAATTTTATATATAAATCTATGTCAATTAGAGTAAAGCCTGAAGAAGATCTAATTGAAAACAATATTGTTCGCTTATATGTCTTGTTCTAATTTTCCAATCTAACTGAGACTCAAAAATCATCTCTATCGAAATCAATGCACTTTGAATGTTACCAGTCATTGTTGAAAGTGCAATATACTCACACAACAAATGTACTTATTATGATCTATTCTATTCTAATGTGCAAGTAAATGCATTTATTAAGCTATGAAATTGAGAAAAAAAAATAGAGAATGTTAGAGGAGATGAACTACATTCTGTTAATTATATTATGGTCTTATTTTGTTTCCGTTATTACAACTCTTCTAGGCAATTCATTTAAACTCTTCGCATCTAAGTTATTATCATGTAATTATTAACAACTAATGAATTCCTCTACTTATTCTCTATGACTGCCTTGTAAATCTTCAATTACGCCAAAACATGTCTCTAATTTGACTGCATGTGGGTCGGTAACTCCGCGGTTGAATGCTTACCAACCATACTAGTTTGTAGTATGCCAGGAAAGTAAGGGCGGTTGGGCTCAAGGTTAGCAATACCACCCCGTAAAAAGTAACACCACTCCTATTGAAACTTTAGAGTATAGAGCTAGAAGCTCTACATTCCACTTGGAGTGCAAAGGAGAGAGAGAGGGGGGTGACTGCATATTTAAACTAGATGACCTAATCCATCTCATCCATCTTGGAATTGATAATTCTTCACTAATACAACATCTTTTTCCGGTATTATTATTATTATTTACTTTAATTCCTAGGGGAACATAGGGCTTCAGCCGTGTGTCTCCATTGCGTTCGGTTCTCTGCTAGAGTTTTCACCTGGTTCCAAGTCTGCCCACATGCTTTCATCTCCTCTCCACACGATCTCCTCCAAGTCACCCTTGCACTGACGACCAACTCGCCGCTTCCCTTTCGGGTTCCACTCGAGCAATGGCTTGTCTAGTGATGTCACTTGATGGTTTCCTCACAGTATGGCCAATCCATCTCCATTTCTTCCTGCATATTTGTTGGACAATCGGTCCCAGCTGGGTTGGTTCACTATCAGAGATCTCTGTTGCTGATCTTTTTGGCCGGCCATCTGATCTTGAGTATTGAGCGAAGACAACTGTTAATGAAGGTCTGTAGTTTGTTTGAGATGCTCTTTATGACGCGCTGGCCAAGTCTCTGATCCGTATAGTAGCACTGACTTCACATTGGAGTTGAAAATCCGGATCTTATTTTTGATACTAAGTGCTGTTGACCTCCACACAGACTTGAGAGTAGTGAAAGCTTGTCTTGCTTTTCCGATTCTTGCTTTGATATCCTCGTCAGTTCCGCCTGTAGTTGCTTCCTAGGTAGGTGAAAGACGTTGTTTCTTTCAGGTTCCACCCATTTATGCTGATCGTTGTCTGTTGTTGTTGTTCTTGTCCAGTGATGTAGTCAGAGAGATTACCACTGAGCTATTCGAACTAATAATTGACCTCCTGTAGGGCAGCAATGTATACTTTTGACTGGACACTAGTCAGTAACCGTGTATTTGTCAATCAATTCGTAAACGTGCTGATTGTTGTCCGTTGTTGTTGTTTCTGTTGGTGGTGTTGCCCAGGAATCTTCATCACCTCTGTCTTCTCTATGTTCACCTGAAGTCCTATCTTTGATGCTTCTTCTGCCAACTTGCTGCTTTTCGCTTGCATATCTTCCAGTTTGTGGGAAATCAGACATATATCATGGGCGAAGTGTAGATCCATAAGTTTTTTGTGTGAGTCTATTTTATGCCTGTTTCCTCATTGCCCACTGTTTGTTTCATTATCCAGTCTACTGCAGTCAGGAAAATCATTGGCAATAGTAGGCAGCCTTGTCTTACTCCTGTCCTCACTTCGAAGGATTCCGAAAGTTTCCCATTGTGGATTACTTGGCATGCGGCACTGTCGTACAGCTGTTGGATGAGATGTATAATTGTTGGTGGCACACCGTAGTAGCGAAGTAGTTCCCAAATCAGCTCTCGATCGACGCTGTCGAAGGCTTTTTCAAAATCGATGAAGTTGAGATAGAGAGGTGACTGCCATTCCAAGCTTTGTTCAATGATGATCCGTAGTGTGGCGATTTGATCAATACCTGACTTGTTTCTTCTGAATCCAGATTGTTCCGGTCGAAGTTTTTCACCTAGAGCTTGTTTGAATCTTTCCAGGATGATGCGGCTTAGTATTTTGTTTGAGATGGACAAGAGCATAATTCCGCGCCAGTTCTTGCATTGACTTAAGTCTCCTTTCTTTGGTAGTTTGAATAAGTATCCTTTCTTCCAATCCTCGGGTACTTTGCCTTCTTTCCATACCTTCTCCAGTAGCGGCGTCATCAAGTCCGCTGTTGTCTCTGGGTCCGTTTTCAGTGCATTTGCTGGGATTCCATCTGATCTTGCTGCTTTTCCAGCTTTTAGCATCTTGATTGCCTTCAGGACTTCTGATTTCGTCGGGGGGTTGGTGTTCTCTGGTAGCTCTGTCTCCGTCGTTGGTATTGATGGGCGCGTTGTCGGTGGTGGTCGATTTAGGAGTCTTTTGAAGTGTTTAGCCCAGTGTTTGTTTTGCTCCACCTTTTTGGTGAGTGACTTTCCATTGTCATATTTCACCGGCTTAATTTGTGTTAAACGTTTGCCCGATAGGTACCTAGTTGTTTGGTAGAGTGTTGCGAGATCTCCTTTGTCTGCAGCTCTTTCTGTTTCACTCCCCATGGCTTCATAATACTTTCTTTTGTCTTCCCTGGCACTCTTGTTTACTCTTTTGTTCAGTGTCTTGTAGTTTGCATTCAAATCCTGTTTTTGTTGCTCATCGGTGCACTGGAGAATCTTTTGTTTCACCATCCCTCTCTCTTCTATCAGTCTCCAAATGTCCGTAGTGAGTCACTGTTTGTCCTGTCTCTTCTTTCTGCCTAGAACTTCCATGCAGGTTTGACTCCACACTGTCTTCAAGTTGTTCCAGTGCTTTTCGACGCTGACCTCTTCTCCAGTGTTGACTTGTTTCTCGGCTTTGTCCTTTATGCTTGCAGTGAAGATGTCCTTTGTATCCTGGTCCATCATATTTTGAGTGTTGAACTTGGCTTGTGGTCTATCTGCAGCTCCTGTTTCTCTGAAAGCTTTTAGTTTGATTTGGATTGTCCCTTGCACGAGATAGTGGTCTGAGCCAACGTCTGCTCCTCTTCTTACTGTTGTGTCCAGTAGGCTGCGCCTCCATATATTGATATAGAACCTTTAATGAGGAATTAATTGAAAAGGAATGTATTTCCCAACCTATACTGTTGTTTAGTGAGTGAAGTTTTCATGCTCAGAGAGAGAGAGAGAGGGAGAGAATTGGCAGCTTGCTTTATCTGTGCTGCACCTTGATAACATCGATTACTCTTAATCTGGATTATATTCAGAAAAAATCTCATAGGCTTTTGGTTTGAATTTATGTGTGATAAACATTTCAAATACACACTGACAATATTTCATACTTTTCAGTATTATGTTTATATAACTACAATTCTAGATTTCGAGCATTCAAAAAGAAAAACAATAACGAGTGTTGAATACATGAGAAAGCTTACCCGAGATTTTTAGCTGCAGCTGATTTCATATCATGAATAACTGTTCTGCATATGATGAATTAAAAGTTTGTTTACAGATTATAAGACAATGCAATAAGAAGACGTAATTTGTCTGAGTTGTGTAATGAATTCGCACAACACATTTCGAACAATTTGATCACACACGGACTTGTTATAGGAATATATATATATATGTGTATATATATATGTGTATATATGATAATGGTAGGGAGTCAAAGGTTTAGAACACCAAGACCCACTCTCCAACGCGCCACTAAGAAAGAGGTACATATCAAGCTACCCTTAATGGGTGATCATAGCGGCTTGACAACTAGAAAAAGATTAAACGCTGCAGTTAAAAACACTTTTTATGCAGCTAAGATCGTAATAATAGAGAATGTGAAGCCGATATATCCATCTAAGCACTTAGGACATGCGAAAAATCATGTCACATCCTACTGTATTTACCAATTTGAATGTACGTGTGGGCACACATACATAGGGAGGCCTCATCGATCTCTGCAAGTAAGGGCTTCAGAGCATATTCCTAAATGGCTTCAGAAACAAGTGGAATCTTCAGAACCCCTTGAATGGTGAGAATATGAGAACTAGCTCTTCTAATGCGAAACATATTATAGAGACAGAACATAGAATTGATGTTTACACGTCTTTTAAACCTATCTATAAAACGTGTTTGGGGTGCATCCCAAAGTTTGTAGAAGCTCTAGCTAGCAATTAGGAAGTTTAAACTACTTTTATAAGTTCAAAGACAGTTAGTCGTCATTCTAAAATTTCCTTGGTAAACTTTGTTCTGATACCAGTGTAGATGTACTATTACCGCTCTTCTTTGTTTTAGTGATCTTCATTGTTATTCTGACCTTCAATATGTCCTTTTAACTTGACCTAAGTCTATTTTCTCACCTCTTAACTCTTTATTAATTTCATATATATTCCTATGACAAGTCCATGTGTGATCAGATTGTTCGAAATGTGTGTTGCGCGAATACATTACACGATTCAAACAAATGACGTCTTCTTATTGCTTTGTCCAAATTCATAAAGGGAACTAACTATTTCAAATGTATATATACATATATATATAAACTCAGTTTAACAAAAGGATGACAAGTCTTATTTTTCTAAAGCTTCATATTCATTCAACAATGTATTTCTCATAAACGACACAGACATATTCTGATAATTCACTTTTTTAAGTTCATGACAGGGCGTTCATCATTTAATCTAACAAATTTGTCTGTCATTATTGACTGGAAGCTAAAAAAATTAATGAACAGCCTAATTCCATGCAATTCTTTCTGCACACGTAGTAACTTTAATGATCAGGTCACTGTTTCATATTGTAGCTAAGCCTACAAATTTTCACGTGATTACACGTCACTGACTATGTTATTCAATGTGTGCATGTGTGTGTGTGTGTTTTTGTGGACTCGCGTTTATGTGCATACAGTAACTATGCTGATCATTTTATTTTTTCACTTACTAATGATAATGCTTCCTGAAATAGACGTGAGCGACGACAAATAGCTTTCTGCGAGTTCTATTTTTACCATCATATATCAAATACACAGTTATTCTTAAAGTACAGTTCAGATATAATAGAGAAGATTTGTAGCTCAGGTGGATGATTTTGGTGTGGTTGTGTTCTCTGAGCTGGATGGTTTGGTTGCGAAGCTTTCATTGCAACCAAACCATCCAGCTCAGAGAACACAACCACGCCTAAAGTACAGTTCATTTTGAAACAGTTACTCCCTTTGATAAAGAAGACATTACGAAGTGGTCGCGCTATGTCATGAATTGGCAGAAGTTAGAATTCATGAATTCGCCATTGGATCAGCTCCCAGTGGCTTAATGTTCTACGAGTTAGCTCACCTTGTAACCAAAAGGTCCTGGGTTCGATTCGTGGCGGTTGGTGCGTGCTGATGAAGAGTCCCAAACTAGGACGAAACAACTGTCCAGTACTCTCAGGTTTTCCAGTGGTTCTCTAACTGATGTCAGCTCATGATGAAATCCTACATGCAATCAAACAAAATCCCTACAAATTCAATACTTGAAAATTTAAATAATGCATTAAGAAGACAATTATCATTGCAAGATGATACCATTTTTACGATCAATTTACACATGTGAACCATATGAACAATTACTCTGTTATATAAAATAAAAGTACATACTAATAACCAATCATATCTGTGATTAGGTCAAGTAGTCTATGGTAGGTAAAGGTTGAAGTCTATTGTTTTTTTTCTTATACATAGTTAGAGATGCATGTGATTAATCCCAAAAGTGCTTTCATCACTATTTAATAACCTTGAATTAAAGTTGCATGAACTAACAATTCAGAAACAACCATTTTTTGATATTGATTTTATGACTTAACGCTAATAAATGCTGTGCAATGGATACCAATAGATTACTACTCAGATTAAATACATTCAGATTTCTTATGTGACTTCATAACCATTTAGGAAAATGTTCATTCTGCACATTCTAACGCTGCTTCTCTTTTCCTTATATCTCAAATATTTCTGATTCTTGTAACCGCGATTAAACAAAGAAATTGTCTGGACTCAACTTCATATTTTATGCATCTACAAGTTCAACTGTAGCTGCAGTAATATATACATATATATTTCAATGTTGTCGGTAACAGCGAATTCCAGAGTGGTTATTAAGTCACACAGTAAACCCAAATGTACTTAATTGAATTTCTTTTTAGATTTTCCCGTCGATTGATTGGACCGAAGTGCTCGGTCTCAGGTTGACCTGTCGGCTTCTTGTGCAGATGCTTCGGTGATGTCTGGGCATTTAATTAGAATTTAATTGGTGGATGGTCACCACCATTAAAAAAAATATTAAATTAATATGACCCGTAGCAGAAGATGTGGCTCTCGTGGCCCAAGTGGTCTAGTGGATAACGCTATGGCGTTTGAAACTATGGGCACTGGGTTCAAGCCTCGGAACATCATCACTCAATGGGAAATGCAGGTACATCCAGCTGACGAGTAGTCACAAATAGGACGAAATGCGCATCCTGGATTCTACTGCTAGTCACCATCCACCAATTAAATTCCAAATGTACTTAATCTGAAAAAAGTCCAGGATGATCCATTGCAAAGCATTTATCAATATTAATATCAGTGATTGCTTCTCAAATGTAATTTCACACAGCTAAAATTCAAGGTTAATAAAGGTTATGTTGGTACTTTGGATTAATCACTTACATCGCAAAGTATGTTTACGAAAAACACTGAATCTTTGCCTACTATGAACTACTTGACCTACTAAAATATGAGAAGTTATTAGTATGTACTTTTATTTTTTTTACAACAGAGTAACTGTCCTGGACAGCTGTCCAGTACTCATTTGTTTTCAGTGGTTCTCTATTTGATATCAATCCGTGTTCAGATGAGGAAAAACAAATCTAATCCTTACAAACCAACTTTTGAAAACATGAATAAATAATTTCACATCTTACTGGTTGTTTAAAAGACAACTCTCGTGGTGAAGTCACCTAGTATCTAATGCTTAGGCATTTGAAACAGTAGATACTAGGTTTCAATCTCACTAAGGATCAAATGCATGCAGATGACGAGCCCCAAATGGGACGAAACGCGCATCTTTTGATTCTACTTCTGGTTACCATGAAACAAGCAAATTTGAGGTCTTAGTATCGGAATTTGGAAAAATGAAATCACTGTTTAGTTTTATAAATGCTGTCTTTTATTGTCGGCTGTAAATGGTGTTATACGTTCAAATATATTGAGTTTATATGTGTATGCATGTTACTGTCACACCGAATATACACAACATGGTATCTTCAAGTGTCAGTTTGCAGGGATTTGGTAAGTTATAGGTTTGGTCACGAGCTGACATCATTTAAACAACCAGTGGAAAACCAACACTTGATGCTTAATCTGATACTTACTCACTAGCGACTGGTTCTATACAGGGAGTTACTTGGAGTTCTAGTTAGAAGCAGCAACAGGTGAGGTCCATCAAGTCAGGGAAGAAAACAGTTACTTGCGTATGATACTGGCTGGCAATTGGGCTAAATATCGTAAATTGGTAGGATTCGCCATTCATGAGTCATTGGATTGAATCTTAGTAGCTCAATGGTCTATCAGCTGCCCTTCAACCTGAAGGTCCTGGATTCAGACTTCGATTGATAGGTACAGCTGAAGAGTCCTGTATGAGAATGAAACAGCTGTCCAGTACTCCCTGGGTTCACAATGCTTTTCTAAATGATGTCAGTTCATGATCCAACCTATGTCTAAACAGCCAAATGTCTAACTTAGTGTATTATGAGGTATAATACAATATCACCTCAGTTAAAATTCTTCAGTAAAAGGAATTTCTTACTTGTATAGCCTTTGGAAATTACCATTTGGTTTCATTCGTTGTTAAACAGAAATGAAACTAAATATCTTTCAGGTATGTAGTTAGATTAATTATCTATGACCAAATAATCGAAAAGCTGACAACATATCAGCCAGAATCACATATTAAATTGTGTAAGGATAGAATTTAATAAAGTTTTGTAGCAAAGTGATTGCAGCTAAGGTGTATTAATTGTTCAGACAATTTCAATATACCAGAAATCCCTATTTAGACAGTCAGGAGACAAACTGAGCGAAGAAGTAGTTTGGTGTATGGTGACGAGCAGTAGAATCCAGGACGCACATGTCGTTCTATTTGGGACTCGTAAACCGGATATATCTGCACTCCTCAATGAGTGATAGTGTCTCCGCTGAAGCTGGAACCCAGTACCTATCGTTTCAAACGACAAAACGTTATCCATTAGACCACTTGCGCCACCTCGTGTGCAACGGATATTATTTATTATTTAATTCGATTTGGACTTTCCCGCTGTCTGACTGAACCGAAGTGTTTGGCCTTTGTTGACATGTCAGCTACTTGTGAGGATGACCTCGTGACCCAAGTGGTCTAGTGGATAAAGCTTTGACGTTTGAAATGATGGGTACTGAGTTTGGGCCTCTGTGGGAACACCATCACTCACTGGGGAGTGCAGATACATCCAGTTGATGAGTCCCAAATAGGTCAAAACGCACATCCTAGATTCCACTGCTAGTCACCATCCACCAAATCACTTCAAGTTAAGTCCTCATAAAACGTTGAGGCATCCGCCCAAGGAGCCGAGATATATATACATATACTGATTGAACTGGTTTCAGCATAGAAGTTTACGAAGAAGTGCAGCCGTTCCAGTTGCCGTACTTTATGTAGTACACAAATAAAGACAAAAGATAAAAACGAGATTCGAAAGAACGATAATAAGCAGAAATACCCAGGTGAAAGAATAGTATCATAGAAAAAACGTGAGAGATCATTATTAGTGAATGCATCTGTGCCACTGTGAACGATTTTGAGCCATATTGCCAAGTGTCTCCAACAGTTGGTTCTTAGCACCCTGAGGACCCCAACTAGGCAATCTACACCTCCCTATGTGGCTGGCTGTAGCTAACTGTTGACGATTTTATGGACTGATACCATGTTTTCGTTTACCACCTCTAACTGTTTTCCAAACTGATCCTATGTCGGCTTACACTTTCAGTTCAGGAAAACAATAGGTAGCCATGCGTAACTCATGTCCTGCCCATTTCAATCGATGTAGCTTCACAACCTGATCGATTGGTTTTCCCACCTTACTTAACCCTTGACGTTTAACCTCAAGATTACTTACCCCATTATACCATTTAACATAGGATATATATGTATATATATATCGTTAACTAAGAAAATTGGTGTGGCAATCAAAGGGGGAGAAAAAAGTAATTCGTTAGGCAATGCGTAATTTTGAAAAATAAAAAGGATAAATCAGCAGTAAGGATAATAAAATCGATTACTTAGGAACCAATAAATGGTGAAGTGGACATGGTAATAAGGTTCAGTTCCCACAGGTGGATTTCGATGCCTTTTGCTGTATATAGAAGACAAGTTCGTAAAGCAAATTAAAATAAGTGAAAACACAACAGATAACTCTAAATACTCTGTTGACATCAGCTCTAGAATCAGTATCTACAGGGTATGCTAAACTTAAGCTATGAAAAGACTTTATTTGTCCCTCGCTCAACTATGCAGGATGATGTTCGGAAATCTAAATATGAATACGCTTAAAAATTCGCAAAATGTACCCAGCTCCATAAGAGCAGTCAAACTGGTAAACGCATATGACGGAGACGCACTTGGATAGTTTATCTTCATTTGTCTAACGTCATTCTTTTTTAATGTGATGAAATAACTTAGCTATCCGGCAATGAATACTCTCTTTAACGGTATTCTGCGAGCTTTGTGTCATTATTTTACCTATGATATCAACACGAAACTGCAGTTTTATATTAGTTAGCGTGAATACTCTTACTCATTTATCTATTTAAGTAGTTATTACATGGTGAATGCCCTTTTTTGCCTAAACCACTCCGTTTCTTAGAAATACCTCTACTAGGGATGCTAAATTATGGCTTTAAATGAGAAAAAATGGTCGGAAGGGGATTAAAATGTACACACCGCGGAAGATATTTATTAAGATCTTCATTGGCTAGAAGATCAAGTGACTGTATTAACTTTCTGTGGTTGAATATTCCAGGATTATTGGCTTTATCATCGATAGTTTCATCTCAGTGCAATAGATACATGAGTGGTTTATGATGAAGATTTGGTGGGACGCCATATATCCCCCAAATCTCGTGAGACATTGAACTGGATTTATTTTGTACTGAATAACGTACAGAATAAGGATACACTTTTGCTAACATCGAGAAAGTGTAGTGTTTTTTTCCGTTCACTTCCTCACAAATTATTATAAGAGAAGTGCAGTAGAGATCAAATTTTCATAAGGCGTAACTCAGCAAAGAGAAGTCCTTTTGTAACTGCTCGCTGAAGATGTACAATTTTAAATAGTGTTTCTGAGAGATTTTAGGAAATGACATCAAAAACTGAAGTTAATGTTAGTCAATGACAAATATATTTAGCAATATATGAGGATAGAAAAGTGGTAAATTGTACAGCATAATTCCGTAATCTATCTATTACAGTTGAACAGTAGCGTTCAGAAATAATTACTGCAAAGTCGAAGTATGGAAAATCTAAAAGCTGATCACATTCTATGTGAATGAAAGAGTTTCTTTGTTTTTGAAGTTTCAGTAGCAGTGGTGTTGTTTTTACTGCTTCACGGCCAATATTCTTTCCCTAGCTGACTATCGGTTACTAAACTAGGCGAGGTTTACTAGTGAGTTAGTCAGGAATCGAACTTGAATCTCCCGTATGATTGACAAGTATTCAACCATTGCATGATGAAGCACCTTCTATTTCATGGCAATTGTCAAGGAAACCTAGCAAAATAAATTCATTAGTGAATATATACATTTGATCATAGGGAATAAAAAGACAGTTGCAGCGTGCATATACCAGTTTACTTGCTCTTGCGGAGCTAAGTACATCGGCCGTAGGATGTGCCAACTTGGAAAACGCACTTGCGAACACTATCCAGTCTGGCTAGTAAAAGGAGAACGAAAACGGGTATATATTTAAATGACAGAACATCTGGTCAATTCAGGACATTCAGCGCCATTAGAAAAATCCTTCAAAATGATATACAAGATTCGATCAAACCTATCAAAGGGAGTGAAATTAAGACATCTGGGCATAGCCGAGGTACTAGCCATCTAAAAGCTCAAACCCACGCTGTGTATCCAAAAGAAATACTTTCAACCCTTGTCACTGCCGTGGCCATCATAAACAGGTAACTCTTCTAATAGTGACTATTTCATTGACTTTCTTATCCAAACTTCCTGTTTATTCATGTTTTTTTTAAGTTTTCCTTAATCCGTCCTATTTACACTACCATATTTTCATATCCGAACTTCCTGTCTATTTTGTTATTTTATTATTTCTACATATTTAATCCCTGATTGCATAAACAATTATTCGTCACATTAGTTATGATCTCACTAGATTTTTGGTCCAAACATCCTTTCTGTTGTTGTTATTTCTACATTTCTAACCCTTAATTGCGCAATACGTCAATCTTCTCAGTAATTATGATGCTACTCTCTGTCTGGGCTTCATCAGTCCCCCTGTTTATTATGGCATTTTAATTCCTAACTGTAATTTTATTAATCTGACCCTTAACCAGAAATTATTCTGGAATTTTCCTACCCATTTATCATAAATACACGAATGTACAGCCTAGTTGATGATTTCGTCGAAAAGAAAATTTTCTTCGCTGCAACTGTCTTTTTATTCCCTAAAATTTATTAGTTATAGGTATTCACTGGTCTTGAATAATATATATTTACTAAAAGCCTGTATATTTGAATCCTCGGAAACTTATTTTATTATATTACTATACCCTCCCAGTGGAACGTAGGGCTTTAGGCTTTGAGCATTGAAATTTCAGGAGCAATGGTGTTGTTTCTAAAGCAGTGGGGTTGCTAGCCTCACTCTCAACCTTCCCTCTTCACCAGTTTCCGGGAATTGAACTCCTAACCATATGCACAATTGGTGAGTGTTACATCATTGAAACAATGACCGAATCGAATTTCTTTTAAAGTTAACTTGTTCTACGTGAAGGCTAGGCTATATGACGTGTTATATGGTTTGGTGAATAGCTTTCATTAATTATATTGAATACAATAAAAGTACAATTTATAGAAGCAAAAACGTTATTCACAGTAACAATAAGTACTGTAAAATATGTGAAAGAACTAACCAATAAAAGGTGTCATCTGTTGCTATTAGCCTATAATTAGTTAGTTAGTTAGCTACACGTACATAAATAGTATGTGTGTACTACTATTATTGTATTCACTCTAATATTCAGTATTTCATAACTTCATTAAGCAAAGACCTTGCAAAAGACAAAGACTAATAATAGTAATAATGATGATAATAATAATACTGTTTCATTCATTGAGCCTGCAAACAGAAGATAAACCTCATATACTTTTTATACAGAGAGACAAACAGATCATTAATTGTATTGTGTCTTTTCATTGCTAAGCTCTATTGCCCCATATTTCTTTCTTATAATCATTATAATTTACTATTAAACTAAATAGTGGAAGATGGAAATCGTTCAAAAAGTTAATTTTAGCCTTTTTGAATACCTTCTCTCTGTTTTTTTTATACAATTAAAAGTTATAGTTTATATGCTTAAAAGTATCATAAGTCATTTGTTATATTTATATTTGTGATTTCCTCACGACATATATATATGTGGACAAAATTAATCGGCCTCATTCTAGCATACAGAGTTCTTCAACGGATATCGCAATGTTACCATGACTACTGACTCCAAGTTAATTACTTAGAGGTGGCTGAGAAGAGCACCTCGTCCTATTCGGGACTTATCAGCTGAGTATACCTATGAGAACACTTATTAGTCAATAAATATGCCAAAGGAAATGGAGATGGATTGAACACATGCTCAGGAGATCATTAAGTGAAATCAAACGCCTCAGGTGAGAAACGGCAAGTTGATTAGGGATCGGAGATTGATATGAAATGAGGTTGTGTGAGGAAGAGACTCGGAATCCATGGTAATAATAACAATAATTATTTATTTCATGAGAATTGTTACTGAACAAAGAATATACTTTTCGATAACCTGCTCTTCATCAGGTTCTACAGCTGTATATACATAATAGTGAATGAATTAGTGTTAATAACAACATAATTATTGTTTAAATAACATCGAATTAATAATAATTATTATATTAATGGGTTGCAGTTCGATAGCATTAACATAACAATAAACTGAATGTCAGAAAAATTAGAAAGATAATAATACAAATTGATGAATTTATAGTCTCCACTGAAGGCCAGGACAGTCGTAGGGGCTGGACTTGCTTCTTTTGCACACAAACAACTGGTTGTTTCACGCGAACTGCGATAACCTCCGCTGTTTGAAGTATGCCGTACCTCGATGTTTTTGGCAATTTATTCGTCAATTCTGGCTTTGTGGCCGGTTTGAACCAGGTGGTCTAATATCGAACTGTTGACGGTTTTTACTACACCTTTACTTAGCCATACTGGTAGATTTTCCCGAGTGAGCGCAAAAAATCAAGTTCCTAGAGCAACGGCAAATATAACTTGCTCCACCAAAAGCACAGTTGAATTAGTAGATACAAGTAGAAGTGGTTAGTCTAGGTACTTCATCTTTCAATCGAGGAATCACAATCGGTTGTGTAGAAAATAAGACTTGTAGTTTGTCAGCATTAAAAGTTCTTTGAACTGATTTTCTTAATCTCTTCGTAATTATTTCGCTTAGTATATTACCCTTGAATTGCAGTCGTATGTATTAAGGCTTGTTGTTTACGGATAGTAAGTAGTCCTTTTCCACTTTTTTCTGTCATATATATACAAATGCAGAGCCTCATAATGAAGTTATCGAAAAGAATATTCTTTGCCCAGTAACCATTCTTTCGACAAATGTTAACTGGCATTTTGAATCAGTTATGGAATATTATAATAGCTGACGAAGTATAGTAATAATTAGCTTCGAATATTCATAAACATTATATAAACAACTCAAAATAGAATTTGTTTAGTTTTTCAAAATGCAGACATGGTTATCTTAATGTATGAAATTTTTACTGATAGTAACAGTTTACGGATAAATTATTTTACTTACTATTTGTTTTTTGTACCATTTTAAAGGATTTAGGCTGCTTAATAATATCTGAAGCATTGGCTACACCATGTTATTCATCTGAAAATTGTAATCTTAACAGGAAATTTGGTTTAATTCGACTATTTTTATCAGAGAATAGGATAACATCTTCAAGTATGAGTACATTGGCCAGAGGATTAACACGTTGTACACGTTTAACTACCTTACAATTATGCGGCAATACAAATATTGGATCTATTGGTTTACGTGCATTAAAATCAGGTCTTATTAACTCGCCACGTTTAAAACGTCTAGGTATTGCTTTCTGTGGAATTGATAATCAAGGCGCTTTACACATATCAGAAATACTGACAAAAACAAAATCACGTTTTACACTAATCGATTTAACTGGTAATTTAATCGATTCAGAAGGAAGTCTCACTATAGCTAAGTGTTCAACTTATTTAAATGAAGAAGTTAAAATAAAAGGCTTAGGTAAGTTTATGCATAAAATGATATGCGTTATATAATGTGTTATTTAATAGTGATAATAATGATAATAATCTACTTTATTCGAAAAACAGTACTTCGAACAGAGAATGGAATTCTCAGCATTTGTCATAATATTGCATCTGATTTGCTCAAAATATAAATAAAATTGAAACAAAAATTTACCAGGCGAAATTGTCCACATTTACGATACAAAGTCAAAAGAATACTCGAAGTACGAGTTGAGAATATTAAATGTAATAATAATAATAATAATAACAGCGAGTTTGTTTCAAACAGTATTGTCTATTCAGTTTGGAAATTTTAGCATGTTATAGATTACTGAATCTAATGTTCTGTTGATATAGTATAGTGAGGGGAAATACAAAATTAGCAGTTATAACACAGCTTAAATGATGTTCACACTAATGAGAAAATAAATAAACAAATTAAAACAAAAAATTGAGAGGATTATAAATATAAGAAATATAATAACAATAAAGTTTGATGTTGTAAGGATGGAGGAAATGGTTTACTTAGTAGTGCAAAGTAGGTTAGTTAGTTCATGCATAACAGTATTTTCATTACATAAATTACGTTTTTATTTAAACGCCGAAAAAACTTGGTACAATATGGCACCAAGAAAGATGCGCCACACAACAGTAATAAAATAACGTAGATTAAAAGTAAAAATATAAGGAGAGAAGGGATAAAGATTTTCATCTGGAAGGAAAACAGTCATACTTAACAAGTTCAAACAGTATTCGTTAACTATCATCAGGAAGGGAAGAAAGAAGGAAATTGCAACACGTTCGCCATTGATTACGATTCTTGGCCATATCCGATAACGTTTCGAGCCATCGATTTGACCTATCTCTCAGACCCCAACCAGAGAGTCGTGACACACCAATCGATGCTAATCTAGCACAAATATCCTTCATCCCACGACGCCACGTCATGGACTGACCACCCCTCCGCCTTTTCCATCCCGTCCCAGGGTTAGCGAACAGAGACCTGTACGGAAGCCTCTGGGATGACATTCGCAGCACATGTCCAAGCCACAGGAGCCGGTGTTTCCAGATGACGACATTCAATGAATGGTGATCTCCACTGTGTTTAAACACACGCCGCCGAACATCAGAATTACTCACGCGATGATGCCACCGAACGCAAGCAATCCTGCGGAGACAGCGATGATCAAACACACAGAGTCGCCGCAAATCCTCAGCTCGGAGAGGCCAGGTTTCACAGGCGTAGAGCAAGACAGCCCGCACCGAAGCATTGTATACCCGACCTTTGACAGCCAGCCTAACGTCACGACGGCGCCAGAGGTGGCTCAAGTTGATGTATGCCACCCTAGTCTTCATTATACGGTTGGAAATCTCGTCCGTCACTCCTCCGCCAGCACTCACACAACTACCCAGATACACAAACTTATCAACAACTTCAAGCGGTTCGCCCGAAAGAGTGAGTGCAGGTACAGGCTCCTGCCAATCTTGTAACAGTACTTTGCACTTAGACGGTGCAAAGCACATACCATACTTACAGACACTGATCGCCAACTGATCAAGTGTGATTTGGGCAGCCTGCATGCTATAACACAGTAAGACGATATCGTCTGCATACTCGAGGTCGAAAAGTCTATCTCCAGGTAGCAGATCTACACCACCTTCACACACATCCTTCAGAGCTGACTCCAGAATGTCATCGATGGCAAAGTTAAAGAGAAATGGAGAGATTGGGCAACCCTGTCTAACCCCACTGTTGGTTGGGAACAGTGATGATAGTTGGTTGCATGCCTCCACTCTACCCGAGGTGTTTCTGTATAGGGCTTTCAAGATGTTAACAAATTTCTTAGGTAAGCCTCTCTCTAACAGACAGTTCCAGACCACAGTTCTGTCCAACAAACCGAAGGCAGCCCTAATATCAAGAAACACAACGATCGTTGGCCTACAATACGTGTGGCGGTGTTCCAACAACTGACGAAGGGTGAACACATGTTCAATGCATCCACTACCTGAACGAAACCCAGCCTGCTCTTTGCGAATCAATCCCTCACGTATTTTGTACAGCCTGCGAGGCAAGACAGCAGCCAATATTTTAGACGCGACAGGTACAAGACTGATACCCCTTTGATTGTCAGACGAATTACGTCGACCCTTTTTAAAGATGGGGACGATAATGGCTTCGTTCCACATTCATGGTACACTCTCCGTTTCTCATACATTCCTGAACATGAATTACGTGCCAAATATGGTATAGTGGAATTTTTGTACTTAGACATACGTGCATAAAGTCCTCTGAAAAGACTTCTTGTTTAACCTGAGGAGACAAAAGGTTGGAGCTGTGGGTAAAGTGGATGCTCACAGTCTGACAAAATTCCGTTAGCAAATTTCTTACATGACATCAGGTGCCTATCAGTGACGATGTCAACGATGTGGCCTAATGGGATACTACTCGCCCTACTGACAGTCTTCAGAGTTCTACGAAGTATGACATAGTTATTTTTAAGCAATCCAGGAAAGGATAAGGGTGAACAGTAAAGAAGAATAGGTGAAATACACGAGTTGACAAACTGTAAGAGGAGGGGTTGGGTTATGCCTGGGTGCCTTGACTTCTTAATGTAAAATGTCAGACGAAATATTCTTTTAGAAATCGCTAAGAGATGGGAAGACCACGACAGATCAGAAGAAAGTAACTTAATATGATTATGAGCAATAATTTGTGCTCGAAACGTCATCAGTTAATATTACTGTGTAACACTGTGTGATTTATCAAAATAAAATCTTATCCATAATGGAGTTACACTCTACTACAGTGCCCAAGTTTTATTCTTATATCAACTTAACTTCGGACTTGATTTCTGTTTCAGTATCATCAATTTTGCAACGGTCATAAAAACCAACAGCTTCATTTAACTTTATTTCTATTTTAGAAGAGCTACAGATATCATCTTTAATGCAGTGTGCATTAGAAGCTTCTAAAAAGGAAAATGGAGGTGATAATGTTGATTCACAGATTGTAAGTTTACTCTATCTTCATTATTTTTTTCTTACTGGTTTGTTTATTCCAAGTCCATATTTATTTTGTATAATCTCTTTGCATTCCCAGTGGAACACGGTGGGGCTTCAAGCTTTGACCCTTGAAGTTTCAATAGCAGTGGCATTGTTCTTTGTTTATCCGGAGAGGGTTGGTAGCTTGTCATCCAGCCTTTCCTCTTCATCGGGTACCGGCCATGGATGCAACACCAGAACCGGCCAATCTTCCACCGCCGAACCAATGACGCAAACGATGTCTGTAGGATCTAACTACTAAAGATGGTTTTATGAGAAAGGATAAACAATAGGCTGGGTTTTGAGTTTTGATTGAATAGTAGATAATCGTTTGTATCTATCCATTGTCTCAACTTTCGAATTCAGATTAGTGACAAACAAATATGTGAATAACATTTTAGGCAGTTTGTATATACACCTATTGAATCACATTTATAATCCACTTACTCTATTTGTTATTACAGTTCGCCTTTGTATCTTTGATACAATAGCTTAATAAGCAATTGTACAAAGCGCACGCTTACATTATTATTGACTATTACTCCCTTTACGTTTCACGTGGAACATAGGGCTTCATTAGTGTAACCCTATTTCACTATATTCTCTTTAGTCCCCTTTAGCTGGCTCCATAACTGACCATAATCTTTCATCTCCTCTTCACATGATCTCTTCCATGTCACCCTCAGGTCTATGCCCAGATCACCTTCTCCCTTTGAGGTTCTGCTAAAGAGTCTGTATGGTGTGGAATATGAATTAATGGTCTTCTCATGGCATGTCCGATTCATCTCTATATTTTCCCTATATTTATTAAGCAAAAGGTTCTTGATCAGTTCATTTTCAGAATCCCTTGTTGTTAATCCTTTGTGACGGTACAGAGCCGGTAAAGGGAGGTGGTGATGAAAGTCTGAAGCAGACTGTTCGAAATGGTTGTGGTGACACGCCAATTCTTTGAACCATATAGAAGAACTGGCTAACTTGACACCAGTGTTGAAAATCCGAACCTTCTTCTTTATACTGAGAACAACGGATTCCCACTCTGATTTCAGACTAATCAATGCCTACCTTGTTTTTCTGATCCTCGCTGCCTCTGACATCCTCATCCATACTACTTGTGATATTTTTATGGGGATTTGATTTGACAATACGGTAAATTCCATCCCATTGGTTTGCATCGTCACTTGAAGCTCCTGGGTTCGATCCTCGGCTATGTCATGGATGTTTACAACTGAAGAGTCCTAAACTAGGACGAAACAGCCGTCCACCGCTTACTGTTAGCTTTTTCGCTCGCTAGTTATCTAACTGATGTTAATCCTAGATCAAACTTGATTTCTTTTTTCACTACCTGAAATGTATGTCTAGTTTCTTAGTGTTTAACGTAGAAATCAGTTAACACTTACGCCCATTTGTTTTTTGTTTTACTGAAATACTATTTACCCGATATTTTCTTTCTTGTTATTACACCATTATTATAGAATAATTCACAAGTTCAAGATGCTGTTACAAATTTACTTCAATCTACTGAACGATTTCTTCCTGCCAATAATAATAATAATACTAATACTAATAACAAGCATAAGAATTCACTCATTTCTTCAATCAAATTGGGCAGTTATAGAAAGACTAAATTTCATTCAGCTCCTGGATTTCAATATACCAATAAATCTTTTCTAGACTGTGATCCACGTTATTTATGGGGTGATAGTTCAGACAATGACACTGACGATGATGATAATAATAACGATAATAATAAAAATAATAATAATAATGCAGATAATGATGCTAATGATAATGGTGATAATGGCGATGATGATGATGACACTGTGAACACTAACCCGAATACACTTTACAGAAGAAGAAAGAAAATTAACGCTTCAGGAACCAATAAGTGTATAAGAAAACATTCAGTCATTTGAGTATGTATAAATAGAATAAATTTTTATCCACCCCAGTGTGAATTGATTGTTATTGTTATTAGGCAGCTTTGTAAATGTAGCACACACACACACACACACGCAGACCCAGAGTATTCCCCGTCTTAGTGCAAGGCTTCCTTCCTTGCATAGTGTGATCAAAATATTTTTCCATTATCTATCTGATCTGATTTAATTGATTGATTGATATGAATACCTCCCCTCTTCTTCTTCTTCTTTTGTTGTTGTTGTTCTTGTTGTTGAGTATATTACAGATGTTTGTATTGTACAAAAAAGAGAGAGAAGAAAAGTAATTCAACTATTAATGTGATTTTGCCTTCATTCCATATTTTCTCATATATATTTTTTCACAAAGAGATCATTCTCATTATTTAGTTAGAAGAAATTCAATTGATGTTTCTTTTCTATTTTTATTTGTCACCTGTATAAGCCAAGATATTTTTATGAATTAAAAATTTTTCTTTAAAAACTTGCTTTATTTTCAACCTCTGGAAGAATGCATACATTCTCATGAATTGTCTTCCTTATTGTCTCCATACCTGAAATCTTGGTACGTAAAACATTTCAATTTTGATCACGGATTGATTTACTTTGGAGAATTGTTGAAAACCAAGTGCCTCGCCCTAGTTTGGGACTCATTGTCAGTATGCATTCACCGGGATTCGAGCCCAGGACCTTCTGGTAACAAGTCAAGTGAGCGCATAGACTGTTCAGCCACTAACACCCGATCCAACGGACTATGCATTCTAACTTCTGATGATTGCTAGTGACTGGTTACAGGATGAAGTTGACTGGAGGTTATTCTAGTGAGAAGCCATGACCAGTGGGGTCCACCTGGTTGGGAGTGGAGACAAATACTCGCCAATGACACTGACTGGTGGTCAAAGTAAAAGTCACGAAATGGCATAAGTTTTTCCAGGGCTACTGAGGAAAGACTATGCCTTATTACGCAGGATGTTAAAGGTTGTCAGCAGAGTAAGCAACGTGCCACTTAACCAGCTTGTTAATATTCTGGTTAACACGACAGGCACATGGACTCATGTGAGAAATGGGCCAAGTCCATTTTATCTAACTCACACCACCCTCTTTACTCACAACTCTCCCCTTGCATCTCATCAGGTAAAACCAGAAGCCTATATAGAAAACTATATGCTCGCACCAGCAAGTACAAAAACTCAACCAAACCCTACTTAGCTCGTGTTCTGTGTGATAAAGAAAGCATTAGGCGTGACACCTATAATTCATTAAATAGTCAGTAGTACAACTGGATCTCGTCTTTCCAACTCATATCATCAATAGGTACAACATTTTCTTTCTCTCTTTTCCTTTTCTCTCTCTTCTTTTTTCCGTTATGTGCTGCATTGTTTCTTTCTCTCGCTTACGCCAGTTAATAAGACAGCCCCCACTTTTCTAACACCTTCAAACACTGTTCAGCTTTGTCTTTGCCACCGACATGCCAGTGTATTGTTTTAATAATGAACTGTGGTTTCCTTAATCTATGTAGAATTTTATCTATTGATAATGTACTAACTGGATGCAATACTGTAGTAAAAATGCTGAGAATTCCATTCTGTATCACATGTACTGTTTTGGAATAAAGCAAATTATTATTATTATTCATGGGACATTGAAAGGGATCCCAGTGGTTGGTCTATGAGCTCGCCGTGTAACCGGAAGGCCCTTAGGTTCAAAATCCAATGGGTGTATACCGATGAATAGTCCCAAACTAAGACAAGACATCTGGTTTTCAACACTTTCCTAACTGATATGAACTTGTGATCAAACTTGAAACTAGTCAAATCCCTGCAAACACACTCTTGACCATAAATATTTCGTAGTGCAAAAAACAACTGTTTCTATTCATTTCATTTTTACCTGTCATTGTATGACAATTAGGCTGGCCACCTGATTAACTCGATGGGATACACCTATTTTCCCATAGAGCATAATGCGTGAAATTCACTCTATTTCATTATGTTTTAACCATCCAATTATATTCTTGAGGAAAGATCTTTGTTCGCGTACATTTCTGAATAACTATGAATATACCACTTAGCATGTTTCTAGGGAACGAAGCTGTTGGGGCTTGCAATATGTTTCAGATTGAACATTATTCTGTCTAATGATTTACTTTAGATGATAACTTTACTTGAAGATTTGGTTTAGGAAGTATATTAAAAGAGGCTGATAATGCTATACGGTATGTGAAAGTATTGTTCAGAACAAATCTATCATCATCACTACTACCATTCTTATTATATCAACATTACCAATGAGATAATTAATTAGCTGAACTGAGATGTTCTGCCTCTGTCAGCATGTTGGTTTCTCGTATGGCTTCTCCGACGGTGTCCGAGGATTAACTTGAAGCGATTTAGTGGATTGTGATTAACAGTGGAACCAAGGATGAACATTTGGTTCTATTTGAGATTCATTATTCCTCAGTGAGTGAAGGTGTTCCTTCTGAGATTCGGACCCATTACTCAGTGTTCCAAACGCCAAAGTGCTATCTAACCGACTATTTGGGTCCTGAGAGCCTTAGAGGGCAAACATTTGTCGTGCAACTGAAAAAGTCGTTATCTTCTTGAGTTTCAGCAAAAGTCTTATTCAGTCATTGTCTTAATAAAAAAGAAATAACAGTTAGACGTATTCGCAATCTATTAAAATGGTCACTTGAACCTCTGTATAAATCAAGGCGAAACAACAATCAAACTCCGTATTAGAAGGCAAGTGAATTTATTGACTCTGCATTGAAAAGTTTGCATAATGCCCCACTTGCTGTTTTCGTAGAATTCGCTATTTAGCCAGCTCCCAGATACAATGTATTACTAACTATTGGCTATTCATGAGATGGATCCAAAATCAAACAGTCCATGTTTTTCGATTTACTTCACTTATGGATAGTGTTAATCAACAATTTAAAAAGATTCTTAAGTTTATTATGATTACTGCTTGTTAACACTTCATTTTTAAAGTTTAGCTCAGTAAAATCCATCTTTATATATATATATATATAAGATGAACTAAGCCGCATCATTCTGGAGAGAATCAAATATGCCCTGGATGAAAAACTTCGACCGGAACAGGCTGGATTCAGGAGAAACAAGTCATGCATTGATCAGATCGCCACATTACGGATCATCATTGAACAAAGCTTGGAATGGCAGTCACCTCTCTATCTCAACTTCATCGACTTTGAAAAGGCATTCGACAGCGTCGATAGAGAAGTGCTTTGGCAACCAATTCGCTACTACGGGATGCCACCGACAATTCTACATCTCATCCAACAGCTATACGACAATGCTGCATGCCAAGTAATCCACAATGGGAAACTTACGGAACCCTTCGAAGTGAGGACAGGAGTAAGACAAGGCTGCCTACTATCACCAATGATTTTCTTGATTGCAGTAGACTGGATAATGCGACAAACAGTGGGCAATGAGGAAACAGGCATAAAATGGACACACAAAAAACTTGGAGGATCTGAACTTCGCCGATGATATATGTCTGATTTCCCACAAACTGGAAGATATGCAAGCGAAAAGCAACAAGTTAGCAGAAGAAGCATCAAATATAGGACTTCAGGTGAACATAGATAAAACAGAGGTGATGAAAATTCCTGGGCAACACCACCAACAGCAACAACAACAACTGACAACAATCAGCATAAATGGGAGGAACCTGAAAGAAACAACCTCCTTTACCTACCTGGGAAGCATCGTTTCAACTACAGGCCAATGGAACTGACGAGGATATCAAAGCAAGAATCGGAAAAGCAAGACAAGCTTTCACTACTCTCAAGTCTGTGTGGAGGTCAACAGCACTCAGCATCAAAAATAAGATCCGGATTTTCAACTCCAATGTGAAGTCAGTGCTACTATACGGATCAGAGACTTGCACTGCGCGTCATAAAGAGCATCTCAAACAAAATACAGACCTTCATTAACAGTTGTCTTCGCTCAATGCCACTCAAGATCAGATGGCCGGCCAGAAAAGATCAGCAACAGGGATCTCTGGAAGCGAACCAACAAGGAAGGAACCGATTGTGAAACAAATAGGCAGGAAGAAATGGAGGTGGGTTGATTGGCCATACTCTGAGGAAACCATCAAGTGACATCACTAGACAAGCCATTGCTCGAGTGGAACCCGAAAGGGAAGCGGCGAGTTGGTCGTCAGCGCAAGGGTGACTTGGAGGAGGTGATGTGAAGAGGAGATGAAAACGTGTGGGCAGACATGGAGCCAGGTGAAGACTCTAGCAGAGAACCGAACGCAATGGAGACGCACGGCTGAAGCCCTATGTTTCTCTAGGAATTAAAGGAAACAATAATAATAATATAAGATGATAATGACAAAGCTTATGACCTGGTTAATTGCGATAGAACACAAATATGAATCGTTCTTAAGGTAACAAATCATACTGTGAATTCTATCAACGGAACAAATGAAATAATTCCATTGGAGACTTGTTGTAAATCGATAGCGTGATAGTATTTACTTTGCGCAGCAGATGACTCAGTAATACATAACAAGCAGCAATTTGCTTAGTCTCTTTTGCTAGTTTGAATATAATTTATCACAATAAACCCGTCATTCACAGCGCTTTGTGTCGTTTCTATTCCATGTTATTTAATTTTATTTCATTTAATGCTATCGAGCTCTACTATTTTCTATCCAATTCCAATTGACCCTATAAATTCACATATCTACAGTACTTATTTTCAAATATACTAAATTTTTTAATAAAATTCGCTCTGTAATCGGTTGTATGCACATAAATCTTTTGCACTTTGCATTGATTACTATTCACACGAATATTTTTCTGGAAATCGATTTGTGTTTTGTAATCATGTCAACTAATATTCTATGGCAATTTATCATTTCCACTCATGTTCAAAATTATAGCATATGAATACAACAGATATTACTGTTGTTATTAACTCGAATTCATTTCTGAGTACACTTCAAGTGACAATAAACCACACACACACCTTCCTACAATACATCAAGGTGAATAAACATCACTAGGAGACAAGTTAAAATGAAGCATTTCTGAGGCAATAAGTCACATATATTAGTATAAAATCATGAAAATGCAATTTTGATATTTTCAGTAGTTGATTTGTAAGGATTAGATTTGTTATTTACCAGTTGATCACGGATTGATATCGGTTAGAGAACCATTGAAAACCAGCAAGGAGTACTGGACAGCTGTTTCATATTACTTTGGGAACCATCGGCAGTACGCAGGCACCGCCAGGGACCGAACCCAGCACTTTTCAGTTACAAGGCAAGCTGGCTGGTATACCATTCAGCCACTGGGACCCGATTCAGGGGCCAGCCCATGAATTCTAACTTCCACCAATTAGTGATTTAACGCGACCACCAACCAGTGTTATCGGTGGGAATTCGTTTTTAAAAACCAGTGTTTCCCCTCCCATTGTACCTATCTTTTGACTGTTAATTTTTGCAATTTTTATAACTCTAGCTAACTCTATTAACTTGTTTGTACTTTGCATAATTCTTCTGAGTCATCCTATTCTTCTAAGTCATCATTACTATGCAGATTTCTTGACTATGTAATAACTTGTCATTAACGCCTAAGAATTAAATGATCTTGAATTCCGTAATTAATTTTCACCCCCTCCTTTAAGAATTTGATATCTTGTTACTAACATCTATTGGTTAATTATTTTGATGACATTGATTGTCTTAAATTTCACCCCCTATTCCTAAACCTGATTAACTAAAATAACCATTTGATTGCTGAGACATTCTGATGTAAAAAAAACTATATATTAGTGTAGAGCCAATGATGAGGAACGAGTTGAAAAGGAGTGCATATTTCTCCGCTCAATCTGTTGTTTTTTTTCTTTATGCGCAAATGGGAATTTGGAAATAATTTAAGTGGTGTATACGAAGTACCGTCGGTATGTTTTGCGCTTATAGTCTATTTAAGTTACTTCTTGAGTAATGCCTACTGACTTCCGGTGTGTCAACCACTTTCTAAACAAAGCTGTATCGGACCTTCAGAATCGATACATGATTAAATCTTATTTGTTTTTTTATTCAGCTTTGATTTTCCCGCTGACTGACTTCACCGAAATGTTCGGTATTTGTTGATATTGTCAGCTGCTAGCAGGGATGCTTCGACGATGTCTGGGGATTCATTTAAAGTAATTTGGTAGATGTTGATTAACTAGCCTTGGAATCCAGGATGTGCATTTCCTCCTGTTTGGGACTCGTCAACTGACCAAATGGATAACCCTTTGGCGTTTGAAACAATTGACACTGTGACTGAGTTTCAGTAAGAACACCATCACTCACTGGGAATGCAGTTACAAAAAGTGCATCCTGCATTATACTGCTAGTCACCATCGACCAAATTAATTTTGATCAAATCTTATCCAAATCTCTTTGCTAGAATTTTACTTATTGTAATGCCAGTAGAATATCGAAATACTTTATGAGGTCAAAATGTGATCGCAATCATATGACGATAAAAATAAGTTCATTTCAGAGAACCGTAATGCTTATTTATACACTGAACAATAATAAAGTTGCATTGAACTTATTTTGAAGTTTCGGTTTTGTCTGGAAAATAAATTGAACTCTTAAATTTATTTAATGTTTCAAACTGTTAGCTATTAAAGTCATGTGCAAGAACTAATTTTGTCTTGACAGACAGTAATTACAACTATTGCAGATAGTGTATTTATGCAGCTTTTATAAATCAGGGTCATATATTTCGAGGTAATAAGCAGTGATAACGTATATGTGTATTAAACATATCATATACTAACAAATGAATGAGTAATGCTTAAGATGTATTTATCACAACAGTCTTCAGACTTTTCTCAACACCTGCCTTCACTGGCTTCATACTAAAGATCAGATGGCCGGCAAGAAAAAATTAGCAACAAGGAACTCTGACAACGAACCAGTCAATAACCCACTGTACAAAAAATATGCCAAAGGAATTGGGTATAGACTGGACATACGCCAAGGAGACTGTTGGGTGAAATCATACATCATTCAAATCCTCAGGTAGAAACCTGATGGGAAACGAAGAGTTATATCTACGGGTTTAACATAGAGAACGTAGCCTGAAGGGGAGATGAGGACTTATAGGCACCTGTTGAGCTAACTATAAGGGATTACAGGGAACAGTCTAAATTAGAGATGAGCTGCTGAAGCCTTACGTTCCACATGGAACCAAAGGGAATAATAATAAAAATAATAATAATGTAAACAAGATGCATAAACTTACGCTAGTTTTAGTCGTACAAAACCACTAAATATATCCTAAACTTGTTCTGACACAATTAGCAACCGCTTTTCTTTCACCTTAACTATTTCTCTTTTGTAACCGATTCAGATGTAAAACAGGCGCCAGCTACGGGGTGGATTCTAGCGGGGTTCCAAGCTGACACACTATTAAACGTCACCTAATCATTAATGAAGGTGTAGACTTTTGGGACTGTGGTAGAATGTAATTCTATATTACACAAATTTATGTGATATAACGCACAATGATACAGTATTAATAGATGGATGACGTTTCGAACACAATTTATTACTCATAATAGTGGCAGTCTAGTCACATGGTCTCACAATTTGCTTTATTTATATCTATATCACCGGTATAGGCGTTGCATCATTTCGACTGCATGAGTGAGGTGTTGAATCGATAAACAATGCTCCAGTGATTAACCTCTCTGTCCACCTAACTATATTACATTTTAATACTCTCACGCTGTCCAACCCACCCTAATTTGTGATTACATGCAGGTGAATGCAGTGCAATAAAGTGGTTGAGCTTTTTTCTAGGTTATTGAACTTAGCAGGGTCAATTATTCTAGGTCTAGCTAAATCTTTATGTTCCAAAAATCTAGGTGACCCTGATCTACTGGTTTGACCTATATAATTGACCTCACAGTCAATACATGGTTTTCGGCGAATTATATTACTTTTCTTAATTTGATCCGTCGGGTCCTTAAGCCGACCAAGTTTATCTTCGAGAGAGTTGGTTGCTTTAAATGCCACCCTAACTCCAACCTCAATGATAATCCTGCATAAAAGCCTAATCAGCAGTAAGTCCGGAAAAGATGAAAGGTTGGGCGTGTAACTGACAACCTCAATCCTTGAAATCAACACCATTGCTACTGAAACACCAAAGCATAAAGCACTTAGAATGTTAGGAATGAAAAACACATGAATTATAGTTGAATATTTTAACAGCAGATACTAATATGTAGATAAGTGAATTTAAACGTGATACTGACATTATCTGCTAATCCTTCTCGTGTTAAGCGTTATCTGACACTTTTTTCTACATATCTTCCTTATTTTTTGTTGGATATGTTGAAATTTTCATCAAAAAGTGAGATAAATCTTACAAAATAAAACTACATTAATCGACGATATTATTTCACAAATTAAACAATACTATCATGTGTTCTTTAGGGCAAATAATTAACGTCTATCACTTTCAGTCTATAGACTGATTGTAGAACATACGTCGTTAAACTCATTGAAATGCTTTCTATTGGAGAGTCTCCATTGCACTCGATCATATTGTAACAGCAGAAGGTAAACACAGAAACAATGGGAAATTTTCAAGTGATCAAACATCTGTTTTTATCTAAACAGTTTATGTTCGTTAACCAATCACTGAGCATGTGATTTTGGTTTACATCAAACGACATGAAATAGAATATTCAACTACATATATAGTATTCTGTTGCTAATGTATTATTGAAATGTGCGAATAGTATTCAGACGTTAACACCAACAAATACAATGATTCTTACTGTGAAAATAATATTCCGTTGGAACCCATTATCTGTATCACACCACCACGATATGATATCGCTTTCAACTGGCTTTAGGGTTGTTAGGATCTTCTCATTTCACCCTCACATCAGCTATATCTTGTCACCACATGTATGTCCAGGCGACCATCTGATCTTCAGTAACCAGTGATTAAAAAGTGAGTTAATAATTATCGTGCATAAAGTCATACCTTATTGTGTATTATTATCATTCCCTTGAGTTCCAAGTAGAAAATAGGTCTTCAACAGCACATCTTCACTTTGTCCTATCTTCTGCCGTCCTCTTCAGCTTGGACCACGATTTCACACAATCTCTCATCTCCTCCTAACAGGATCTCCTCCATGTCACCCTTGCACCAACGACCCACTCGTTGCTCCCCATTCAGGTTCAAATCGAGCTACAGCCTGGCGCGCGATATAATTCGACGGTCTTCTCAATGAATGTCCGATCCATCTCCATTTTCTCCTACATATTTGTTGAGCGATCGGCTATTGGTTGGTTTGTTCCCACAGTTTCTTATTCTTTCTGACCATTTTATCTTGAGTAAGGAGAGAAGGCAGCTGCTGATAAAAGTCTGCAGTTATCTGTTGGGAATCCTTTGCGTGACTGACACACAGTGTAAGTTTCTGACCTCTATATAAGGACCGAATTCACATTCGTCTTGAAAATCCGAATTTTGCTGTTGATACTGGCTGAGTGCAAATTGCCAAACTAGTTCTAGGTTAATGAAGGAGTATCTTGCCTTTCCAATTCTGACCTGCTTTGACATCTTCATCCTTTCCGCCTGTGGTTGAAACGATGCTTCCTAGATAAGTGCGGACAGAAATTAACCCCTGTAAAATCCCTACCGTTGATAGTGATTGCTACTGGTTGTTGTTGTGGTGGTGGTCCGTTAGTTATCTTCATCACCTCCGTCTTTTCTATGTCCAACTGGAGTCCTGTCTTCGCTGGCTGCCTCTTCAGCCAGTGCGTCGGTTTTCGCCTGTAAGTCTTTGAGTTTGTGTGACATAAAACATAAGTCATCTGCGAAACCCAGATCTTCTAGAGTGTCCTTATCGGTGATCCAGCCTATTCCTGTCTTCTTACTCCCAATGCACAGTCTGACGCATAATCTAGTCCACCACAATAAAGAATAGTATCGTTGGTAATAATAGGCAGCCAGCTTGTCTTACTCCTGTATGCACTTCAACAGAAGGCCTCACTGAGTTTCCCGTTGTGGATCACTTGACACGTGCCACTGTCATATAGCCAGCTGTTGAATGAGGTCGATAAAGACTTGGGCACTGCACACCGTAGTGTTGAAGTAGTTTTGAAATTAGTTCTCGGTTAACTCCCTCTGTCGAAGGCCTTTTCGAAGTCGATGAAGTTGAGGTAGAGGTTTGACTGACGTTATATGCTTTGTTCGATGACGATGCGTAGAGTTGCTATTTGATCAGCACATGATTTGCCTTTCCTGAATCCAGCTTGTTCCGGCTGTTGGAGTTCTATATCTAGTGCATCCTTATTCTCTCTAAGATGATATGACTTAGTATTTTACTTGGCGTGGAGAAGAGCATTATTCTACGCCAGTTCTTGCACAGGCCTAGGTCGTCTTTTTTTGGTAGTTTCGCGAAGTAGCCCTTCTTCCAGTCAGTAGGTATCTTTCCTTCTTTCCGAATGGAGTAATGTAGTGAGAACATCTGCCGTAATCTCTGGGGCCGTCTTCAGTGCTTCGGGGTGAGAGAATTCCGCCTGGCTCTGCTGCCTTCCCGGACTTCAGTAGCTTGATTGCATTCAGGATTTCTTCTTTCGTTGGAGGATTGGTGTCCACTGGCATTTCTGTGCGTGCTGTTGGTAGTGGTGATATTTCTGGGTGAGTTGCCGGTGGTGGCCGATTGAAACGTCCTTTAAAGTGATCAACTCTTTGTTTAGTTTGTTTCTCCTCCTTGGTAATCTGGTTTCCTTGAGCATCTTTTATTGGTTTCATCATCTGGGTTGATCTCTTCCTGGATGGAGATCTGCTGATCTGATATTATGTTTTGAGATCTCTTTTCCCTGAGGCCTGTTCTGCTTCAGTCGCCAGTGTGTCATAGAATTGTTGTTTTTCTTTCCTAGCACTTTTCTTCACTTCTTTATTCAGTGCAGTGTACACTGAACTCAGCTTCTCCTTCTGTTGTCCATATTTCCATTGATCCATCTTCCGCTTCACCACCCTCCTCTATTCTATTAGCTTCCAGGTATCCATTGAGAGCCATTCTTTTTCTTGTCTCTTCTGTCTTCCTGGAACGGTTGTACACGTTTCCTTGAATATTACCTTCAGAGGGTTCCAGTGTCCTTCCAGGCAGGTTTCCTCGGTGATAACACGTGGTGTCTCCGACTTTGCTTTGATATCAGTAGTGAAAGCATCCCTTGTAGTTTTGTCCTTCAGTTTCTGAGTGTTGAACTTGAATTGTGGCCTGTCTCCAACTGTTCTGAAGGATTTCACCTTGACCTCGAGGGTTCCTTGAACTAGATAATGGTCTGAGCGCACATCTGCTTCCTTTCTCGACTGTGTACAGCAGGGTGCGTCTCCACTTCCTTGATCAGTATTGAGATGAAATCTATCTGGTTCGTAGTGTGTCCGTCAGGCGAAACCCATGTTGCTTTGTGTATATTGTTCTGTTTGTACACACTGCCTTCGACCACGAAATCATTGAAAGCGCAGGAGTCTGATAAGAGTTTTCCGTTCTCATTCATTTCACCAAGCGAGAGCCTCTCAACCCTCTCTTTCTGTATTATCAGGTCCCAGTTTGGCATCCATATCGCCCATGGGGATTCTTATGTTGTCCATTACTGTTTGTAGTTATCTATAGCATTGTGCTTAGGATTGGATGATTGTAACTTTCCTTCCTTCCTTCTGAGTTGAATCTTGCCGTCATGATCCTGGATGATATTGGACCCCCCTGCATTAGAGCTTTGGCTGCCGCTGGTGACTTCATTATAGCCACTCACTCCCCCAGTATGTTCGTGGTTGTCATCTGGGTGACCAAACCGGAGTAGATTACTGACTCTCCAGTTGACAGTTTGGATAGTCTACATCTATTCTATCTGCTTTCTAAGATACCCAGCACTTGTATGCCATAACTCCGCATTTCGCTGGCTACTTGGGCAGCCTTCCCAGTCTCGTACATTGTACGGACACTCCACGTCCCGATTCTTATTCTTGCTTTCATCGAGAGAAGACACATCAGCTGACTGGCTTCCCGAAGGCTTCCACCAGCCCACTGTGCCATTTAGCCTCTCCAATTCCAGCGAAGAATTAGATCGTTCTTTGAATTCTTTGTATTTTTAACATATTTTTGTGTGTTGAAGTTTCTTTAGCGGTTTGATAGGTTTATTCGTGTAGGGTTGCTAGGCCAACCCTCACTCTTTATCCTGGTTTGGAACTGGCTAGAAAACTAGCAAGCTAGTTAACTAGGCGAGGTTCTGATTTTGTATATTCCTCACATGGCTTGAAAGCAGTGTATACGATTCACGAATGGAGCTATGTTTTCTCACTTTACCTGTTAACGTAGAGAAAACTCTCATTTATGAAAATTGAAGCAGTACTATAGTATTGGTCACACAATCAGTTGATCTAGTTGTTTTAATTCATGGATAATCCCGATCCAAATAATGAAAACAAAACACGTAGCTCAGAGAAGAGGCTTTTTTCGGGGAATTCATTTTCCACTTTAGCTGTACAATTGCATTTACATACAGTTTTTTCATGAAAGATTATCACACACCTTGTGAACACTGGTCATTCTATCTAAACAAAGACCTCCTTCAAAGTAATCAACAAATTTTCAGGAACAACCTACCAAAGACAACAGATACGCTTTCGTCTCCTGGCTGTTTTGCTGAAGCTTTAGCTATCCAGATGGGGTAATCGGAGCTCAGTATACAAAGGAAAATTACTCAACCACTACTTCCACCCTGATAACAACTTCATCATTGATTTCTACTGAATGGATTTTTGTTTGTTTCTTTTTCTAACTCCTTATAACGCTTGTATTTCTTTAGAACTCTCAACTAGTTCTATATTGTCCTACACGTTTAGGTGCATCGCGATTACAACTGATCCATTCATTAAATTATTCATCTTATTACATAATTCTGGTACACTTATTCAGCCCGTCTTCTGTATTGACTGACAATATTAACAGCTATGAGTATGACAACAATTCATCACTTTTGTTACTACCCTATCTCTTGAAAAAACAGTCGTATATAAATGCGGCGTGCGTGAATCACTGAGCTACGTGAATTCCCCTCAGAAATAATGCATCTTACCTTCTTTAATTCTTGTTGTTGTAATCTCTGAATTGTGTCCATGGGTTACCAAACGTACTCATGCGCATTTTCAATTGGTTTGCAAACTATCGCTGCGCATTTCTGGGTGATCAAAGAAAAATATCACAGAGGATTATTTTGTTTTTCAGATCCAAAAGAACTACTCCACATGATTTACTTAAGATGACTGTTTTACCTGAGAATCCTGGTCGAAGAGAAAATATTATGTTCATATTGTGTAAACTTATTGTGCAGAATAAAGCTATTATCATTATTCTTAAGCAGCTAAAGAGAAGAGAATAAATTCTTCGATAAGAGAGCATCTTCTTGGAACTACGTGTTTTGTTTCAACTGATTATCTTATGATGAAGTTTTGAATGATTGTGAATGTAAGTGCGCTTTTCCAGTAACTGTCAACAAACACGAATTTCATACCCAGCAGAACTATGCGCCAATCACCCTTAAACATCTTGAAAAATGATTAGTTTATTAACCTTTATATACATGATACTTTTAATTGTTTATTTTTATAGCATGTTCAACCTTTCTGTAATTTGTAACATAATACTTGAAAAACAAAACTTTTAAAGCCTGTTGTATATTAGTTATTGTTAAATTTGTTGAAAATGAATCTCCAAGCTCTTCCACCAGTTGACTTCTCACAGTATCTAGTGTCAAATTACGAGCCACCAAGGTTCGTAGTGGTGTCACGTTTCTTATAACCAGTAGCCGCCTTTTACCTGTCCTATGACTCACTTTCAAACATTTATTATTAGACAAATATAGTGATTGCCATATGGCAATCATTTCATATCAGTTATTATGCCCAAGGAAAATATCTCTTGGCGAAAGCATGCTGGAAGACAGTTGAATCGACGGAGGAGAAGTATACATGCCTTCTACGTCCGCATATTAGAGGTCAACTACTTTAATTCTATTACGGATAAAGTTTATTTTGATAAAGTCTCTCAGTGTTATACAGTAATATTTACTGATGACCACCTTCGAACACAATTTATTTCTGCTCATAATCATATCAATTTACTCACACAACTTTCTAAATTCGTTTACATAATTCCGTTATTTATCGCCGCTTGACTCGATTGGTAGTAGTATTTTCCATATTTCCGGTATGAGTGATGAGCCATTCCTATTCCACGTGTTCGGTGTAGACTTGATGAACAAGGATTCAGTAATCAACCTCTCTCTCCACCTGTAAAGAAGACAAGACCGAGGAGGCTGTCAGGAATGTGAGGTTTTGAAATGTATGGTAGATAGCTAAATTTGGTATACCATATTCTCAACCGGCCATTTGCACATCTTTACCACATCCTTGACGAATTGGTCAAATATCGTCTCATTTGATAGCTTCTTGGATTCTGCATCATATAGCGACATTCTTCTCATGGTTCTCTTCTTTGATTGCTCTTTCCAGTGTGCCAAACATATTGTTACTTCGTTTCTGATATACTACTTATATCAGATTATAAGTAGCACTCACGACACACCTACCTATATTACTTCTTAGATTTTTAACCATCTCCCACCCTATTGTTTGGTTATGTGTTAATACATGCAGTGCAGTCGCTGAGGTTTTTTCTAAATTACTTATCTTTTCAGGGTCAACCATTCTCACGGCGTCAATCATTCTCAACTTAGATGAATTCTTATGTTCTGACTAATTGTGATCTATTAGTTTGACCTAAGTAGTTGACCTCACTCACAGTCATTGCAGGGTATTTTGTAAATTATATTATTTTGTCTAATTGGGTCAACTGGGTCCTTTAACCTACATAGCTTGTCGTACCTGAGTGAGTTTGTAGGTTTGAATGTCACCCTAATTCCTGCTTTATTAAGAATCCTTCGTAGGGTCTCAGTTGTCCCTTCTTTATATGGAAAACTGTGGATGCCTTATATTCTCTCTTATTTTACGTTATCATTATTAGTTTCGCAATTATTTTTATTTTGCTTTTGACCTTTTCTGATCTTCCTAATGAATTTTATAGGATAGTTATTTAACACCAACCAGCTATTTTTCTCTCTGTTTCATTTCATCGTTTATGTTTTATGTTGTACTACTTAGTGCTACTGCTCAGTTTGTTAAACACTTAACTAAGCCTGCCTTAACAGTTAATGTATGAGATGAATTAAAATCTAAATATCTATTAGAATGTGTTGGCTTTTTATAAACGCTGGTGTGCAGTTTACCTTTTTCTATTCGTTTTATTTTAAAATATAACATACCTAATTCTCCTTGTTCCTTTTCCGATTCAAATGTGAATTTTATTCCTTCTACTAGTGAGTTTATATGTGACAAGAAAGTGTCATCCACATATCTTCACCATATTTTTGGAGTAGGATTAAATGTATTGAAAGCAATATTTTCCCAGCTGTCCGCAAAGATATCTGCTACGATACAGGATATTAGTGATCCCACTGCTACACCTGTTTTTCCATATGTTTTGCCTTGAAATATAAAGATAGTAGACGTGAGACATAGCTGAATTCCTAAAATAATTTCGTCAATGGGCAGCTTTGTCCTATGAGTAAGTTCAGCATCCGAAGGTATTTCTCCTTTAACGGCTTCTAAGGCCATATTCCTTGGTATACTAGCATAAAGAATAGGTAGGTGGAGAGAGAGGTTGATTACTGAATCCTTGTTCATCAAGTCTACACCGAACACGTGGAATAGGAATGGCTCATCACTCATACCGGAAATATGGAAAATACTACTACCAATCGAGTCAAGCGGCGATAAATAACGGAATTATGTAAACGAATTTAGAAAGTTGTGTGAGTAAATTGATATGATTATGAGCAGAAATAAATTGTGTTCGAAGGTGGTCATCAGTAAATATTACTGTATAACACTGAGAGACTTTATCAAAATAAGCTTTATCCATAATGGAATTATACTCTACCACAGCGCACAAGTTCTTTTCTTATGTCAACTACTTTATCATAGCCATGTGAAAAGTGTTTGTGTATTGATATAGTGATATTTTTGAAATTCTCAGGCGAAAGCTTTCAGTATCATCACAAAAAATTATAAACAGCGAACAATGTTACATCTTATTAAAACACAGAACTTCAGCCGCTTATCTCCATTGCACTCAGTTATGAGCTATTACTTTCAACATGTTTGAGGACTGCCCACAAACTTTCGTTTCTTCTTCAAAAGATTTCCGCACCAGCCTAGGGTCATGTCTAACACATCGGTTTACGTTTGGGTCTAAGGCCTCTTGTATGACGTTAGTTGAAGGCTTCCTCGGTGCATGTCCATTCAATGTCCATTTCCTTTGGCACAGCTGTTATACCAACCAGAGATTGTCGGCTGGTTCGTTGCGAAAATTCGTTGTTGATTATCCTTTCCGGTCACTCATTTGATCGTAAGTGTACAGCGAAGTTAGACGTTGGTGAATGTCTGCAGCCTATTGGAAATGCCTTTCATAACACGGCCACGAAGTCTTTGGACCATATGGGAGCACTACCTTGACATTAGTGTTAAAAATTCGGATGTTGTACCTTGTGCTGAGTTCTATCGAACTCCATATCGATTTCCGAGTGATGAACGCTCGTCATGCTTCTCCAATCGGACCCCTGCTTGATTTGATATCCTTATCCTTTCCACCTGTAGCTGAAAGAATTCTACCTACATAAGTGAAAGATGCGGTTTCCTTTAGATTTTTCTCATTTTTGGTGACTGATTCTTGTTGCTATTGGTTACGTATCTTCGTTATCTCTGTTTTGTTTATCTTCACTTGAAGTTCTGTCTCCGTTGCCTCTTCTGTCAACTTGTTGATTTTTGTTTGTTTATCTTCTGGTTTGTGAGCTACATAAGAAAAAATCACATGTGAATCTAGATCTTCTTGGGTCTTTTTATTGGTTATCGCGACACCCTAGGATACCCGCCCAACTCGTCACTTTCCATCCAGGTTCCACTGGAGGGCCTGGTGTGTAACGTCATCAGCGGCAAAGTTATATTTAAAGTAGATTTCGTCAAGAATAGACATCTTTTAGAACAGTAGACAGTTGTTTCTTCTAATTTTTAGAGGTCTTTTAGAAGTACGCATTTATGGATCAAACCCAGAACAATTAGGTTACAAAGTTGCAGCACGCCATCACTGAGTCCAACGGCTCATCAGTTCTTACTTCTGTCAATCTTGAAAGCAATCAAATTTTTACAAATCCAATAGTTGTAGGTTATATTTCTATGAGGAAAAAACCAAAAGATACCTAAAGGAATCCATCGAATATTTTTTGACCACAGTACTTTGTTCATAGAAAATCGCCTAAAAGCGTATGCAGATAATCAAATGTAGTTTCAAAAAGCTGTTTGCTACAATGAATACGGTATTTTTTTAAATACATTATGGTAAGTGTATAGGAATAATAGGTATTAGAAGTTCCCTAGTAAGTTGTCGTGTTCTGCAACAAAAATGATACACACTTGAGGAAACCTTATACAAGAATTATTATTATATTATTATCATTGTTCCCTTTGGTTCCTAGTGGAACATAGGGCTACAACTGAACGTCTCCACTTGCTTCTGTCTTCTGCTGTACTTTTCACCTGCATCCATGTTAGTCCATACTGTTTCAACTCTTCTTCACGCGATATCCTCCATGTCACTCTTGGACGTCCCACTCGCCGCTTCCCTTTCGGGTTCCACTCGAGCTATGGCCTGACGCGCGATATCACCCAGCGGCCTCCTCAGCGAGTGTCCAGTCCATCTCCACTTTCTCTTGCATATTTGTTGGGCGATTGGTTCTTGTTTTGTTTGTTCCCATAGTTTCTTGTTGGTGATTCTTTCCGGCCATCTGATCTTGAGTATAGAACGAAGATAGTTGTTGATAAAGGTGTGCAACCTGTTGGAAATATTCTTTGTGACCCGCCAAGTTATACAAGAATGGTTGGGATAAATGACATAGTCCCTACTCGGTAATCAACATATTATATTTAGGTCAAAGCTTTGGAGAAAGTTCAACAGCTATCCGTGTTCACAAGTTTTTCAGACAATATCCTAGCATCACCAACGATTGTACCAATTTTAAACATTGGATGAATCTTACTAAAATCGTTATTTTATCAAGTATCTTTTGAAATGCGTCTTTTCCATGAACAAGCAAGATCAAACAGGCACCGCGAATCCTTCCACCAGTCATCATCAACCAATGAACCTCATCTCTTCAGTGATGATACTTTCATTATTTACGATGAGAATTTGGATCTCGGAAATCTACCCCAAACATTAACTTTACTCTAGAAGCTGAATCTGACTCAAGTTTTGTCGCTCATGGATTCTCTTTTCTTCAGGATCCAGAAAATGTTTATTGAGAAATCTATTGACGAAGGACTGTTAATTCTCTGGGGAATATGGACGAGAAATAGTTCGCCACCTAGATTCATAGACAAGAACCTGAAATCAAAGAGAGCCGCCGAACATGTTGAGGTCACCCCCAAAAAGATTCTTGTGCTACTGAATCCCGGATTTAAAAGCGATGCTAAAGCAATAACTTTCAATAAAACATACTTCGCTACCAGACTACAAGTAACATTTTCTTCCAAGAATCTATTCAGCCAGCAAGTGAAAGGCAAGCTATCGCATTCGGTCAAATCAACATATATATTACTAGCTCACTTACGCTTGTAGAGCTAAGTACATTGATCGTACCGTGAGTCCGTTTGTAAAACGCTCTCATGAACACTATCTAGCTTGGCTAGCAAAGGGAGAACGTAGGTGTGCATGTACCTCAGTAACAGAACATCTAGTGAACTCAGGACACCCATCTGCATTTGTAAATTCCTTCAAATTCATTTACAAGATCCAATCAAACCTCTCGGAGGGAGTGACATCAAGATATCTAGGTATCCATAAAAACACTAGCAATTCAAAAATTCAATCCAACGCTGCTGTATGTTCAAAAGAAATACGTCCAAACTTTGTCTTTACCTACGGTTATCATAAACAGTAAATTCTCTCAATACTGATTATCCAATTACGTTTCTTATCATAACTTTCTGTTTATATTTGTTATTAGAATGTTTCGCATTTATTATTTTAAGCCTATAATAACAGTAATTATTTTTATAATATATCATTATTTCACTTTTATTCCACAGAATTTATTTTCATTATGATATATATTGTAGACTATAATTAAATGAATGGTTTTGTGATTTATTCAGTGGTCACCTTTGTAGAAATAACCTTTCATCACATGACTCAAATATACGAAGGTCATTCAAACGTCAATAAATTCAAATAGAGGTAATAAATAAAAAGTTGTCTGTTAAATGTAGGAAAGCAGGTTTTATGTAATGTCCCACTGTTCTTTTGTTAATACCCTACCAGACTATGTACTTGATCGAATTGTAATTATAAATGATGCTCATGAGCATCATATAAGTGGATTTAAACTTGCCAAGGCAAGTGAATACTTTAAACGTCAGCTAGTTGAATTACGTCAAAGTGAATTAGAAAAATATCAAAGAAAAGAAGAAGCTGATGAATCACGACGTCAATCACGTCGAGCTAGAGCAAGAAGTTTATGTGATCTTGAATTACAACCTCTTATAATTAAATATCAGGATATATATGGATTAGAATGTTTATTATCATTTATACATTGTAGTGAAGAAACTCGTAGTAACACACTAAGTACTCAACTTAATCCATCGACTGTGAATTCTTTAATGAAAGCAGGATTACACTTTCAAGTACCAGGATTTGTTAATCAATGTATGCAAATAGTTCAAAATAATATAAATAAAAAAAATTGTTGGAGTTATTGGAAAGCTGCTGAAGAGTTATCAAGTCAGCTTCCAGAATTTCAAACTTTAACATCACGCTATTTACTAGCTAATTTTATCGAAGCTGGAGAAAGTGAAGAATTCCTTAGTCTAAGTTTGGAAGACTTTAAAAAGCTACTGAAAGAAGACTCTTTGAATTGTTCAAATGAAAAGTCTTTATTCACACTGATTGAACGTTGGATCTATCATAAACAATCAGAAAGAGGATTATATATTTGTCAGCTGTTAGAATGCCTGAGACTCGGTCGACTCACACTTGAAGATTTAGATTGTTTATCCTCCAACTCACTAATACAAGCAGTTTGGAATTCTTGTAGTCATATTATACAAATGTCGCGTTCGTCTGTTGAAGAATTAGCCATCAATCCCAACGGATCATTGAATCCTAGATCTGGAGATGATACTGAACTTCATGCATACCTACAAAAGCCTCGTCTTCCTCATTCTGCAATTTTTGTTGTCGGTGGATGGGAAGGAAACCAAGATGATCCTAATTTTGGTCCATCTAGAGCAATTCAAGTGTATAACTCACGATCTGATACATGGCGCCGTATCGTTTCGGATGGTTTGGCTCTTGATGAGGGTCATGCTTACTCTGGTTGTGTTTTATACAAAACACGAATCTATGTTATAGGTGGTTATGTGTCAAGTGGACCAACACAGACTTTGAAAGCCTTTGAATTAACTAATCTCACCTGGCGATTCTTATCCCCTATGCATGAGAAAAGAAATTATGTGTGTACATGCATTTTAGACAATGTAATCTATGCAATTGGAGGGCATAATGGTAGACATCGGCTTAGCTCTGTTGAACGATACGATATTGATCAAAATCACTGGGCTTTTGTATCACCGATGCGTCAAGTTCGGAGTGATGCAGGCGCTGATTCACTCCTAGGTCGTATATATGTTGTCGGTGGTTTTGATGGTCATCATTTCTATGATTCTGTAGAAATGTATGATCCACGTACAGATCAATGGTCATTAGTATCTCCAATGCATAATATTCGAAGTGGTGTTAGTGTTATTGTACATGGTCGATACTTATATGCAATAGGTGGAAATGATGGACTTCAACGCTTACGTACAGTAGAACGTTATGATCCTGAAACAAATCAATGGCAGTCTATGCCTTCAATGACTCGTCAAAGAAGTAATTTTTGTATTGCTGTATTAGATGATATGATATATGTTATGGGTGGTTGGAGTGATGAAACAAATTCAACAATTTCTCTAGTTGAACGATGGTCTCCAGGCCTTTATAGTCAATGGGAGCCAGTTAGAGAATTATATCTACCAGCAAGTGCAAATTGTTGTTGTTCTGTTACTGGATTAGAATTATTATCAGAATTTTTATACACTTAGATAAACTGTTGTAAATGATGTGAATAAGACAAACTTCAAATACTAATATTTTTATAATTCACTATAAATAATATCATGCTTTGTAAAATATAAAATCTCTATGAATGTTTGTTATATTACAGAATTGTAAATAATAATTATAACAATAACTTGATAACTCTCTCTGTATTGAATACACAAATGAACACTAATTAATGAATCCTTTCCAAAAATGTTAGACATCAGTTACTGAATCCCTCAACCAATTTTCATTTTATTCTTATTCCATTCAATCATGTAACTCATCTCAAAAGCGAAGGTTGGTTATTATGTTTACAAATACATCTATTACTTATGCTAATTTTTCTAAAATGAAACAGTTATCTGGACAAAAGTAAACGATGCAGAAGATCTTAGAAAACAAAGTGGAAACCTTTAATAATCTTATAACTTAAACATCGTCGAAATACAAAACAAAAAATACAAAAACAACAGTGAATTAATTTGCCTACAATCAAGAAGATTTCTATGATCCCAGATGTGAATATTAATTTCAAGAATTATTTATATATTCTGCGTTTATTTATCAAAAAATCATCGAAAGTTTAAAAAATACACACATATATACCTTTCGTATCATTTAAAACAAAAAGTGGTTATACTGCGTCAGTCTATCACACTTTTTGTTCAATCTTCAATGTTGAATTTTTATTTTATCAAATCGATCTACTTGTGCATAGTTTCAGTTCTATTTTTTTACTATATTTTTATTCTATTCTCAAGTGATTATCAACTGGGATCAGAAGGTTAAGAAGGAAACAGGGGAATAAAATCAGAGATGTTACATTCCTTTGTTCATTTAATTTATTTTCTGTACATATGCACAGATGAAGAAAAAAGTCATTTCAGTTAACCGATATCTTCTTTATTTGGTTTATTCTTAAGAATCATCGTTTTCCTCCTAGTGTAGTATGACTTCTGCAGGCATTCTGTTTAAATTCTATCTTTGGTAAACAAATATGGTTAACTGACAAAGGTTATTTTGTAAGGCAAGTGAGTAATTAGATTTCATTGTCAATGGTCTTTAGGAATTATTTGTTCGCATCCAGGCACGCCGTTTATGAATAGTACATGACTGACTCATTCATTTGTTTGCACTCTAACTTATTTGAATAACGCTGTTACATTGTGAAAAGTTCACGACATGAATGATACGTTTGAACTGTAAACTAATTAGCAATTTCTTAGTTGAAAAATGCTAACCAAACAATTTTTAACTAATCGAATTACTTAGCTTCATATGAATGCAGTTATGTTGAACTGAGAACAAGAAGATTCAGAATAAACAAATATTTATTTATTCATTTACATCACATTGGTATAACAGCAAGAACAATAACAAAACAATAGCTGGCTACAGCAATATAACAGTACAGTACACAGAGTATTTTTACAAACCATTTAATTTTTGTTAAATGATTATCCTCACACAGAAAGTCAAGAAATTTCTTATCTTATACTAACCTTATAGAAAGAAAATCTGAAAATGCTTCTGACTGACGATTTTGACTATTCCTCCAGAAGAACGTGCTGCAGGGGTAGGCAATTCCCCAGAATTATTGGACACAGGATTCATCACTCAACACTGGATGTTGATCCCCACTGTTTAAGTCTATTTGTTTAGCCGAAGGCTTGCCGTCAATCATCTATGCTATTTGGCATGCTGTCGTGTTACGTTCGTTCGTTCGTTCGTGCACGATCCCTAGCTAGTTAAGCAATCATCTCGCACTGTGATTTGGTCCCGAAATATACTACGTAATTCGGCCGATCAATTCTGGTGTTTTACTTTGCCTGTTGGTCTATGCGGAACGGATACTATAGAATTTGTGGGTATTAGATGTTGCATCAGTATACTTCGTACTATCCGTGAACGTCAACACCCTCAGCATCTAAAATCCTTTCATTTATATATTCAACCAGTTGTTGCCACTTTTATCTATTAGTTAAAGTTCATCTTGTACTGAAAATACGGTGTGGCATCAAGCTGTAATCAAAATTAATTAAATTAATTAATTAATCTTAAATCATTCTTAGTCAGAGATACTGTTGTAATTATTTTCGCACATAAAATGTTTTAGTTTAGCTCATCACATGTATGCTGAGTGTTTTCTCGTTTGCTACTTTTCATCTCAGTGTAGTTCAGATAACCTTATTCAGCAGTTCACATGATACTAGACAAATGATAGCAACGCAGCTATCTGTTTTACCGGAGTGAATTTCTGTTTGTCTGTTTGCGACATAGAGCTTTGCCCATATGTGCAGCAGTTCAAGTCGCCACACTTCATGTAGCACTCAAAGCAAGAGAAGAAAGTAAGAGAAATGCATATTAGAGACAGTAAACAGAGGTGTGAGACAAAGGAATAGTAATAACGAAGAACAAAACAGTTTCATTGGAAATCATAAGTCACAAGGAGTGAATGCATCTGCGCCAGCCAGTGAGAACTATTCTGAGCCATATCACCAATTGTTTCAAACCATTGGTTTTTACCGTCCCGGGGACCCCAACCAGGAAGTCTACACCTTCCTACGTGGCCTAGACTAACTGTTGTAGATTTCGTTGACTGGTGCCATGTTTTGGTGTGACCGTAGCTAGCTCTTTTCCGGCCTGACCCTATATCAGCTAACATTGCCCATAGGTCGAGGAAGGCGATGACTAGGCAAACGTAACACATGTCCTAACCATCTCAATCGGTGTAACTTCACAGCCTCGTCGATTGATTTCTCCTCCTTACCTAGCACTCGACCGATGTCTAACCTCAATATTGCTCACCTTATTATACCATTTCACACGGGAGATAGAACACAGGCACCTATGACCAATAACAGCTAATCTTTTCATGTTTTCCACTGTCAATGGCCAGGTCTTACATCCATAAAGGAGGATGGAGCGGACTACTGAGCAGTACACACACCCTGTGGTCGATAGTCGGATATCACGTCTACGTCAGAGACGGCGTAGAATTTCTGTGTAAGTATTGGGAGGAGAACTCTGCTGTCAAATCCTGGGCTACAAAGAAATATCTACCTAATAATTCTGGATTTTAGCTAATGGTAGCTCCTGATGCAAATTAACCTCAAGTCTTATTGATATTCCAGTTAAATAGATTGACTGAAGACTTGGATTATGAAATACAACATGATAACTAACAAATAAGACTATGTGACTGAAAGTTCCCAGTAAGCTGCTAAATAATTCAAATGAACTACGACAATCACATTAGAATTCAAGTTCAGATAAAATCTTGTGTTCAGTTCATTAGTAAATCAAATAATAAGCGTGTTGATTGAATGTTACGTTCCTTAGAACTTGTCTTATTTCTTACGAATTCTAGTACACACAAACACTTTTAATATCATAAGATTACGTCATCAAGGCTTTTTGTATTATTTTAATTCAATAGAAATATCTACAGCTGATAAATCAAGTGATTGAAAACACAGTGAATATGTGGTAACACAAATTCCAACGTATTGCAAGCTACTGGTTGTGTCGTTCAAAAGCTACACTATATCAGCACTACTAAACGTAATATGCTTAATTACGCAATGTCAGTACACTGTCTGACTTGTAAGTACTGATAACAAAAAACAAATCAAAATGACTAAGTTATTCAAGAGTGTATTTTGATGAGAAATATATTTTCATAGGACGAAATATTAAGAAAAGATTCCAGAATTTATCTGGCTGCTATAGATAAACTACAGATTGTGAGTATATGCGTGCTGACAGTACAGGGAAGTAGAGCAAAATGGCGTCCTAGCCCGTACAGATGTGTATCCGTTAAAACAAAACTTAGGACACTCAAAAAATCCTCATGAAAGTTAAACGTTTACTTAGCTACTACTAAGTTGATTCAGTTTGACCTGTTAATCTTAGGTTTATTCTGGTGCCATGGAAGGTATATTACATCATCTGATAAAATAAAGATACATTCATGAAATAACTGTTTATTTTGAGATGGAACTAAATCTGCCTCTAAGGAATCCACTAATATTTTACCAGAAATTATCTGTACGACGACGATGAATATAAGAACGGAACTTATATCGTTTGTTTTAGTTAATACAGCACACAGGTCTATAGTATAATTAATCGGCGATATTTTGAACATAAACTGTTATTAGTAATAACATTAATAGGATAAACATATAGAATATATGTATATATATCAAAACAAATCTGAAAAAATATTGGAATTTTCGGAACAAGTAAACAAATTCATTCTGCGCATTATAAAATTAAAAATGATGTCTGAAGTCATTGACGGAACAGAAAATAACGGTTTGTCATGAATAAATCTTGCAGAATAGCATGTCTATAATTACACAGATTTTGTAAATAAACAATTTAGGCAGCTTTCCAAAGTGTTTTAAGCAAATGCACTATTGTGCCTGAGTGTATTCCAGTTTATAACACATATGTATATATTTGATGACGATGAAGTCACATACAGAGGAAGCCGATGTTCTAATGTTCTGAGTACATCAACTTCCAAGGCTACTGACTAAACAATGGTTGTCAGTTTTAACCTTTACTTCAGTTCTTAAATTAAGCAGACTTTTTCCATTGCTTACTGCTATCCGTATGACAGCGGATTTTTAATAACTTTTGTCATAGTATCTTGTATTTAAAGCAAAAAGAAGACATTTTTTTCTAAATTTTCACTCACTTTAGTACGACTTGTGTGACTGCGAAATTCTTTACGCTTCTATACTACTGACTGACTGGTATGAGTAGCGGCGTACCACTCAAATCAACCTGTAGGGCTAGCTAGACAGACTAGGAAAATCTAAATACCAGACGGCAATTTCGTTCGCTTGCAGTCAAACTCATCAGTGGTGTCACTGGTTTAACCCAGCTCAGACAGCCGAGTCATTTAGAACCACCCGATTTTCGTCTGGCTACCTGAGAGAAATGTAACACCTTCAATCAAATTCTTGATGTGAATTACCCTGTGCTGTCGCCTAATTGATCAGATATGTTATGGGGTTGACAGACATATATCTTCCACGATACGACATCCACGGCGTGGCACCACTGACTGTTAAAGATAGAGATGGTGGTAGGATTGCAAGCCATTATAAAAAGCCACATGCTCGCACTGCCAAGTATGGAATCTCAACGATATTCTGTTTTGCTTGCTTTGTATGTGATAAAGGTAGTGTTAAATGGGAAACTAGCATAAAAATGGCCCAGTTATACTCACACTTTGTAATTTTCCGATAACAGTGTCCCCCATTAATTTACATTTTTGTGTAACTGACACTAATACCATTATTCTTACATTTTACATATGTAGATTTTGACCTTACCGTTTCCACTAAAGCTTATTTTATCTATTTTCGTTAAGTGTGTTCTGTAATGTATTTTGCCTCTTATTGTTGTTCAGCACATTAGACGCAGTACTGCACAAAATGTTGAAAGTTTCACACTTTATCACAAGTACTCTTTTGGAACAACGCAAATTGTTATGATGCAGATGGAGACCCATCCAGTATTCGTGGGAATAGATTGCACGATGTACTGACGGACGAAAGCGAGATTGTCTCAATTTCGAGTTGGTTTGGCGCACTCAGGGTAGCTGGGTAGTTAACGCCTGAAGCTTGCATGCGTCACCTCTACTAGGAACAATTCAGAATAGGTGATAGGTGATGGCAGGGATAATTGGCGTTTGGCTGGCAAGAGGTTGTATGAAGAGTACGATGTGGTACTGCTGTGGCCATGCTATTTAATGGGAGAATCGCTGCGACAGGTGGCATTTAAAGATGTCAAGAAAGCGCCATAGCCGGAGGTCAATTCAGTGAGACTTGCAGCATCGTTGAATGGATTGTGAAGGTCGTTGTCCATGAGTTAGAGTGCACACCAGTGTGATATGTTTACCTCTGCTGTGTATTGTTTTTGTTTGGCTCTGCATTTCAGCCTTGTCCTTGCTGGTCTGGGTTTTTCCACTGATGGCTAAGTCAGCGTGTATTGATCATACTGGAAAAAATGAGTAAACCATTTTTTGCTCGGTAGTTTCAGCGTCGGTGAATACTAAATAAGCAACTTATGGTTTGTTTACTCTGCGTGACAGGAAGCTGCATAGGCAGCTATAGCCTAACCGAAAGCTGTTTGACGGAAGACTGCAAAAAAAGTCAGAAATATTACTGCGATTTATTCTAATGTTTATTGGTAGATCTTGTGTTGTAGTAACTCTGTATTCGTGGTTCATCCTCAGCGAAGAAATAAACATCCCTCGAATACCCAATGCATTCTAACAATTTTAAGTCGGTTGCCTCAGACAGCACCTTGAGGCAGCGATTAGTTTTCTGCGATAGCGATAAGCTCTGAATCTTTTCCGATATGCACCGTCGACAGTGAGTATTACTGCAGTGAACGGTTAGCTTAGTTCGGCGCTCCCACTTTTCTCCCACAGAAGTTTGGGAATTATTAGACTTCGGGGTTTACCACTCAAAAATCACTAATAAGTGGGTTCATTTTGCAAATGAAGCTCTGTTCGCTGAGTGCATATTGGATATATTTCAGTTGCTGAGAAGTGAAAATGAACTATCATATGAATTTTTTTAATAGCGAATGACTGACAGAACACAGTTCTACTGACGGCAACATCACAGGTGATGGAAAACCTGCTGAACGATCACTTCAGGAAATACCTAAACTAGAATAAAATATTGCAAGTAACTTACCATGGATTCAGAAATTGGCAGTATTGTGCTTTTAATCTTCAAGCAGCTTGGAATAACTAGAGAGAATGCTGGTATCAAAACATCTCAGTTCACTGATTGGTTCTAGAATTTAAGAAAGCATTTAGCTCGATGACTCCCGAAATCTAATTCTACGAATGCTGCTAAACTGAAAACCAGCAACCTATTGCTTTGTTGGGTTATAGTCTAATACACTGCAGAGGGTTTTATACGAAGGCAAATCAAACATGTTCCACATAGAAAAAAGAGGTGGCTGGGGTAATAACCGGGCTAATTCCGGGTCAATTACAACGTTTGGTATTTGTAAGCAATCTTCGGAACTAATTTAGTACATTCACGCTTCTCTACAGAGATGGCGTAAAGGTGTGTAGAACCATCAGCGAAAAGGAGGATTGATTCGTCTACATGAAGGACTTGGCTGACAGTGTTCATCTGTTCATCTGTTCATCTGTCTATGGCGGCCTGTTTGACATCTGGGCTACCTTTCTGTACATCTACATATTTGCATCTAATACATCATGTTTCCATTTTTAATTTTAACAAAATATGGTCACAAATCGTATCAAATACAGTAATGAATTCATTAAATGTTTTAAACCATATGACTTTCATGCATCTAATAAAACTAAGAGAAAACATCATGGTGGTTGGCAACGCGCTCTCAAACGGACACCATTATATCGCACAACTATTCCTGTTATTGTCAGTTCAAACTGCCGTTCACTTCCCAACAAAATTATGCATCTCCAGTCTCTCTTATCATCTGATACTTATCACAATACTGCGATAGTCACATTACAAGAAACATGGCTCCATGATCTTTATGACGACAACCTGGTTTCTCTAAATGGTTTCACATTGTTTAGACAAGATCGAATATGCTCTAGAAAGAAAAGAGGTGGTGGAGTCGCAACCTTCATTCATTCTCAGTGGTCAACTTCAAATAATGTATGTTTTTCTTTCTCTAGTGACTTTATTGATTGTATTACAGTCAAATGTCGTCCGAAACACCTATCCAAGTTTAAATACGTCTTCATCTCAAACATTTATGTTACTCCTGGATGTTCCGCCTCGGATCTATCTCATTTTGCCGATGAATTCACAGCATTCGCGGTTACACATCTTGAAAACTCTTTATCAGTTGTCACTGGAGATTTCAATACCTGTGACTGTTCTTTTCTTGAATCATTAGGTCATGTCAACATTGTCAAATTTCCAACTCGACTTGATAAAACTCTGGATCTAGTATTTACTAATGATGCGGAAATATATGAAGCACGCAGACGTGCTCCTATAATGAACTCTGATCATTGTATTATTCGGATATTACCCAAGATATATAGCAGATATCACTCTAATATCCTCTCGAATCTCTCCAGGAAAACACAACAAAGATGTTACTCACAAGAAAACGTGCTCAAACTAAGATGTATGCTAAGTGACACAAACTGGGAACTTTTCACTGAACACACTCTGGATGATACTATTTCCAATCTGACTGACTATCTTAAATTCTGCCTTGATGTATGCTGCCCTAAACAGATACTTTTCAAAAGAATAGATCGTTTCTCTTCTCCTCATCTCAAAAAGCTTCGAAGAGAAAAAGAGAGACTGTACAAGGCTAAGGATAAAGCTGGTCTTAGGAGAATAAACATCCAAATCAAATCCGAAATCAAGAGGTTAAACAATATTTATAATCAAAGAATTTTGTCATGTAAAACTCCTGGGAACATGTGGAAGCTTTTCAAAGAAATTACAGGTTGTGGTAAGCATAGTTCTTGTTCTCCCTCTATTGATGTAAATACTCTTAATAGATCTTTTATCCGCCTTCCCAATGTACCTTCTAGCTTCAATGTAACAAATAACATGACCAGTGACTTTAATAGTTTTAAAACTTCTGATGTTCTTAAATGTTTAAAATCTCTTAAACCTTCCCAGAGTCTAGGTCCTGATGGTATACCTGCCATTGTCCTTAGTAAATGTGCTGATATTTTAAGCAACCCACTTACAAACATTTTTAATACTTCTTTTTCTAATAATGTTGTACCTTCTCTGTGGAAAGATATTAAAATCATCCCTGTACCTAAGTCAGGCTCTGGTAATAATGCTAAGTTCAGACCTATCGCTATAACCTCTCCTTTTTTGAAACTAATGGAGAAACTATTGTTACTAAAACTTGTTCCCTCTCTAAGCTTCTCTAACGATCCAAAGCAGTTTGCTTACAAACAGGGTAAAACTACTTTGGACGCTGCTGCTGTGTTTCATCACAACATTGTATCCTCCTTAGACAAAGGGGCCAAGTTTGTCCGTTGTACGTTCCTTGACTATACATCTGCTTTCGACTCTGTACCTAGAGGCCTATTGTTAAACAAGCTTAGCCTAGCACAAACTGAGCCCTGGGTTATCAACTGGCTGCACTCTTACTTCTCTAATAGGATGCAGTACACTGTATATAAAGGTGCATCTTCCTCTCCATTGCTTACTGAAGCTGGAGTTCCTCAGGGTGCTGTTCTTTCTCCGTTTCTCTTTTCCTTCTTCTTACATGATCTACCTCTCTCAGATGAAGTCAACTTCGTCAAATATGCAGATGACCTGTCTGTATCGTTTTCCATTAAGTCTCAGTCAGACTGTCTCAAATTAAATAGCTTCCTGTCGGACATCAGTGAGTGGTCCAAACTAAATGGTCTCATGCTGAATCCCTCAAAATGCCAGACTGTCGACTTCTCCCTTAGGCATAAACGAGATCTACAAACACTAGTAAGTTCTCATGAAGACTGTTGCATTGAGGGGACTAAAATTGAAACTAAGTCTAATGCAAAATACCTCGGTCTAGTTCTATCTTCTGACCTTACTTGGACATCTCATATCCTAATGATTTCTAGGAAAGTGTTCTGTCTTACCTACTACATTAAGAAACTTAGACAATCCGGAATCACCAAACCTCTACTCTCACAATTCCTCAACTCTTGTATCCTACCTATTCTACTTTACTGCTCCCCGTTAGTCTTTCCTGGTCTACTGAAAAAGGACTATTCCATCCTGAGAAGGATGTTGACAGTAGTTAGTAGGACTAGTGGTGTTAATCTCAGTCAGCTCGTGACTACTTTAGTTGATAGGCATCTGAATACATGTGAAAGATGGTCAAAAACCATACTCTCAGACCCCCAACACCCCCTCTATTCCCAACTCTCTCCTTGTATCTCATCAAGTAAAACCAGAAATCAGTATAAAAGAATCTATGCTCGTACAACCAAGTACAGGAACTCAACGATACCATACTTGGCCCGTGTTCTAAGCGACAGAGACAATGTTAGGCGTGAAACCTGTGACTTGCTTTGTTATTAACAACATAATTTCATACTCTTTTATTTCTCTCTTATTTCGTATCCTTTAGTGAACTCCTTCTTCAAACTACTTAGCTACCTGAAATATTAACATTGGCTTCCTTTTTTGTACTTTACTATATTCCTTCTATTGTGTATCACTGGTTCCGACTATATTAGCACTATGAGTATTACAAAATTGTCGTGTCATTAACCATCATGTAATTATTAGTTTTGTGGTTGCTTTTCTTATTTTCTATACTTTTCGGCAATATTAAACTGACAATCATTGTTTGTGAATGCCATAGTCACCACCTCAAAAAAATTTTGTATTATTCAGGATTACTCACACTACCACCACAAACACTGCATTAGATCTTGGCAGACTTTGGTACTTTTTCGCATTCATAATTATTTTGTGTTTATCCTGCTTTTTCTTTTTTTTTTGCTGTTGGTGTCTTCAGATTTACTTTTTTTGTTTGTTTAATACTTATTTTAAACGTCGGTAAAATTAGATGCAAATATTGTAGATATGTGCTGAAAATTCCACACTGTACCACTGTACTGTTTCTGGAATAAAGCAAATTATTATTATTATTATTATTATTACAGAATCAGAATACACATTCTCACGACACTTATGTATTTCACACAGACATCGTGGGACCAAGGGCTTGTTCTGGAAGACACAGTGGACACAAGTTATTACTATTATTGTATCCTTTAATTCCTAGAGGAACATAGGGCTTCAGCCGTGCGTCTCCATTGAGTTCGGTTCTCTGCTAGAGTCTTCACCTGGCTCCATGTCTGCCCACACGTTTTCATCTCCTCTTCACATGACCTCCAAGTCACCTTTCACCGACGACCAACTCGCCGCTTCCCTTTCGGGTTCCACTCGAGCAATGGCTTGTCTAGTGATGTCACTTGATGGTTTCCTCAGAGTATGACCGACCAATCTCCATTTCTTCCTGCCTATTTGTTGCACAATCGGTTCCTGGTTGGTTCGCTCACTGCCAGAGATCCCTGTTGCTGATCTTTTCTAGGCGGCCATCTGATCTTGAGTATTGAGCGAAGACAACTGTTAATGAATGTCTGTAGTTTGTTTGAGATGCTCTTTATGACGCGACGCCAAGTCTCTGATCCGTATAGTAGCACTGACTTCACATTGGAGTTGAAAATCTGGATCTTATTTTTGATGCTGAGTGTTGTTGACCTCCACACAGACTTGAGAGTAGTGAAAGCTTGTCTTGATTTTCCGATTCTTCCTTTGATATCCTCGTCAGTTCCGCCTGTAATTGAAACGATGCTTCCAGGCGGGTAGGTAAAAGAGGTCGTTTCTTTTAGGTTCCTCCCATTTATGCTGATTGTTGTCAGTTGTTGTTGTTGCTGTTGATGGTGTTGCCCAGGAATTTTCATCACCTCTGTTTTATTTATGTTCACCTGAAGTCCTTCCTTTGATGCTTCTTCTGCTAACTTGTTGCTTTTCGCTTGCATATCTTCCAGTTTGTGGCAAATCAGACACATATCATCGGCGAAGTCCAGATCCTCCAAGTTTTTTGTGTGAGTCCATTTCATGCCTGTTTCCTCATTGCCCGCTGTTTGTCGCATTATCCAGTCTAATACAATCAGGAAAAGCATTGGCGATAGTAGGCAGCCTTGTCTTACTCCTGTCTTCACCTCGAAGGATTCCGTAAGTTTCCTGTTGTGCATTACTTGACATGCAGCATTGTCGTACAGCTGTTGGATGAGATGTATAATTGTCGGTGGCACCCCATAGTAGCGAAGTAGTTGCCAAATCACCTCTCGATCGACACTGTCAAAGGCCTTTTCAAAGTCGATGAATTTGAGATAGAGGGGTGACTGCCATTCCAGGCTTTGTTCAGTGATGATCCGTAATGTGGCGATCTGATCAATGCATGACTTGTTTCTCCTGAATCCAGCCTGGTCTGGTCAAAGTTTTTCATCCAGGGCTTGTTTGATCCTTTCCAGGATGATGCGGCTTAGTATTTTGCTTGGGATGGACAAGAGCATAATTCCGTGCCAGTTCTTGCATTGACTTAAGTCTCATTTCTTTGGTAGTTTGAATAAGTATCCTTTCTTCCTATCCTCGGGTACTTTGCCTTCTTTCCACACCTTCTCCAATAGTGGCGTCATCAAGTTCGCTGTTGTCTCTGGGTCCACTTTCACGCTGGCGAAACCATTAGACCAATCTTATTAGAGCGTTGGCAGCAAGGATTATTTCCATGCTGTCGCACGAAACGCAATTAGGACAGAATCTAGAAGTTAAAGTTGTCACTGCACGACCATACCAAAAACGAGATGCAAGTCTTATAGGAAAATTACAAAGAATGACAGGTAAAACTATCATTGGACTGAAATGATGAACTTAAGAAGACCAATGGCGAAAGTTCAGGGGCAACCTCACCACGGCATAACAAGTGGTTCATCGTTCAAATAGCTTTATCTGTGACATATTAAAAGAAGTCCGCCACGACACACCTAGGGAAAACCTTAACAGAAGTGTTCATCAGTCGAAAGAAGCAACTTCAAAGGCTAACTCCTTTTCCCTCATTGTTCACAATCTAAAACCTGGAAGCCTCCCCGCCATTCAACAGCTTCAGGAGAAGGCGAGACGACTGCTAGAAAATCATAGGTTTGCGTGAAGGAGTGAAGCTGTCAAAACAACATTGGACATTGGATTTAATTTGCTTGGCTCGCAGCTTGTATTGTAACGCTTCACCAGCTGATGTGGGTTTAGCTGATTTCGCGTTATTTGTTTCGCAGCGTATTGAGAAATAATTTCTTTTTGGTGTGTTACTGAAAATTAATTAATTTCGTTTCAAAATTAGTTTGTGTCTAGTAAAAGTTATTGAGGTTTCTGAGTCCAGGAAACGACAACACTTATATATTCTCTCTCTATATATATAGGTTATATTAGGTCGTGTCATAATCTTTGCCGTTGACAGAAACACGAAGATACTTCAAGACCTTCTTGGAAGTTACCACTGAAATTCTAGGACAGTCAGCATTGATTTATGTTAGCAAAGTTATATGCTGGTGACGCTGGGAATTAAGTTTCAAAACTTCTCAATAGGAATACAATTGTTTCTGTTAAATGTAAATTTGGAATAAACTCATTCGATTGTAAATCACACTCTATGCATTCTTATTGTGCGGTGGAGTCACATGTCTGTATATACCGTAACTTGCAATAAACCTGAAATTGCACCCAAAGTATCTGATATTATGTGTAATTAGGCAGCAGTGAGAGTTCATGAAATGTCTTAGGAGATTATTGCCGACAAGATGACGTAGGTGTGTAGATTTAGGGACCATGAATCTTCCTGATCTTTCTGTTACACCCTCACACTTCTAGCCAACAAAAAATCTGAGGGCGTTTTTTGGGGCAACCTAATACACCCATTTGGGGGAAATTTTCAGGAAATGCGACATTTACCTCAAAAAACCCTGGAAATCCCAAGTTTCCCCAAATGCCGTTAGATTACCTTAATAAACCCCAAAGTTCTCCCAAATCTAACCTAAATTTCTCCCAAACCCATGAATCTGCCTAAAAATTGCCTTTAAATTATTTGGGTAGTGCTAATCGCTAAATTTTGGCTGGTAGGTTTTAATTGCTATGCTTTGGTTGATGAGTAGATACTCTTTTTTTCATTCCTTTACTATATTTCTTAACTGTAGACCTAAACTGATGGTTAATTTGCAGACACCTTTCATGTTCAATAACTGCTGCACATCGGTGCAAAGTTTTGTGTTGAAAACAGATAGAGTTCATTACTTCCAATGGAGGTTTTTAAGTAGTGTAGCTGATTTTTTGTTCAACAGTCTCACTGTACAGTCATGTCAAGGGTTTACTGGGGTCCTTCGGATGCCGGCAGTCATTATCTAGACATTATTGGTGATATGGCTCAAAATCGTTTTGAATGGCGCGGATATGCATTCACTCGCCGTAGTCTTCAACACTATGGCGTCTAGTGCCTAAATCTCTATTAACCTCATTCAACAGCTCTATGACAATGCCACGTGTCACGTGATCCACAACGGGAAACTCAGTGAGGTGTTCGATGTGAATACAGGAGTAAAACAAGGATGACTATTATCACTGATGATATTCCCGATTGTGGTGTACTGGATTATGAGTCAGACTGTGCATTGGGAGTGAGAAGGTATGAACACGTTGTACCAACACGAATGCGTTAGAAAATCTGGATTTCACAATTGATTTACCTTCAGTGTCACACAAACTCAAAGACTTACAGGTAAAAACCAACAAACTGTCAGAAGAAGCTGACAGCGAAGACAGGACTGCAGGTGAAAATAGAGAAGATGGAGATGGTGAAGAAAACCAACCAACAGCAACAACAACCAATACCAATCACCACAGGGAGAGATTTGTCAGAGGTGACTTTCTTCACTTATCTAGGAAGCATTGTTTCAACCACAAGCGGGGCGGATGAATTTGTCGAAACCAGCCAGAATCGAGAAAGCAAGGTACTCACTCAACGCTCTGAAATCACTTTGGAAATCTGTTGCATTGTGCAAAATAAAACTAGGATTTTCAACACAAATGTTAAGTGGGTAAGTAACTAGACCAGCGCGTCATGAAAAGTATTTACAACAGCCAGCTGCAAACTTTTATCAACTTCTGCCTTCGTTTTTTGTTGAAGATCAAATGGCCAGAAAGACTCAGTAACAAGAAACTATGAGAAAAAACTAACCAAGAACCTATCTCTTAACAAACGTGTAGAAGAAAGTGGAGATGGACTGGGCATACGCTGGGAAAACCGTTGGGTGACATCACGCGCCAGTCAGGTCATTACTCGAGTAGAAAACGATGAGTGGGGCGTCCGAGGGTGACATGGGGGAGATCTTATGAGGAAGAGATGAGAGACTGTGTGCATGCGTGGGGTCAGCCAGATGTAGAGGACAGCAGAAAACACAACGAAGTGGAGACGTGCTGTTGAAACCCTATGCCCTATTTGGAACCCACGGGGATATCAATAATACTGACCTCTCAGGTCCATTAAATTTTCACGTTTCTTAATGTAATTGTTCTTTCTCCCGTACATATCTGCTCATATCTTCCTTTTTATCTCTACTTTTGTGTGCGACTACTTAAAGTTCTGCTTCACTTCTGTGCAAATTTCTTTGTTGGAACTCAGTCAATCAGTTACTATTAAAAGTTAAAGGTCTGCAACTTATTCAAGTATTTAGTAACTGTGTAAAATCCAAAAAGACTACGTAAACAACAGTGTGTATGTCAGAGAAACAGTACTTAGTAAATGGTTCAAATCAGATATTCAACTTGTCAACGTTTATCCATTGAGGCATCAGCCACTGCAAACTTTGTCTGGAGCTTCCCATCCCATTAATTAAGTGACATAGATGATGAGCACGCGATTACAGACTCATTGATTGTTGTTGCATAATCTGTGTGACGGTTAGGATTCTGCCTGGAAGCTTAGAGCCAAATAGAGTTATTGTATTAAGAGATCACACCCTTAGCCTTTAATCTGATGTCTGATCTACAAGGCCAGTGACTTTTTGGATTCTAGAGCCCATGTGCACATAGTAGGTTTGAAATCTGATTTTTCAAGCTCCCTTAAGTAGATCCTAATGTACACCAGTTCGGTTGTGTAAGCGCCAGACGTTTTCAATCTCTGTTTCACACTTTTGTGAAAAACAACCTGACTGCGTGTGTAGGTGACAGTAAATAAAACTTATGACATGAGAGCATTTCGAGAGAGAGAGAAGTCTGAAGTCTGCCTAACGTTGGCCGTACCAGGTTTATAGGAGCAAGTAATTTCGATGAATGCATGGCAATGATAAGATTTATAGTCTGTTGGCCGTCTTCTTTTAAGTTGTTTTACAGAATTCGGCTACTATTATTTCATCATTTAGTTACTAAGTGATGACTTGTTCGGTCGTCTTCCTTACATATTTTCTTCATTCTTTTCTAGAATCATCTGTGAACTTGCTGATTACCTCAACAACTCCCGTTGTCGAAATCATGGATTCTAGTGTTTGTACAGTCAACAGTCTATCTGAATTGAATGATTTAGTCGAGAAGTCGAATTGTGCTAAAGTAGGTTGATTTGTCTTCTTCTTCTTGTGACTTTTCTCTCTCTCTCTCCAGGTGAATGTCTCAAATGAAATTAAAGGTATTATAGCCAGAAGAAATGAAATTGAAGAAAATTTAAAGAAAATTAACTCTTTAATGTAAATCCGGCTAATGAAAACTGGATCCTTACTTTTTTTTTTACCTTAGACCTGATTTTCATAAATTACAGTTGAATGCAGAAAATTCATCAAAACTTGTAGGTTGTGCATCAGAACTTGCTCTGCAACTTAGTGGAAAAGTAGAACAGTTGGATCTTGTAAAAGTAATCACTTTACTTTTCCCTTCTTTCCATTGAATTTATTCTAATATTGTTGTTACTTTAGAATCATGTATTGAAATGTGTAGAAAAATTAAACCATGTTATTACATTGAAAAATTCTGCACTTGGTGTAAAACGTTGTCTATTGGATTCTAAGCTGGATGAAGCAGCTAGTTATGTATATACTTACTTGGGAATGGAAAAAGATGTCCTGTCTCTTGTGATGCGATTAGTAGCAGGTGAGTATTACTATTAACTTGTCTTTACATTAGACTTAAGGGTGTTTATTGATTATAACTTCCACGTTTCGACAATTTCTGGAGTGTAGGCAACACACATATTTCTTGACCTGAAGGTGGGGTTCGACTCTATCGACCATGAGGTATTGTGACAGTGTGCCGAGAAATTATATGTCGCACTAATCAGTGGCATTGTACTCGAAATCAGGCTATTGTGTAAGAGTTTTTGGAAAATTTTGTCATCCTACGGGATGAAGACCAATTGTATCCATCAGCGATGCCCACTATCTCCATCACAGATGTACTTTCGCGACTTTAGGATTACCTGTTTTACCAGGGGACAGGCTTTTCATCGTAGAATGGGGAGATGATAATATCCTTCCCTAGGTCTTATAAACACCTTAAAAAGAAATCTTCGAAGGTTTGGTGTGTGATTTGCTCCTATCAAATGTAAGATAATGCTCTAAGACTAGTCCAAAACGGCTGCTAGCTTAAAGACACGGAGGCAAGTGGATGAGTGTGTTGACTGTTTAATTTATTATTTGGGAAATTGAATCAGCTTCTGAAGTGACTGATTTATGACGAAATCTCAGCATGGCTACAGAAAACTTCTGTGGCATTTGCTAAATTACGTCTTCTCTGACGTAGACGTGATATCCGGCTATTGATCAGAGAAGACAATGTGCTGCTGAGCAGTTCGCTCTATCCTCCCTCATAACTGTGAGGTAGGGCTACTTAAATTGAAAGATACAGAAAGGCCAACTGTCTCTGACCACAGACTTTTGAGTTTCTCCCGTGTTAAGTGATATAATATGGTGCCTAATATCGAGGTTTGGAATAGCGTGGTAGGTATGGTGTGCAAGTCAGTTGACGAGTTTGTTAAACTGCAGTGGTTAAGATGGAGGGGGAACATTTTACACTTACCGGGCCATCGGCTACCTCATCGACCAGTGTTAGCTGAAATGGAATTAAATGGGTTGAGAGGAAGAGAGCGAGTTAAGGACGGTCAAACCAAAACCTACGACCAATCGATGAAGCCTTCGACATTTGGTTTAAGCCAGCCACATGGAGAGGTGAACACTGTCTCATTGAGGACCTCGGAAGATGGCGAATGGACTTGATTGTACAGCTAGAACGGAAAATGGATTCTCCGAAGAGGCGGCCTCTTCCCCAAACTACGTGTTTTGTTTTCATTATTGCCTGGATGGGAATTAATCATAATCATAATCCTTTCCTACCTCTCTCTTCCTCTTTTAGACGACCCCGATAACAACCCCTTGACAACGCTAGATGAATGTCAAAAAGTACTCGTGAAGAAAGCCATTAGTCAATTTGATGAATATGCCACCCAACGAGATGAAAAGAATATTGTCAACTTACTGAAAATATTTTTCTTATTGGGTGAAACTAACGAAGGCATACAACGTTTCGCTGGATATCTATGCACAAATATTACGGGGAAATGCGAAACTTTACTAACTTTTCATAAATCGTCGACATCGTCATCTACATCAGAGTCCCCTGGTTTTGTATGGGCTAATCTAATCACTGAAATGCTGGAATTTGTTGCTGACACCCTGAAGAATAATGCTATTTATGTGGAAACATATTGTGGTGAGTGTCGGTTTGGGTTTTTTTCAAAAAATGTACCGATATTATTTCTATGAGAAGCTTTCTAATGGTCTCAAACTAAATCCTTCCAAAGGTCAGACTGTTAATTTCAGTTTCCGATGTAAATAAAGTTGAAGTTGAAACTGTTAATTCCCATGACTGTTGCAAAATTGATGATTGCGATATAGAAATCAAGCCTGAAGTTAAGCATCTTGGATTAATTCTTTCTTCTGACCTATTCTGGTCTTCCCATGTCTTAGCGATTTCTAAAAGAATATTTCGTCTGACTTTTGATATTAAGCAGTTAAGCCACTCAGGCTTAACTCAATCCATCCTCTTTAAGTTTATCAACTCTTGCGTCTTACCTATTCTTCTTTACTGTTCACACAGATTCTTTCTTAGGTTAATTAATAAGGACTATGTCATAATTCCTAGGACTCTGAAAACTGTTAGTAGGGAGTATGGTATCCGGGTCAAATTCTTTTGTAGTCAGTCATTCCTATTCAGAAAATTTGGATTCCATTTAAATATGAAGTGATTTTGATACCAGATGTTCTTTGTGATTTTTAACATTTCCCTGGATGATTTCAATATTATCAAAAATAAATTTTCTGTGTGATCTGATTCTGTAGAAGTGTGCAGATCTATCTATGGCTAATGATTTTGCAAGCTTTTCTAGTTCAACTGGATTTCTCGGTGGTCGAATAGATGCGGCTCTAGGATGTTAATTTTTGTTCTGATGACACTTCATTGATTTCTTACGAGGTTTGTCTGATGTTTGTATCGCATCTGATTGACGGACTGACTGGTTTCAACGTAGAACTGTGCACCGATGTGCAGCAGTTCGACTTGCCACCCTCCACGTAGCACACGAAGCAGGAGCAGAGAGTAGAGAAAGATTCAAAACAGAGATAATAAACAGAAATATGAGGTAAAGAGAATAGTAATATGGAAGAACAATAGGATTTTATTGGATATTATAAGTCGCAGAGTGAATGCATCTACGCTATCATCATGAACGAGGATTTTGAGTCATATCACCAACTGTCACCAGCCTTCATTGGTTCTTACCATCTCGAAGTACCCCAACCAGACAGCAATCTATACCCCCCAACGTGCCTTAAACTAATTGTTGTGAATTTCATTGACTTATGTTGTGTTTTCTATCGCATCACACATTCCAAGCATTTTATTTTATGTGACACAATTAGATTGTGAATCCTTTAGAATGTGGTCTTTATATACATGGACGTGTTTTCTTTTAATGTGTGTACCTGATGTTTTGAAGAAGAAAATACTCTAATGTTGTGTTGGACAGTCGGAAGTAACTAATGTCGTCGGCTTACTGCAGACTGAATTGACTATCAGTCAAATGTGTAATGTGGTCACTATACTAAGTGGTGATAGCCGGCTATCACAATTCCCTCAGAATTGTTTTTGTTAGGTGGTTATAGGCGGTCATCCCAATAAAAATACCTATTACAGTCCTACAGGAGGTCAACTGCGAATCCCAAACAGCTCTTCTTAGACTGCACAACTGAGTGACCCGATTTGAAATCTCACGGGCGAAGGTGGACATGAATCCCTTCAAGATTTCAGCTGTACCTTGCTGATGAGTGCCAGCAAGGACGAAGCATAGATTCAATGCGTTTCTTGCTGATTGATTGCCTGCCACTATCTAGCAATATTGAAGTACAAGTGAATGAAATTATATATATATATATATTATTCTGCACCTACATTATTTATTATATTTCGTTTTTATGTTTTATAAACTAAAGGTCCAGGAAATATATTCAACCTTGTCGCCTCTGTACAATCTGTTGTCGATAAATATGTGCAATGTGTTATTGAACGTTACCTATATCATCATCGTTTAGATGAATTGTGCTCAATGATCAAAAAATCAAATACCATGAATTATTTAAACAATAAAAGAAGTGATACATCCATACAGTCAAGTCATAAAGAGAAGCTATTGGATTCAAACTTATCCTCACAATCATCATTATCGAATGATCAAGGATTAGATCAAATATTGACTATTGAACCGATTATTGTTGAAATGCTACAGATGATTACTTGTTCCGAACTGTATTTACGGTTTATACATCGGCGAATTTTAGTAAGTTGTTTATGTGTATGGGTGTGTGTTTTTATTCCTTTACGTTCAGAGTGGGGAACATTTGTCTGCTTCAAGTTGGGGCTATGAAGTTTCAGTAGCAGTGGTGTTAATATTTTTTTACGGGTTAGAGTCACTAGTCTGACGCCACCCAACCTTCCCTTCTTTACCGAGCTTACCACTGGCTACGTGAGGTATAGGAGTGTGTCAGTTGCCGGAAGTCAAACCCCGGACTATATGGGTGTGTGTGTGTGTGGCTAGTGGGCATTCTACCACTGCACTCACTATCGACACTGAAAAGCCGTTAACACCAGGTATTCCCAGCCTGTCACTCATGCAAGCCATTAACTGGGCCCAACGTGTTGCTTAACTTCGGTGGTCGGCCGAGAACTGGTGTTTTTTTTCAACGTCGTATGGTCACCAATGTTCGTCACTCTGAGATCAGTTTGGAAATCTTCGCTGCTCCGCCTCAGCATAAAGAACAAAATTCGAATTTCCTACACCAATGTAAGAAACTAACTAACTTGCATCCTGCGATTCCACTAGTAACCACCCTGCATCAAACAAATAACAGTCACAACGTTTAGTTATATGTAAAAGATAAGCCTACGGCTACTGCTGAATAGAAACATCAAGTCACACCTCACACTGCAAATGTTGCCTATCACCTAATAAACAAAAGCTCACTTCCAGGATACCTAAGCAGCAATTCATTTAACGAAACATACATACGTTTGATAGATTTCTAAGAGTTAGTTACTAGTGGGGATTTGATTTATTTCAAGTTTCTTTTACGGATTGATGTCATAGTTAGTGAACCATTAGGAAGCCAATAAGGAGTACTGGACAGTTTTTTCGTCCTTCTAGTTTGAGAGTCATCAACAGTACTCACCCACTACCGGAGTTTAGCCCCTAACCTACATTTCGGTTACAAGACAAACTCGTAGACAACCATTCAGCCACTGGAATCCGGTCTAGTGGCCAACGGAAGAATTACAACTTCTGTCAATTCTTCATTTCAGCGCGATTGGTACCGGCCAATATTATCAACGGCGTGTTTTTGTTCTTACACTCAAAGACCCTCATACTATAACACTTTATTACCACTAACGATTCGATAACATCAGTATTCATCGTCAGGCATTGTCGAAGCGTCCGTATGTAGTAGCCGGTATGTCAACGGATAGACGGATCATTTTAATCCAACATAATCAATAATGTGAACAGGAAATGCACATTCACCCCGTTACACACAAGAAGTGGGTCTGGTGATCGAGTGGTCTAGTGAATAATATTTAGTATTATAATTGTTACCTAATTGTACATACATCGAGTGCAGTCTTTTTTATCAATTGCTTTATCTAGTTACACATAAATATGTATATATTTTAATGAAAATTATTGTTTCACTTCGATTTTCTACCTTTTGTAGGGTGATGTAAAACAATGCAATCTGAGCGACGATGATTACAAATGTAAGTGGAATGATTTATTGATTATTGTTCTTTTATTTGGAGGGTGTGGAGTGTTATCACACCCTCCCACTCCGCCTTAAACACCCTGGTTGGTGTACGATCGAGGATTTTAGACTTCGATCTTCGTCTCTGTTGGAGTGTTCTTTTGTCGCCTGTGGCAGGTAACGTCTGACTCCTGCAACCGGACTACCACTGGTGATCTACTCCCTAGAGGAACTGGAAAACCGCGATTATTCCAAACCTATAGCGGATACATGTGCTCTAGAATCCGAAACGACCGAATAATGTAGGAATCTGTTTTGTGGTCATCGGAAACCTTGGGAACGCAGTAGCTATCTGTACACTGTTCCAGTTCCTTGTGCATCAGACGTCATGTCAAAGTCTCAGATGGCTGTGGTGGACCCTTGGAACAACCATCTTCCTCGGTTCGGGATTTAGGATTCTGTCAAACTGGTGCGTTTTTCAACTTGGCAAGACTACGATTATATTAATATCCTTATTATTAGTATTATTATTGTTCCCTTGGATTCTGAGTGGAGCATAGGGCTCCGACCGGGGTACATCTCCATTTCGTCTTGTTCTCTGCAGTCCTCATTAGCTGGTTCTTCTATTGGCCAGAAGTTTCTATAACCTCCTCATATGATCTCCCCCATGCGTGTCACTCTCGGACACATGCCCAACTCATCGCATCTTGCTCGGGCTTCGCTTGACTGTCAACCTGGTGCGCAATGTCACTGAGCGGTCTCCTCAGATGTGTCCAATCCATCTCCGTTTTCTTCAACATATCATTTATTTGGCTATAGTCTGTTGATTAGCTAGCTACTGGAGTCCATTATTGCTGATAGCGGTAGTCACAGTAGGATTTATTACCTCAATGGAGAAGATGAATAAAAAGCAGGTAATGTAGCTATTTTTATACGATTCTTTTACAGACCTCTAACCTTTATTGCCAAGACGCAATGTTGAATCTCTGACCGGACACTAACTAGTGTCATGTGTCTAGGCCTTGGTTTGGTGCAGACTGAATTCTGTCAGTCAAGTTTGCAGTGTGGCCACCATGGTAGGTGGCTTGCCATCACGGTACACTCAGGATTTTTGCTATTAGATACTTGTAGGCAGTCGACAAGAAGCCTGGGACTTAGGTTCCGTGCTTGTCAGTCACCAAGGCATATCTGCAGTCCTGAAGGATCCATATCCCCGTGTCAACCAGTGTGACAATCCAATTACGTGATAAGTTTGTTAACAATAATTAGTCAGGTCAATGAGGTCACTACTAGGCAGTGACATATATGTTGAGAAACTGTGTAGTATCAGTTCGAAGTCATGATACAGATGGTATCTGATGTGAACAGTTAGTAAGATACTCAAGGCTAGAACTAGTGGTATTAGTGTATACTCCTCTAGTTAGTCGAACTCAAAGAGTGTTCTGCAACACGTTTAATGAACTTGACATTCTCATAGTGCTGATGTACTTCTAACTTCCTAGGAGAAAAAACATACTTTACTCGCCATTACTTCCTCTCTCCTAGCCGTCTTCCCTGAAAACTAAAGATCAGATGGTCGTCGGTCAGAAGGATATGTAGGTGGATGGTATGGATATAAGTTGGGGAGACCGTTGAGTGACACATCACGCACCAGCTCAGCCATCACTCTATTGGAACCCAGATTAGGAAACGATTAATTGGGCGTGGCTTCGAGGAGGTAGGCGGTCGTGTGAAAAGGCGAAAATGTAATCATAAGGGTGATTGTGGAACCAGCTTAAAAAAAGAGATTGCAGATTACGAAGTAAGATGGAAATGTACCCCTGCTGTGAAACCCCTTTGTCCCACTTAGGATTCAAGGGCGTTAACTTTCCTAGAGTAAACTTATATTTATTTTATTTTCCATTTTTTTTCTTTTAGTGAAAGTCAGTGAAATATCACAATTTTTTAATAACTGTCAAATTATTCGTCAAGTCCAGGATTTACTGGGTAAATATCTTATCTTAGAAGAATATTATCTACGAGTAACAATTACAAAGGTAAGTAAAGGTTAAGTTAATGCTGCGATTTCAACTTTTTGTGAAAGTTTTGGTTTTTGGAACAATGTTTACATGATATTTATCCTGAAAAAGTTGTCTACGCTGTAGGGGGCTTATTGTGCCCTGGTGGTGGTATAGTTGAGGGTGGATAAGGGTAGACTTTAGTCTTTCTATCTCTTGAAATGCTTTCGCCGTGTGGCCGCCACACATTCATAGCGTCCGCTCTCAGGTAAGTTGTCTTATTCACTTCCGGCTTCACTCAGCGTGATGAGGAAGGAAAGGATGAATGCAATCGCCTGGCGCTTACAACCGGACTGGTTGACTTTCAAGACTGATACCTAGGGGAGCTGGAATACTCTGATCATTCCAAATTTATGGTTTGTACATGGCCTCCGGAATCTGAAAGGATAGAATGGCCTACATGAACCTGTTTCGGTTATCGGAAACTATGGGATCGCAGCTCCTGTGACACTACTCCTCCACTACCTTGTATATTAGACTTCAAGTTAAAGGCGACCCGGTTAGTTGAGGTTGGTCTGCTATAACATCCGACACACTTGCTTCGATCTGGGCAGTATTTCAGTCCTCGTATCTCTTGATACCCATAATGTATCCATGTTGCATTTTTAATAGCTGCACTCTTATCGTTTTGCGATGATCAGTGTGCTACAGATTGATCAAATCTTCAATTCCCACGATAGATCCTGTACACACATAGGCCTACTTACCACTATCCGTCGCTGGCTATATTTCTCCAGTCAAACGTGTCATTCAACTCTGCCTTTAATAGAGTGAAAAGCTATTGATTTTCGTTGAGAGAGTTCTTTAAGATATATATTTGACGTTTTTTTATACCCTTTCCGGTTAGTTACGGTTTTGATGATCTCCAGCTGACATCACAGTCAGGTAACAGTTGGAAAAGCACCTGGAAGTCCTGGATAGCTAGCTATCTCATCCTAGTTTGAGACTCTTCATCAGTAAGCCCTCTGGAGTTTGAACTCAGGACCCTCCGGTTACAAGGCGAGCTCGTAGATCACTCAACCACTAGGCCCCTATCCAATGGCCGATGCATAAGTTGTAACCCCTGTGAATTCATGATATATAGCGCAATCGCGTGTAACGAGAAGGTTGTGGGTTTGAACCCCTGGGAGCAGCGTATGGCTGGAGAGTTCCAAACTTTGGATAAAACAGCCGATACTGGTTTTCTAATGATCAAACCTGTTACTAATCAAGTTCATCTGCAAACCAACACTTGATAGTTTGCGACTACCTATTGATGGAGATCCTCTGAGATAATTGTAACGACCAAAATCCAACTGCTGTGATCTGAACGCAAGAAACCGAACTTTGCATCCTACTGTGTAGTTGATTGTTGTAATGGGGTGTTAGTGATTTGTTGGTTGTTGTTTATGGTGACTAAAATGAGCTTCCAGTGACGATACTGTAACTAACTGATCCCTTGGAAGTATTCCTCGACACTGAGGTAGACAAATAGAAACAAATACAACAACAACAACTTTACTATTCACAATACAGAGTAAATTATTCCTTACATATCAATGAAAATTTAAACCACAAATAATCAATATCTAATTGATTGCATCAATCATGATTTTACGGCTAACAATGATAATTAGTCCATCCTAACAATCCCCTGTTAACTGGCTTTGACGGACCGAAATCTTTGGCCTCTCTGCGTTAACATATCGGCACCTCTTAATTCACAGACGCTTCGACAGTGTCCAAGTGATTAACATGAACTTACTTTGGTCGGTGTTATTGACTCTCGTGGCTTAGTGGATAGTTTGCTGGAGCTTAAAAAGGTGGTTCAGTGCACTGGTTTCTAGTCTCAGTAGGGATAAAGATGGTAGTGATAAATTTGTGTGGATTAATGAATTCGAGATAGTTTCATCGAAAACTATTGACTATTCCAGCTGATATAATAAAGGGAAAATTCACTTGGGAAATTAGCTTGATTAAATCTATTACCTAAGATTCTAGGTTCCATACTCCTGTGGAAATAAATTGGAGTTCGAAGTAAACAAGACCTTCTGAAAGTATATTGATCAAATGTTCACCATACCACATTTCTTGACCTGAAGGTAGGCGGCTTCAGACTTGTCGACCTAAAGGTAAGATGGCAACGTTGGTATTTTTGTGAAAAGAGATCCGAGAAGGTATACTATAGAATTAGTCTGGGAATCTTCTGCATTCCACAGCAAAAAGTACCCAATTTAGATTTTTAACATCAATGTTAAGTGGATGAGAAACTTTGCGTACGCCTAGAGGCCACTGCAGACTTATATAAGCAAATGATTCCTTCTCTGGCTGTATATTGAAGATCAAATGACCGTACAGAAAGGTTTAGAAACAAGGGACTATGACAGGCAACTAACTAACCTTGAACCTACTACTCGTCCAACAAATATTCCGAAGAAAATGGAGATGGAAGAATTGGAAACACACTGAGGAGACCGTCAAAGGACATCACGTCAGTCAAGCTGTCGGGTGTGAGAACAAATACTCCTCGACAACATTGGGTAGCGGTGGTGGTACTTTGAATTCCAGGTATAATATAAGGCTTCAACCGGGGGCATATCTCCACTTTGTCCCGTCCCCACAGTCGTCTTTACCTGGCCCCACGATTGTACATAAGCTGTCATCTTCTCCTGCATGTCGCCCTGGGAGATACGTCCAACTGTTGTTTCGCATTTGGGCTCCACTCCACCAATGGTCTGGCATGCCAGTTCACCTAACAGTCTCCTCAGCGTGTGTCTAATTAATCAATCTCCATTTTCTTCCACATATTTGTTGAGCATTAAGTTATTAGTTGGTTCGTTGTCTGGCAGATTTTCTATTTGCCAACTCTTTCTGGCCATTCGATCTTTGATATGGAGCCAGCGAAAGCAGTTGTTGATAAAACACTGAAGTCGTCTGTTGGAAATGTTTTTCGTGATGCTCTAGCGAAGTTTCTGACCCATATGGAAGAAATGAGCCACTTCATATTGGTGTTGGAAATCCGACAAGGCTGCGTATTATCACTGATGATGTTCCTGATCGTGTTGGACTGGATTAGGCGGAAGACTGTGTGTGGGGAGCGAGAAGACAGAAATACGTTGAACCAATAAGAAGATTCTGAAAGATCTGGATTTCTCGGACTATTACTAACAAGTTGACAGAAAAAGCAGACAGCGAAGATGGACTTCAAGCGAATATAGAAAAGACGGAGGTGATGGAAATAAGCAACTAACTAACCAAACAATCGCTATCAACGGAATAAACATGAAACATATCACTTCCTTCGCTTATCTGGTTACGCAGCATCGTTTCAATGTACCGGCGACACGGATAAAGAAGTGAACACGAAGCAGGATTGAGAAGCCAAGGGGTCACCTTGTTCATTCTAAAATGAGTGACAGCGCTATATATATATATATATATATATACCATATGGTGTTTACTATGGAACAGCCCCTAAGCAGACAAAATAGGTGTTCAATATTCCTTCCTGATTATGTTTTGTGACTAGTCAGTTCGTTTTCAAATTGGGAATTAATCAAATCCCTACGAACAAGCATTGCAGCATGTTCGCCACTGATTGCAATTCTTGGCCACATATGTTAACTCAAACAATTAGTGTCTTTGATAAATTTGAATAAGGCGTGTAGAAGACAAATTTCGCAGATGATATCATTTCGTAGTTTCTTTACAACTAACATGGTTCACAATAATAAAATAAAATGCTTGACAAATACTCAGTTATATAAAAAAAAGTACATACTAATGACTAATCATATTTAAATAGGTCAAGTAGTCCATGGAAGGCGAATGTTGAAGTCTATTTTTTTGTACACATAGTTTAGGATGTATATGATTAATCCAAAGTGCTCCCATCACCTTTAATAACCTTGAATTAGAGTTATGTGAAATAATTGTGAAGCAGTCAATAATATCGATTTTGTGACCTGACATTAATAAGTGCATTGCAATGGATGAGGATGGATTTCTGTTCAGATTAATTGCATCGGGATTTTCTGTGTCTCAATAACCATTTTGGAACATGTTCTTTTCGACGACATTGGAACATTTTATTGGTTCTACCTACATAGGTATCACCGCAACTTCAGGTGAACGTGCAGATACAGTTTGAAGTAGAGTCTACAGAATTTGTTCCTTTAATTGTAGGTACAGGAATCGAAAATATTCGAGACGTGAGGGAAAGAGATGCGGCATAGAATGTGCGCTTGATGGCTGGCTGAAGTCTTTAAGCTGTCAACTGCATTATTTTGATCACCCTTGAATGGTTGGGTTAATGAAGATAGCTTTCTTTGGTACAGAAGCTGTCTCTTCAAGATCTGGTCTATCCTTGCTGTAATAGTTGATTAAGTTTTTTTTGTTTAACCACTAGCTAATAAAACTGAATGTATGTGTCGAAGCCCATCCATCAATGTGTTGCACGTGCATATTTTGTGGGCCCTTGAAAAAAACACTTCACTAGGGGACGTTTATACTATCGTGTTCCTGTTACAGTAAGGATAGACGACATCTTGAAAAGACAGCTTCTGTACCAAAGAAAGCTATCTTTATTAACCTACCATTCAAGGATGATCAAATTATGCGGTTGGCATCATGTTTTATGATCATTTGTGACTTTTTACTCATTCATTTTTTAGATGAGAATATCAGAATATTGAAAAGAAGGCAATATCTTCACTGTGGAGTTGTTAGCTTGTGCATGTGTATAGCCTGTTGTATGCAGAGACGTAAGAGGTAATACATCACAAGATTTGTGAAAAAATTCCAGTCAGTCAACAGAGCGGTGTGGTCACTTATTGCAATTACTCCATACAATAAAGATTAGGAATAATCTAGGAGACTCATTGCAAATGTTAGCTGTATGGTGTTCAAGCCCGATTTGTAACCAGAAGTCATGGTTCACTCTAACCCCAGTGGGTACATACTGCCGAATAGTCATAAACTAGTAGTACTCCCCAGTTTGTGGCCCTCGTGGAGTAATAATACATGCATTCCTTACAGTTGGCATGGATGGGTATATGAAAACCAGAATCGGAAAGGCAGGACAGACATTCACCAATCTGAAATCAATTTTTTGAAATCTGCTGCACTAAGCATTACTTCTAGACGATTGAAAGACTCGGATAGCCAACGAAAAGTACTTGTAACAACCTGCTGCAGACTTTTATCAACAGGTGCCTTCGCTAGCTTCACACCGAAGAGCAGAGGTCTGGCGTGAAAGAATAAGCATCAAGGAACTCTGCGAACGTGTCAATGGAGAACCTGTTGACCAAGAAATATGCCGGAGATAATACGGAAGGATTGGACACACCCTGATGTAACGCCAGAAGATAAGAAAATTTGACAATGGAATTAATAATTGTCAACTCGATATACACAGATATAGGGAAAATAAGTCTGCCCTACATTAGGATTACAATTTGCACATATCATCGGTATTGTGATACTTTGTCTTCCTCCTATGTTTTCTACACTGTTTCACAAACACCGTTCATTAAATCCATCTCTCCACTATACGATATAGATACAGATGGTATACATATTTTTTATCTGCATCTGTAGGCTACTTATAAATCTTGTTAGTAGCACACACCACATTGAGGGGATCGTTGAGAGACATCGCGCGGCGGGCCATCGTTCGTGTGGAACCTGAATAGGAAACGGTGAGCTGCACATGTGTCCGAGAGTGAAATAGAGAAGATTGTGTGCAATTGTGAAGCCAACTAAAGAGATGAATGCAGGGAACAGCATGAAATATAAATGTGTCGCGGTTGAAGACCTCCCTGTGTTCCACTCGGAATTCTAGGAAATAATAATAGATGACAAACTAACGCAACAAAGGAATACCGACCAGTTCTCGAATCTTCAGCAGTGCACATTCATGATCCCATCGGGGATCGAACCCAGAGCCTTCAGCTTGCAAGTAGAATCTTTCGACGATTCAGCCACTTGGATGGAATCCCATGGTTCATGAATTCTAACTCTTGCCAATTCACGATAAATAATGCATTGGTGTGTATCTCGCCTTACATTCAACGACTTGATAGAAACTGGTAGTCATGACTACTGACTGGAACTCCAGTTAAGTCATGAACTGACGTGTTATGTGTTTGCTGCTGTACAAACCGAGAGATGGCTGAATTTCACGTCATGCTCATTACTTTTTTCGCCTTGTTAATTATCATAAACTTTGGTGTTGAGATTGTTTTCTCTTTTATTTTTCTTTCATTTTGTAAAGGCATTGAATTCGGATGAAGTAGATAAATCGGGTAATGTGTGGGGATTTATAGATGATGTATTCTTTATTACAAAGAAAAGTCTTAGGTAAGTTATTTTAATATGGGTGAATACAAGCAATATCAGTTATAAAATAATCTTGAACAAACTATTCCGAATGTTTACTATTATTCCCTTTAAAGTGGAATATAGGTCTTCTACCAATACGCATCTCCATTTTATCTCGTTCTTTGCAGTCCCTTTTCAGCTGTCCTCACGATTGCCCACAAACTTTCATCTCCTCCAACTCACACGACCTCCTTCATGTCAAACTATGACCAACGCCCACGTCGTCGCCTACTTCCCATTCAGGTACCACTCGAAGGCGCCTATCTGAGATGTGATGTCACTCAATGTTCTTCTCAGAGTGTATGTCCAGTCTATCTTCATTTTCTTCGGCATATGCGTTGGATGATAGGTTCTTGGCAGTTTTGTTGACAGACTGCCTTTTTTCTAATCCTTTCTGTCAGTGTATCAGATCTTCAGTATAAAACGATTGCAGCTACTGATAAAAGTCTCTCCTCTATCTGACTAGGCTTCGATACACCACGGGTAAGGCAACATGTAACTCATCTAAAGACCGAATATCCAAAATTGATTTCCAGTTACTTCTAATCCCTTCAGCATCCATTTAAATAAAGGAAGAAAGGTAGATTGGTCCGAACTAGCGAAAAGAATCCGTTTTATTCCCCCCCCCCTTCAAAAAAACTACACTACATTGTGTACCTCGGAGAGTTAAACTGATTAATACCCAATAAAATCGTTCGTACACAAGGTCATCCTCATCAAAGGTTGTCCAATCATAATAGCTTCAACAGCCATTGGGTTTAAACCGGTCGATCGTAGTCTTCTCTGGTTTAAGAATTTTTGGATTAGACAAAAATTGAAGAGTATGTAACCTTTCTCTCCATACCGAAGATCAGATGGTCGAGCAGAAACGGATAAGCAAACAACAAGGGACTCTGATGAGTAAGGAACCAACCAAGAATCCACTAACGCAACAACGATGCCGAAGAAAATGGAAAAAACGGTTGGACACACTCTGTGAAGACGGTTGATTGACATCACTCCTCGAATGGGAAATGATGAGTTGGTCATTGTCTCCAAAAGTGACACGTAGAATGTCGTTTATTAGTGAGCAGGAAATGAAAGCTTATGGGCAATCGTAGTGCCTAGCTTAAAGACGACGGTTGAGAAGAGAATGAAATGGAGATGTGTCCTCGATCAAAGCCTTCCCTATGTTCCACTTAGAGCTCAAGGGAACAACAGTAAAAATAATAATATTTCTTAGGTAAATCCAGTAGCGATTTGTGCAGAATATAAGAGGGTACCATTATTGTTTATTTTGATGGCTTCTCATCAGCTATGCGTACGGCTTAAAACCAAAAATGAATTGAGTTTATGTACAGAAGAGTTTTAACATACTTGCTAGTGCGATCCCATGACGTCTGTTAGTGATAGTGTAACGACAGAAGGCAAGAGTCAGGCAACAGATCATTTATTAAGGAAATCAACGCATATTTATTTATTTTCATGTACATTACTATGGATATTTAAGTAAACAAACACAGTCTTCCGATAGGTTGTTTCTCACGTAAAGTTAATCTTTCATCTATTTGTGACTGTTTCTTGAATGTCAAATCCTCTATATGTTAACTGCATCCGCCTACGCACAGTCTGCTGTGGTCGGTTTTGAATCAATCTTTGTTCACATTTTCTCACGACAAATCTTGGGAACGTAAATATTGACGTAAATTACTGTCTACCAATTTGGCTAGTAGACAGCTCTCACCACAATAGAAGAGATTTCATACTTAATAAATAGTGATTAGAAATGGCACTTATATACACACAGTTATATATACAGAAAGTTGCGTTTAAGAGTCTGAACAGTATCACAGCCTTATAACACTAACAACTATGAGACAACTGTTTTGTGTTGCACTTCTCTGCGCATATATGCCTTCTTTATAAATCCAGTCTATCCTAGTGTGAAAAGGGCGAAAGGAACTATCCTCAACGTAAATAACAAGTTTACTGAGTCCAATGCAAGGAAATCGCACGTTTATTTTGTGTACCACTAAGTTGAGTTTATTTAAATTTGATGAAAACAGTTACATGGCAGTACACTGTACGAGTGTATGCCTGTAATACTATTGTATGTAGGCCTGACAATACAGGCGGCGTCTTCTGTGATAAAAAGGCAATTACTGTCTGTTAAATGCTTGGAGGCAATCAGCAGAAGATAGTGCTCCCTGCCTGACTGACTGACCTAGATTTTATTCTTTGTTAGGAGCATCTGTAATCTCGAAGGATCTCTCTCCCTCTAAGATTCGAACACCCCCTCAATGTCATTCAGTTTTACTGGAGGTTGATTGTGAGACTAAATTAGCTCAATGTTATCGTCACATCTGACTGCAGCACTGGGTGACGGACTGACTGTCCTCAACATAGAATAACTTTGCAAAGAAGTGCACCATGTAGCACACAAAAGAAGACAAACAGACGAAAAGGGATTCAAAAGGACGATAATAGGCAGAAGCTTTAGGGTGAGAGAATAGTAACATGGAAATACAATAGGGTTATATTGGCTATATGCGATCACATAGAATGATGCATCTTCGCCATTGAGGGTGAGGATCTTGAGCCATATCACAGTGGTTAGGACTCTCGCCGACCATGCACATGGTCCGGGGTTCGAGCCCCTGCCGGCGCACACCCGATATCTACGGTCGGCCTGAATTTGGGCTACCGATATCCATGCTGAAAATTCCACACTTGTACTGAAAATACGGTGTGGAATCAAGCTGTAAATAAAAATAAAAATAAAATAAACTGTCTGCAGCTTTCATTAGTTCGTAGTATCCCAAGTATGCCGACCAACGAAACAGTCTAGAACTCATTACTTGGCTTGCTCACACTAACTGCTGAAGGTTTTACGGAATGATTCCTAGTTTGGGTTTGACCACCACTAGCTCTTTACCAACCTATGTTAGTGGCTAACATTTCCCGTCAAGAAAGGAGATGTGCAGGCATGCATAACACGTGTCCTAGCCATCTCTCAATCTATGTAACTCCACAAGCTCATCGATTGACTTCCCCTCCTTACCCAACACTCCATGCCTAACGTGAATATTTCTCACCCTATTATACTAGATAACAGGTGAGATAAAACGGAGACACGTATGTCGTATCTTCGACTTTCCATAGCTATGTCTCACTCGCATGCATAAAGGAGGACGGAGCAAACTGTTTCTACTGTGCAGCATACACGTCGTTTGGTCGATAGGTGGATATCACGTCTAGTCCAGAGATGATGGAGGTTGGCGAATGTCACATTGAGATGCCTTCAAATGTCCATATGAGAAAAACATCAATACCTTCAAGATTGTAGATACGCCTTGCTGACTGAAGAGTGTCTATAAGCACGAAACCTAGGTCCAAATTGGGCTTCCTGGTGATTGCCTCCAACATCTAACATCAATCAACTCAGAGTGCACTACGATAACTTGTCATCTAATTTGCTTTGACCACATTGGTAAATTGACTGATAGTTAACTCAGTCTGCTCATTCTTCAACACCAAGGACAACTGATCATTCACGTATGGGATGTGAATGCCGGCAGTTACAGTCCTCACAGTAGTTGAACTAAATGAATGATAATTTAAGGTATGAAAAATGCTCATGTCATGTGTAATTAAGAATACATAAGTCAGCAGGAAACAGAGAGGTCTCTTCTCTTCGGGGGCTTATGTGTGATGTACAATGGACATTTTACAACACAAAGGTAGGAGATTATTATCAGTTAGTAAGAAAATAATTCAAATCAAAGTGTATGAGAAAGAGAACGGTCTGTAAAAGACTAGTGAATAATCTTACGTAATCGAGGGAGTTAACAAATAATTCCTTGAGTCTGACCGCATATTGATTCATGTTGGAGAACCATTGAAAGCCACTGACACTGAAGTACTGGAGAGCCAGCTAACTGATTTGTAGTACCACAAGAGTTCGAACCTGGGACGCCCTGATTACAAGGTAACCTTGTAGATGACCATTCAGTCACTGGGACTCGAATCAATGACCTGGAGTGTTCTAGTGAGAAGTCATGACCAGTGGGGTCCACCAGATGGTCGAGAGTAAAGACAAATACTCACCTCCGATGACATTGACACTGGTGCTAGTCGCACTAAAATCACAAATGGGTAGAAGTAATAGTTCACGAACTGGTCATTGAGTTGGGTCCCATTGTCAATAATGGCATTGCAAGCTTGGCTTGTAATCGGAAGGTCGTAGGTTCGAACCCTAGTGGGTGGGTGCATACTTCCGATGAGTCGCGAACTAGACTGACAAGACGGCTGTCCAGTACTCTCAAGTTTCCCATTGATCGAAAATGTGTTAGAACAGTTATTATGTAACAATTCATTAAAACAAAAGTTTACACTTAGGCCGCACGGTATTTAAAGAGGTTTGATTCTCCCTATGGATTGTGCTAAAGCCTCATCTGCATGAAAAAGATGTAGACAAAGTCCTATTGTGAATGGATTGGTCGTACTTTACACATTTACATGACTCTGAAAGAAGTGTATGCTGATAGATGCTGCGTGACCAGAAGGAATAATGTACTATAGAGTTGAGCTACTGACCGTTGACTGCGTTCGCCTTTCGTCAGCTGAGTCGCCTCCTCTAGATAATGTCGTGTTTGAACTGCCTGTGTACTTAACTTCATAAGGATGAGTGAGCTGATGAATACACATTGAATTTGCCAACAGGTGGTGAGATCTTGGCTCTTTGACGTTTTGGTGAATAAGAAAACTTAGGCGTAGAGATGCTGCAGCAAAGAACATTATTTCGAATTGTTGTTGACAGATGGCTTCAGAAAACTTCACCAATTAGTCATTAATTGTATCTCCTTTGAATATCAGATTAAGAGGTATAGTTGTTTCTTTTATCGACACATCCAAATTGTTTAAAGGGGTATATTGATTTTTCTCTCTAGATATTTTTATGCAAAATATCCTTTTGATGTCAATTTTCGCACTAAAATATGTTTTTATTTTTATTTTGGACCATTGTAGTCGATCATTTCAATCTGGTAACGTGGATAGTATCTGTGCTATGGTTAATCATAGTTGTTCAATTCTCACTGATCGTATGGTCAATGATACATTGGCAAATAGTGTCCGTGCTGGTTTCCCTTCAGGATGGGTACAAGATGCTTATAGTTATGTACAGAGCAGTGTTGCTGCAGGTAGGATGCGTATGTATATATATATATATATGTATTTGTCGTCATGTAGTTTATACATTTTGTTCCCCCTATCACATATATTTTATAATGTGGTTTTTCTTGTAAACTTGTTGTTTACTAACTGAACCTGAAGTCACCACAACTTCATGTAGCACATCAAGGAAGCGAGGAAGAATCGAGATTCGTAAGAACTATAATGATGCACAAGAGAAAGAGCCAGTAACATTGATCGTTTGACGCGTATCCTATCTAAAAGAAGGACTCAAGAAAACTATCCTGTAGGGTTGCGGAAAGGCAGCAGTGACTATATAAGAGGTGCAATAATTGAACATATCGTCAACACTGATCATTTAATCTTAAACAAGGCCTCTTTCAAAGTAGTAATCTACAAATTAAGAGGAACAGTCTGCCAAAGACAATAAATACACTTTCGTCTCCTGGCTGTATTGCTGAAGCTTTGGCCATTCAGATAGAGAAATCGGAGCTCTGCATACAAAAGAAAATTACTCAACCACTACTACCACCCTGGTAACAACTTCATCGTTGATTTCTACTGACTTGATTCCTGTTTGTTTTTCTAACCCCTTCTAACTCTTGTATTTCTGTATAACTCTCAACTGATGCTATATTTGGTTGGAGGATTTCATCATGAGCTGACATCAGTTGCAGAACCATCGAAGGAAGACATTGCGAAGTGATCACGCTATGTCATGAATTGGCGGAAGTTGGAATTCATGTGCCATTGGATCGGGTCCCAGTGACGTAATGGTCTCCGAGCTCGCATTGTACCCAGAAGGTCCTGAGTTTGATTCGTGGCGTTTGGTGCGTGCTGATGAAGAGTCCCAAACTAGGATGAAACAGCTTTCCAGTACTCCCTGCAGGTTTTCCAGTGGTTCTCTAACTGATGTCAGCTCATGATGAAATCCTCCAACCAATCAAATAAAATTCCCTACAAAACCAATACTTGATACTATATTTTCCTACGCTTCTATGTGCATCCTGATTATAACTCATCCACTCACTAAATAATTCATCTTATTACGTGACTCTAATAGACTCATTTAGTTCCTTTTATGCATTAACTAACACTAACAACTAACTATGTTTGTAACAACAATTGATCACTTTTGTTACTACTGTATGTCATGAAAAAACAGTTGTACATAAGTGCGTTTGTGCAGCTATAGAGAAAAGAATGGATTTGCCGATAACAGAGCCTCTCTGCTGAACTGCTTGTTTTGTTTTTATTAAAGAATAAATACACGGGAAAATATGAAGCTTTCACTGATCTAAAAAATTACACAAATCGTAAACGGGATCTGCTTTATTCAGAACGATTTTAAGCCGTTGATTTATATATATATATATGGTTTCCATCAAGGAATGACATGTAATGAAAGAGGTGTATAACCTATAGAAGAACTGATATCATGTCTATCTCGCAGTTTGCTTAAACACATATTATCGGATTCTAGTTGTTACTTAGGTATAGGCATTCATCAGTGACCTTATAAGCTCGAGGGTGGGTAGACTTTGGTCTTCATGTCTCTCGAAATGCTCTCATGTGGCCACATACGTTCATAGCCTCTTCTGCCAGGTAAGTTGTATTATTCACTGCCTTCATGCTACATTGGGAAAGTTATTCATACAAAAGTATGGAAGGGTGAATTTGAAGGTCAGGCGACTACACATCCGGACTACTGGTAGACACTTAGGTCTATTACCCTGGAGGAGGTGGAAAACCCTGATTATACCAAATCTATGGTGGTGTGTACATGGACTTCAGAATCCGAAATGATCAAATGTCATATCAAACTTGTTTTGCCTGCCAGAAATCATGGTAACCTACCACCTACTCCTGACGTTTCTCCACTACCTTGTGACACAGTCTTCAAGTCATAGATAGACTCATGAGGGAGGGTGGCCTCTTAAGGCAGCAACCACCTTTTTCGGTCTCGGTATCCCGGCGGTCGAGAAAACTATGACACTTCGTGTGGATCACCCCTTGGTGCTCATAATGTATCATGTTTGTGTTTTTAAAAAAGAATAATTAGAATAACTGTCATATGTGAGGTAAGTATCCTATAAAAACAGTATTCATTAGAGTCAAAATGTGAGACACCACACAGGCTTAAAATAAAATGATATGTACGAAATTACCACATGAAGATATCTAGCTATAAATGTAAACAGAAATTCTTTGGAGATGTCTGAAGGTGTAGATATTTGATCATGAACGTTGTTTCATCGTTAAGCTGCATGTGACATCTCCAGTACTTAGTTTTACAAAGATATATTGTGACGAAATAGCGAAACTTCCTCGACCGAATATCTAAACTCAAATGAGACGTAGTCAGTTAGGAGGCTATTGGAAACCAGCAAGGCTGGACAACTGTTTTGTCCTCGTTGTTTGGGTCTCCTCTTCAGCCACGTCACTCTAGGGATCAAAACCCAGCACCTTCATGTTACAACACGAGCTCAGTGATCACTTAGTTACTGGGATAGAATCTAATGGAACAGTGATTCTAACTTCCATCAATTTGTGATGGTTGTCTAGCTGACCAATGACCGACCACAAGAAGATGTTTAGTGGTGGGTAGTTGTGTCCAGCTCGGTAGGTGGGGGGTTCCATCAACTCATTAGATATTAGGAAAAATAGTCATCGATGACATTAAATGGTGGTGACGCTGTTTATCTCACGAAAATTGACAGAAGTTATAATTGATTTTGCCCTTGAATTCCATCCCAGTGACTGAATGGTCGGTGAGTTCGTCTTAAGACCTGTGGGAAGTCTTGCGTCCAATCTACAGTTATGTGATCATAAGTGCGTATTGCTGAGAAGGAGTCGCTTGAAAAGGATGAGGCAGCTGTCTAATACTCTCTGGCGGTTTTTACTGGTGGTGGGGGTTCTGTAACTGAAGTATCAGTACGTGACAATATTCATTTATTTAATTTGTTTCATACCATCTTTATAGTGGAATTCACTACGAACATTCCGTCCTACCAGTGTATCCACACTGAGACCTGAAGCTAGTGAATCCGTCGTTTTGAACGTCAAAGCACTATTTTATGGTCTAGTGACCTAGTAGATATAAGATACAGAAGTACAGCAGTTCGAGTTGCCACACTCTATTTGGCACATAAATCTAAATAAAAGGCCAAAAATAGGGATTCACAAGAACTATAATTAGCAGAAATGTACGGGAGGAAAACATAATAGTGTCTGGATGGTCAACGAGCCTGACCTCATAGCCTGATGGTCCTGCGTTCCTGATCCCAGTTTGACGGGGTCATGGATGCGTACTAATGAAGAGCCACAAACTAGAATGAAACATCAAGGAGGATAAAATACACACATTTCTTTCTCACTTTGTTATCATCTATTTTAAAATGTATTTTGGTATTAAAAAAATGAATTTTAATTTTTTTCTTCAATCGATTTCCCTACACGCACACTCTCAGCGGGTGGTACACTTAGTTCAACAGGATCAGTTGTCAACGTGCCAACAATCTCCTCAGCATTCAACAATGTAGTCGGTGGATCCAATTCGCTGGCACGTTATCATTTCCTAATTAGTATAAATAGTATTGAAGCATGCCAAAAGAATCTGCAGGCTTTAGTGAATCATTTAGAGAAGGAGTTGACTTCAGTGTATCAAAAGCAAGAGAATAATTTTCAAAAACTTCATGTAGGTCATATAGATTTTTGTTGATGCTGATTTAAGACATTGTTGTTTTTTCCTTCACGTTCCCCAGTGCAACATGGGGCTTTAAGCTAGTGGCTTGAAGTTTCTGTAGCGGTATTTATTTTACAGGATGGGGTTGCTAGTCTCATACCCAACCTTTTCTCTTTACCAGCATTATTTCTAGCTCAGCAAGGTAAAGGAGTGCGTCTGTGGCCGGGGATCGAACCCCGGACCATGTGCATGGTCGGCGAGCGTCCTAATCGCTATACCATCGACGCACCATGACATTGTTTAGTCCATTGTTATTTATTATTATTACTATTATACCCTTAGGTTCCGAGTGAAACGTAGATGGAAGGGCTTTTGCCAAGGCATATCTTTATTTCATTCTGTTCTCTACAGTCCCTTTTTAGCTGGCTCCACAATTGCCCATAGGCTCCCACCTCCTCCACGTCACCCTCGTACACACATCTAACGTATGTCCTCCCATTCAAGTTCGACTTAAGGGTGTGCTTGGCGGGGTATGTCACTCAACGGTCTTCTCAGTGTGTATCTCACCTATCTCCATTTTCTTCGGCATATTTATTCACTGGGTGGTAGGTTGTTTGTTTGAACTTCGCCAAAGTTCTTTTTGGCTAATCTTTCCTGGAGCAAAGACAGCCTGTTCAGAATGGTTTTGGTAACACACCAATCCTTTGAACCATCTAGAACCACAGACTGACTTGACATTGATGCGGAAAATCTGAATTTTGTTCTTTATACTTTGGTGCGGGAGATTTCCACACTGGTTTTAGATTATGGAACGCTTGTCTTGCCTTTCCAGTCCTGACTGACTGACTTTGACATCCTCATCTATGCTTTTGCATGTAGTTGAAACGAACCTGCCTAAACAAGTGAGAAAGGTGATTCTCTTCAAATTTCCCCCGTTGATGGTGGTTGAATTGTTGCTGTTGGTGGTGATTGTTTGGTTAGGTATCTTTATCACCTCTGTTTTCTCCATGTTCTCTTGAACTGTCCTGTCCTTGTCACCAGGCGCTTCTGCTAACTCGCCAATGGTCTTCATCTGTAGATTTTCCAGTTTGTTGCAACATTACTTCATACAGGTTAGTCACCGCCCTGAATATTTCCGCCTCACATCCTCCTTTTCACCCTTTGACTTCCAACTCGTCGTTTCCCATTCTGATTCTACTTAATCGATGGCCTGACACACAATATCACCCGATAGTCTCAGCGTCTGTCTGATGCGTTCATTTCCACTTTCTTCTGCATATGTGTTGGATAGGAAATAGGTTCTTGCCAGTTGGTTAGTTCCCAGAGTTTTTTTGTTGCTAATTCTTTCTGACTGAGCATCCGATTTTCAATATGGAGAAAATTTTCTTTTCGCTGGCCAGTATAAGACTAAAACTGCAGTAAGGTGTTTTTGTCTCAGGCGAACAGCAACCCAATTAATCATCCTTTTTTTCTCTGGGGATGGAAGGATTTATTTAGGAAAATTTCGACCTCGAAAATTTCACTGATAGACTTCCTTTGCAGCAGTTTGCAACTGCTGGTCACAACCTTGAAAACAACATTTCAAACTGGCCGTGTGTATAGTCGGCCGTCAAGCAGCTGTGTATGCGGGACTCTGTAGTCTGGGAGCTCTAATACTTCTTCTGTTTCAAGTGTGTAAAGAAAAACTCAACTTCCATGATATCGTCATTTATTAGTTCTTTTGTTTTCTTTGTGTTCCGAGTGGAACATACAGCTTCAAGTAATCTTATTTTTATGAAGTTGAGTTGCTGTCCTCATTCTCAACCTTCCCTCTTAACCCCAGGTCAAGCAAGGTGTATAGTAGTGCATCAGTTTCCAGGGCCCGAACTCCAGACCACTTGCGACCACTAGACCACGATTGTCACCTCTTGTGCATCATCGTGGCATGCGCACTAGGAGCCGACATATCAACAGAAGTGGAACACTTTGGTCCAGTCAGTCAGCGGGAAAGTCCAAACTGAATTAAATAATAACCTCACATTGATGTAATCTCATTGCCACCCCCTTGAATTTTCATTTTTCTCACTTTCTCTGTGTTTTTTGTGTGTTTTCTCTCAAGATGTGTATCACAGAGTTGAATATGTCGATAGGTGAACAACTTCAACGACTGCTTGATTCAGCCTTCGATCACCTGTCAACTGCAGTAATACAAAGTCAAGTGAAAAGCCTCCTAAGTGGTTTCAAATCACTGAAATATGATTTACTCGAGGTAAGTGGAGACTGTATTGATTGTTATTTGTTTGTTCCTGTTCCTGTCTCCCGTCATATAAACGATCTGGTAGGCCCAAAGGTGGGTGGTGGTAAAACTCGATCTTCGTCTCTCTCTCTCTTTCTCGGAATGGCCTCTCACGTGACCACCACGCGTTCATAGCCTCCTTCGCCACCTTCACTCGGCGTAGGAAGGGAGTTCTTCATAAAAATGTGAAAGGCTGAATGCAAACGTTTGGCTGACATGCTAATTTACAACATATGGAACTCTGTAAACTCTTGTTAATTCCAAACCGTTGATGTGTACATGCGCTCTAGAATCCTTAAGGGATTGAATAGCATGTGAACGTCGACTAGACACTAGGTAGTAAGTAACTAGTGTCATGTGTCTAGTCCTTCGTTTTGGTGCTGACTGAATTCTGTCAGTCACGTTTGCAACGTGGCCACCATTCTAGGTGGCTTGTCATCACGGTGCACTTTGCATTGTTGATATTAGATGGTTGGAGGCAATCGTCAGGAAGCCTTGGGCCCGGACCTAAGGTTTATGTCTGTTTGCATTCACCAGTCAGTAAGGCGTACTTGCGATCCTCAAGGAATTCGTGTCGTCTCTGAGATTCGAACCCGTGTCACTCAGTAGTACAATCAGAGGTATTACCATTGAGCTATTCGGGCCCACGTTTAACCTCCTTTAGGACTGTACTGAATGCTGTGACTGGACACTAGGTAGTAAATAACTAATGTCATGCGTCTGGTCCTTAGCGTTGGTGCAAACTGAATTCTATCGTCATTCAAGTTTGCAATCATCTGATAACAACAATTCTGGGTGTACGAACTTTCTTTGGTTACCGGGAACTATAAGAACACAGCAGCTCCTGACGCTACTCCACTGCCTTGTAGATCAGATTTCAAGTTAGTCTTGGAGTTTAACCTCTGAAGACAACTGACACTTGCTTGCTTTTGAGCTTTTCAGCCAGTAATTATCGCAATCCTTGTACGAAATGTAAGACAGTTTTGTATGGCTGCATTTTTCGGTACCCACTATTTTTAATGTATAAAATTAGGACATATTTTTTAAAATTTTCATTGTATTTACTGACTAGTGTTGGGATATTTGTATTTTTTTTTGTTTGTTTATAGGAAGATCTAGATGTTTTGGCTGCTAACGACCCGTGGATTGAATCATGTATAGCGCATACAGAAGACTTTCTTAAACCATTCAGGGTAAATTTCCATCCCCCATCCATGTTTTGTAGTTTTCTGTTTTTGTAATTTTGTGAGCACCTGTTGATGTCCTTAGTTTCCCAGTTTCAGCAGAGAGTGGGCAGTTGAAATGTGACAAATTTAGACTTTGGGCTCTTTAGACCAGGAATAGGGTGTATTGATCATATCTCCACCCTTTGACAGATTCTGAAACATAGGTATACTTACCGGCGTCCAATAATTGTCATATTTCTTGACCTGAAAGCGGCATTCGATTCTGTCGACCGAGAGGTACTATGGCAGTGTTTGACTGTGAAGGGAATGCCGAGAAAATACATCGCACTGATCAAGGCACTCTACTCGAACTCATGCAGCCAAATAAAAAGCTGCGGTAAGTTGTCATTTGAAGTAACGATGACAACCATTAGTGTTCGTCAAGGGTGCCCAATATCCCCATTTCTATTTAATTCCATCACAGATGTACCAATGAACTTAACCCTAACTGACCTCAGCGACTCAGTGATTGACTTGTTACCAGGGTATAATCTCGTTGATTCAGATTATGCGGATATGGTATAGTCTACCTAGGTGGAGTTACTGATAAAATGCAGAGTCTGTTGAACAGCTTGAGCAACAATCTTCGATTGTTTGGCATGCGGTTCGCTCCTGTCAAATGAAAGATGATGAAATGCTTGTCACAAAAGTATGAAAGGGCGATTCTGAACATATGATGGGCATAAAACTGCATTCATGAACATACTGTCCTGCTACCTAGGGGAGGGAAGCTGGAAGTCCCTGACTACCACTAGTTCTTTACCATCCTAATCCTATTTCAGCTTCTAACATGTCACATCGAGTAAGCTGATGGCTAGGCATACATAGCACATGTCCTAACCATCTCAATCGACACAGCTGCTTTACAACCTCGTTGAGCGATTTTCCCTCTTTGCGTAACACTCGACTGAGGCGTAACCAGCGTCGCTGACACGTCAGTAAGGATACTCGCCGACCATGCACATAGTCCGGGGTTCCATCCTCGGCCGACGCACACCTGATATCAATGGTCGGCCTGCTAAACTTGGGCTACCGATATCGCACGCTGAAAATTCGATACTTGTACCAAAATATTGTGTGGAATTAAGCTATAATAAAAATTTACAAAAAATTAAATTACTGAGCTTATTATACTTATTTGGGCTGAAGAATTCGAAAGGATCGAATGGCATTTTGTGGACGTGTTTTGATCACCAGAAAAACCATGAGAACGTGGTCTCCACGCCTGACACTGCTCCAATGGACCGCTTTTTGGATCAGACCTCAAGAGACAAATGGTCGGCCAGTGGTTGTGTCCTCTTCCTTGATGACAGTCGCCTGCTTCGGTACGTGTGTCCAGGGTGTGTCAGTCAGTCTCCTATCCCTCCCACGAACTATGAAATTTTATGGTGGCCGTGATGTAAGAAGTTTGTGTTTCTTTTTGAGTAATGACATAGTAATTAATACAATAGTAAAAGGTTTAATTTTTATTTTCCCCTATTACTTATCTAGTCTGTTTTATCCACTGAAAACAACGACAAACTTGTACTAATATTAATTAATGAAATTCTACGTCAAATCGACCAACTTATCCAACGGAAGTCGTTTAGTCGAGTAAGTGATAAACAAAAAGAGATTTTTTGGTTTTTGTTTTTTCCTCTGAAAACTTCAAATGTGTTTTTTGTGCATATGCGTTGAGAGAGTGGTGTGTAATTCAAAGGATGTCATGTCACTAAGATCACATGAAGAATCAGCAGCAAAGACAGAGAAAGAAATCTTAATTTTCGTCACTTCACACTTCAAAGCTGTATAGTTTATCAGGGGAAGGGATATCTTTATCTATATATGCAGTGTTCTGTTAATCATCTAACAGAGCATAGGATGGCCTCAGTCAGATCTCAACCTTAAACATCATCGACTTTGATGAAAGGGCCTTCGAAAGCGTTCATAGTGACGTAATTTGGAAAATATTTCTACACTATGCAGTGCAAAGCTCCAAATCTTTATCGACCTCATTCAACAGCTTGACGATCATGCCACGTGTTAGATGATCCTCAATAGAAAACTCACTGAGATGTTTGAGGTGAACCCATGAGTTAGATAAGCCGGCCTACTGTCACTGATGATATTCGTAATTATGGTTGTGGACTTGATTATGCGGAAGACTGTGCGTGGGAAGTAAGAAGACAGGAATACGCTCTACCCATAGGGCGACTCTAGATGATCTGGACTTCGTGCGTGGACAAGAGTTCAAGTGAACATAGAAAAGATCGAGGTGATGAAAATAATTAGCCAACCAAACAACAAACATAAACAAGCAACAATCAATATAAACGGAAGAAATTTGAAGGAGGTCACTTCCTTGACTTCTCTAACTGGGCAGCATCGTCTCAACTACACCCACACCGCACGGACGCAGATGTCGAAACCAGCCCGCATTGGAAATGCAACGTAGACCTGTATCACTCTGAAATCACTTTGGAAAACTACTGAACTCCACAGCATAAAGAACAAGATTCGGATTTTCAACACTAATCCTAGGTCAGTCACTTCTATTTGGGTAACACACTTCACCAGTGCATCGCAAAATGCATTTCAAACAGGCCAAACTGTAGACTTCTATCAACAGCTGCCTCCTTCGATGGCTCTGTACTGAAGATCAGATGACAGACCGACCAACCGATGACTGTCCAGAAAGAATTAACTACAAAAACCCCTGGCAGGGAACGGAACAGTCAAGTAAGAAAGAACCTATCGACCCAATCTTTTGTGTGATCTTCCAGATTCATGAAATCTCCATGTTTCTCCACGTTACTCTTCTTTATCCCGCACATTTCTGTCTAATGCAGTTCTTTTCAATCTCATTGTTTTCTTCTGTCTTCTTTTGTTTGCTATATAGTGAGAGTGTGGCAACTTGGACCCGTTAGACTTCTGTATAAATTTCAATCAGGAAGACCATATGTATTATTGATATAAGTATAAAACTTGGGCACTGTGGTAGAGTATAATTCCATAATGGATAAGAATTTATTTTGATAAATCACACAGTGTAGTACAGTTATATTAACTGATGACGTTTCGAGCACAAACTATTGCTCATAATCATATCAAGTTACTTACACAACTTCTTTCCTTCATTTATATACATGTGTGGAATCGACTAGATATTGGAATAAAATTCAATATGAGATAATGTGCATTCAGAAATAGTAGTACGAATGTTATTAATCCATTGCAATTAGATGGGAAATACAACGAGTGTTTTTACAGTCATAATAAGTTGATTGTTAGAATGTTTTGATGCGTTTGAATGGAAATAGGAATACAATTTAAGATTATTTATTATCCGCTTCTGATTTGACTGGTGGCAATAATACGAGTGTTATTAATCCATTGCAATTAGATGGGAATTACGACGAGTGTTTTTATAGTCATAATAAGTTGATTGTTAGAATGTTATGATGTGCTTGAATGGAAATAGAATTTTAAGACTATTTATCTTCTTCTGATTTGACTGGCGGTAATAATATCTTCCATATTTCTGGTATTTGCATTGAGTCACTTCTGTTGCATGTGTTGGGTGTAGACTCGATGAATAAGGATTCCGTAATCAACCTCTCTTTCCACCTACCTATATTACTTTTTAGAATTTTAACCCTATCCCACCCTATTGTGTGGTTGTTTGTTATTGCGTGAAGTGCAATAGCTGAGCTTTTTTCTAAATTACTTTTCCCATCTAATTGCAATGGATTAATAACACTCGTACTATTATTTCTGTATGTACATTATCTCATATTGAATTTTATTCCAATATCTAGTCGATTCCACACATGTATATAAATGAAGGAAAGAAGTTGTGTAAGTAACTTGATATGATTATGAGCAATAGTTTGTGCTCGAAACGTCATCAGTTAATATAACTGTACTACACTGTGTAATTTATCAAAATAAATTCTTATCCATTATGGATTCAATCAGGAACCTTATTGCTCAGCAAATATGCTTAAACAAATGGAGATGGCTATGACACATGCTAAAGGGGCCATTGAATGAAACCGCGCTCCAGGCTATCTCTTGAGTGAAAGCCGAATGGGAAACGATTAGTTTAGTGTGACTGCTAAGTTAAGATAAAGGAGATCGTGTGATGTGGAGAAGATGAGAGATTATGGTCAGTCGTGAGGGGTCAGCTGAAGAGGACTGCAGACATTAGGGAAAAGTGGAGATGTGCCTTATGTTCCACTCGGAATTCATGAGGAACGATAATAAGATAATAATAATATCTAGTTTCTTCACTTTGATCTCCACACTGAACGTGCTCCAAGGTTATTATAAACTGCGTTCACGCTTATTTTGGTTTCTCAATCGTCATAGTTTGTAAATCATCCTTTTATATATCTCATTGTTTATTTTTTGTTTTCTTATTTTTAAAAATAAAAACTAGTTTGGAGCTGTCCAACTGGAGAAAGAATTTCGTAGCCTGTTTTCCTATTTGACTTCAATATCGTACACTCCTTTACGGGATTATTTTACGCGTAGTTTACAAATTTGTAGACTGCTGAATTTGGATCGGGTAAGCTGAAAACTGTGTGTTTATGTGATGGAGAACATTTTTTTGTGGCACGAATTCCTTATATTCCAAGTGTTGGTGCCTTGGGTATTAACTACATACCTACATGGCACTCAGGTATCTGCTCATTGAGTTCAACTGGTTGGTTCTACGACTGCCGTCTAGCTTTCATTTCCTGTCCCACCACGTGACCTCTCCTGTATCACCCTTAGACCCTCATCCAAGTTGTCCTTTGCCATTCAGCTTCCAATCTAGGATGTTTCGGGGAAATAATGTCACCTGACGGTCTTCTCAGCGTGTGTGTCCAAACCATCCCCACTTTTTCTTTGGCATATTTCTTGGGTAATAGGTTCTACTTTGGTTCCTTGATAGAGTTCCTTTTCGCTTACCCTTTGTGATAAGCTATCTGATCTTTAGTAGATGGAGCTAACGAAGTCAGTTGTAGATTGGAAATACGCTTTTCATGATACATAAGTCAAGTATCCCTGAACCATATACAGAAGCTTATTGACGTGGCATTAGTGTTGAAAACTCGGATCTGAGTACAGTAGATTTCCATACTGACTTCAATGCCCCCAAGGGAAATTTAACTTGTATTTCCGATACACACTGGCTGGCTTTGACATCTTCGTGTGTGTTGTGCTGTTCAAATAATGGTGAGTGAAAGCGGTGACTTCCTTCAAAGTTAATAATGGAGGTTAAAATATCATATATTTCATATGTTGCATGTGATTATAAAGATTCTTAATAACTTGGTTTATCACTAGGAAAATCAGCTAATCTGGATTCTTATGGGAAATTTTCCCACTTCTATTACAGAAAACAACCCTTTCAACAGCTCTGTATGTAATGTGAGAAAACGGGAGACTTGGTAACGGACTTTTTATAATTAAGAAATCCACACTATATGTATACATTTCTAGCCAAATTACAGGTCGGCTGGGTCAGCGGATAATAAACTGTTCTGATTGGTTGTCGATTTTCCTAAGGTTAAACCTTGAGACGAAAAATCTACCCAATGAGATTACTTCTTGACCACAACGTAAACCAAATTCAGATTTGAGCGATAAACACTGCTAACTCTGCAGTCATTGACATTAAATATAATGTCGCTTTTAATTTTGTAGCTGCGTCCTACCTATATGTTCATATATACTACTGATAAGTCGTATCAGTAGCACACGCCACATATATGCTTTTCGACGAAATCATCACCAAGTAGGCTGTACATTCGTGTGTGTTTATATGGTGAATGAGTGAGAAAATTTCGGAACTCTGTTTCTGGTGAAGGATCAAATTAATAAAATGTGATAATAAATAGGAAGATCGGATTTTAAGAAAAACATAGTAGGATAATAATCATTGTGAAAATTGACTTTTATTGTGCAATTAAGGATTAAAAATGTAGTGATAATAAAATAAACAGAATGATCGGTGTAGGAACGTAATGTGGTATTATAACAACAGAAGACAAGGGCCAGGCAACAGATCGTTTACTAAGGAAAATCAACACATATTTATAGATTTGAATGTACATTAGTGTAGATTATTGTTAGTAGAAAATACAGTCTTTTGATTGGTTATTTCTCATAGAAAGTTAACCTTGCATCTCTTTGTGGCTGTGTCAGATCATCCATATGCTAACTGTATCCGCCTACGCAAAGCCTTTGTTCTCATTTTCTCACCACCAATATTGGGGACATAAGCATTGACGTCAATTACTGTCTACCAACTTTGGCTGGCAGCAAGCTCTCACCACAGTATTAATTATCATTATTGAGAGAAATGTCTGTAGAAAGTCAAGATAAGTGATTCAACGAAGAGACTATTTTCAACAAGTTTATTATCAAGCTGTACAGTCGTATATATATTGGCTTTTAAAAAATTATATCCGGTAAGGGAATTGAATCATAGGTGTGAATGCATAAAATAATAATAGTAGTATGAAATGCAATTAAAATTAGAATGTTTGTGATTATAATCATAGTTCACGGTGAAGTGGCAAAACAATTAATGTCATATATGGAATAATTCATAGGATGTATAGGTGTTGGAAGGGTGTGTAAAATTATAGGATTAATAAGCAAGTAAAATCATATTATTACGTAACATTGTGTGAAATTTGATAACATAGAATTTAACGTTGCAGAAAATAAATTCATTTAGAATGAAATGTGGAATGAGTGAAATAATACCAGGGATAATTCAAAGTGAGAATAGTAATAGTAGTAACAATTGACGTAATAAGAGAAAATGATACAAATTAAATAAACAAAGTGAAAAATAAGTAGACCCAAAATATAAATGACGATTATCATACGATAGCATAGAGGGATTAAGGCACCATCTCTGTACACAGATATCTGGTTTTTCTGTTTCGATAGCCAAAGCTTCAGCAATACAGATGAGTCGGGTACGTATTGATTTCGGCAAATTACTTTTTGCGTTGTAGATGACTTCAAAGGCGGAGGCTATAGAGATAGGGTGATCATTATTGACCAGATGTTCAATGATTGCGCTTCTTATGGCTCCACTTCCACCTCTTCGCAACCATGCAGAGTAGTGTCCTTCCACCCTGTTAAACAAAACTTGAGTCGAACGACCGATATACCCAGCTCCACACGAGCATGTGGATTTATAAACGCACATAGAGTTGGTGTTCAACTACAGGATCTTGTCCTTCAGGTTGTCGAACAGTAATTGCCAACTAGAAAACCCTATTCTCAACAATACAGCAGGGAATGTTTTTTTTCAGGGACTGTGAAGTCCTTCTTTTAATTATATTGGAAGCTAAGTCACCTTTGAATTCCAAGCTCATGTACAGTATTTTCGTGGTTACGGATGATAAGTCATATTTCATAAGTTTTGACTGTATGTTCTTGTCTATAAAACGTGGCGGAAATCCATTCTCCATCAGTGTTTTTCTTAGAAGATTTAAGTCTTCCTCCACAGCATCAGGACTACATATGCGCCAAATGCAAGCGGCAAGTGGCCGGATTTGGTTTCGTTTTCGACCAGTGGGTACCCAGCTGTAAGAAATTTTCAGCTGACCATTCCATGACAGCTTTCGATAAATCGATCTCTTCAGAGTTCCTCTCTTATGGCTGTGACTGAGATATGGCCATTAAAAATGAAAAGACTAGCTCTTTGTGACCATAGGTGCCTGCCTATCTATCTATCTCCTTTGTTAAGTGCTAGTCACCATCTACCAGTTAATTAATCAGACATCGTCAAAGTTTCTACCGACATGTCAACTTGAAGCGGAGATCTTCAGTCCAATCAATCAGTGAGAAAGTTCAAATTGAACTAAATAATTGTGACAAGTTGTATGACGCATCTCTTCGAGTTAATATTGTGTATATCAAGTACGTGTGTTCTCAAATAAATTCTCTTATTCTATTCTACTATCCAGATTGACGAAGTACATTATTACTGGAATAGTTCTAGTTGGCGTCTTACTGCTCAAGAAGTGAGAAGTATTCTGTCACTGAGGTGAGTTTCATTTACCCTGTTTCATTGTGCTTTGTGTATATGCCTCAACGATTGCCTATAATTTTTTTCTTTTCTCACTCTCGAACTATAAGCGACACGCCGTTTCCCATTAGGGGATCTCCACTCGACCGATGACCAGATGGGTGTGTGTGTGCATGTGATGCCACTCAGACGTCTCCTCAGTGTGTGGTCAATCTACCTCCATTTCTTTATGAATATTTTTATTGAGTGTAGGTTGTTGGATGGTTCGTTGCCTCTCAGAGTTCTTTCTTGTTGATAATCCTCTTTGATCTTCAATATCAAGGTAGCGAAAGGTATGATAAAGAAAAGTCTACAGTAGTCTGTTGCTGGAAATGCTTTTGCTGGTGCTCCAAGTCTCTGAAGTATTTAGTATAGAAGGACTCACTGGAAATAAGTGCTGAAAGTTGTCCCAATCTTAAATTTTTAAAAATACTCAAAATTTTTATGTAGAGATAGGGAGAGGGAGACAGAGCTTTAAATGAAATTCGCAAATCGGTTAGCAATCTGCAACCTACACAGTTGTTCAAGCTGTGACATCTCACCGTAGCCTCCCTTGGAAACCAAGTTTTTCCGATCATAAAATTTGATCTGCTTGATTCCACTATAAATGGTAATCATGAAAGCAAACTGGTTGTGTCAGGGTTGAGATAACCAAATATCTTGAAAACCATCAGCACTCGCATTCTTAACCCATTTGTGCGTCGGGGCACAGTGGTTATGACTCTCGCCGACCATGCACATGGTCCGGGATTCGACCCCCTGCAGACGCACACCTGCAAAATTTGGGCCACTGATATCACATACTGAAAATTCCATACCTGTACCAAAAAGTTACGGTGTGGAATCAAGCTGTAATAAAAAAATTTTAAAAATTCTACAGTATATCCCTGAGCTATAAGTTTGTGCAGACTTATCTTCTGAAATCGTCATACATTCCGACAAAAATTTTGCCCATAAGATAGGTGGCGATCATTTCCTGTCGGTATCATCTCCACGTGAAATAAGTGTACCCGATTAAGTTTCAAGGTTGAAATTTACACAGAAGTGTAGCGGGTTCAAGTTGCCACACTCACTCCATATATCACCCAAAAGAAGACTGGAGACAGAGAGAGAAACACGATCAAAAAGGACTACATTAGGTAGAAACTTGTGAGATAAAGAAGAGTAACGTGGAGAAACATGAGGACTTCATGAATCTGGAAGATCACATAAAGGGTTGATCCGATAGGTTTTTTCATCCTTGATTGGTTCATTAGCCACCGGAGTTCCGTGTGGTTAATTCTTTCTGGACAGTCGTCGGTCGGTTGGTCGGTCATCTGATCATCAGTACAGAGTCATCGAGAGAGGCAGTTGTTGATAAAAGTCTGCAGTTAAGCCTGTTCAAAATGCATTTTGTGACGCATTGGTGAAGTTTGTTACCCAAATAGAAGAAGTGACTGACTTGGGATTTGTGTTGACAATCCGGATTTTGTTCTCTGTGCTGTGAAGTGCAGTAGATTTTCAAAGTGATATGAGAATGATACAGGTCTACATTGCGTTTCTGATGCAGGTGTGTAGTTGAGACAGTGCTGCCCAGCTGGAGAAGTCAAGGAAGTGACGTCCTTCGAATTTCTTCCGTTTACATTGATTGTTGCTTGTTTTTGTTTGTTGGTTGGTCAGTTAGATATCTTCATCACATCGATCTTTTCTATGTTCACCTGAACTGCTGCCTTCGCTACAAGCCTCTTTAGCCAGTTTGTTGGTCTTCACTTATAAGTCTTCGAGTTTGTTTGACATTAGACGTGAATCGTCTACGTGAGAAGTCCAAATCTTCTTCTCATCAGTATAACGTATATCTGTCTCGTCTTTCCCCACGCCACGGTCAGTAACATGATCCACTCTACTATATTCGGGAACATCATCGTGGGTGATAATAGACAGTTTTTTCTTACTCCTGTCTTCACTCACTCGAAAGGCTTCGCTGGGTTTACGGTCGTGGATCATTTGACATTTGTCCTCACTGTCATGTAGGTGTCATTGATTGAGGTTGAAATAGTTTCTAAATTACTTTGTGTTCGACACTATCGAAGGCCTTTTCAAAATAGTCGATGAAGTTGGTGGGGTAGAGAGTAAGATTTGGTTGTCTGTGTTCTATGCTGATGATGTGCAGAGTTTCAGTTTGATCTGCACACATGATTTGCTCATTTGGTTTTTACGTAACATCACGTTTGTATTCATTCAATTTTAATGTTTTCTCCACTTCGTATAGACGTGATTTTCCAGTGAATGAAATACGCGCACTGAAACTTCAATAAGGAAAGAACATCTCTATGTGTGAATCTATTACCAAAACGAGGAAAGGAAAATTAATGAATTGTTCCATCTTCTGCTTAATCACGTTTTCTACTCAATACTTGTGATATGCCTTTCAAGAAAACAACTAATATGTATCCTTCCTTTTTAACTGTATTTTTTCAATACACTGTTCTTTTTATTTTCTGAAATAGCTATCAGTTTATCATGTCTATGTTTTGCTATGGGATGTGGTATGACGTATAACCTCGCCTAGTTTATTACTTCGCTAGTTTCCTAGCCAATCCTAAGCTCACTTGACAAAATAGGGGAGGTTGGGCCTAGCTTAGCTTAGAGAGCCTACCTCGGAAAATCAATTCAATCAGTACAGAAACTTCAATACACAAGGGAAATAAACTTTCTCATCGCTTGAATTGGAGAGAGAGAAAATGACGCTGCGGGTTGTTAAATACCTCTGGGAAACCAGCCGATTATTGATTGAAGCGATGGGACTTTTAAGCTTCTGTGTAGGTGTTCTGTGTGTAGAATATTTGGAGCCTCTTTAGTTGGAGAAACTACACCGTAGAGAATGATATGTGACGTAAGATCATGCTAGATTTGCTTAAAAGCCCGAAGGCGATTCATCTTAGTGAACGGTAATTGCGAAATATACACATTAGATCACTGGAAAAAGTTAAAAAGATGGTTGCAGTCAGGAAAAGTCATCATCAAGTAGTCTTTACATTCGTGAATATATATTGAACAAAGCGGCGAGAAAGCTCCAGAACTCCATTTTCAGTCGAAGGTCAAATTATAGCGACTAACGATATGAGTTTGGGCGAATGAAGGGCATTCTGACCGGGGACTGTCTGTGAGAAGCCTTCGTGTGTGATTCTCATGGACAGAGCTTTTGATTCTACCTAGTTGGGAATAATCTTTTTTATTCTAAGATATCTTTTACGGTTGAAATTTGGTTTCGCAGTACTTGTTTTGTATTTAGGAATACACACCGCCTGCATAGCTGCTTCGTGGCACTTTTGAGGTAAATTTGAAATTGTTGTTATTATCGTTTGACAGAACAGCTAAAATATTTAAGAATAGTCATCTTTTCCGTGCGTTCGGAACATTGTGTGACAGCGCATGTCTCAACAAAGTTTTGTCGGCTATACCTTAAGACTTGGAGATTAGTTTCTTGCTTTCAAACCGTAATCGAATATATTTGGTCCAAAGATTTGGCTCACGCATCGCGAAAACTATTGACAGAAGGCTACTACAGAATTTCGCCAATAGATGTCTTTGCTGGCTCCATACTGAAGATCGAATAGCCGGTCAGAAAAGATTAGCCACGTGGAACTCTAGCGATAAACCAACCAAGAGCCTGTTGCCTAACAAATATGCAGAAGGAAATGGGTTGATGGACATAAGTTGAGAAGATGCTGTCGAGTAATATTACCCCCTCCCCACCCAGGCAGCGCTTAACGTCAAAGAGTGCAAGTGGACCAGTGCTGCAGCAAACCACGGAAAGAAGACAGCGGAACACAGTCCGGGGTGTAGAAGCAGCACATTACGGATGATCTGTGCAAATGACGATTTGAAGGTAGGGTAGACACAATTTCCCTATATAGAGATATCAAATTCCAAATAAACATTCCGTTATCAAGTTTCTCGTCTTCTACTGTTATAATAGTAATAATGTGGAGTGCGATTAGAATGTTTGTGATTCGTGGCCACAGTTCAACAGCAAGTGATAAAACGAATGATGTCACGTAAATAAATATAATAATTTATAAAATATGTAGATCTTGGGATGGAGTGTGAAATTAATAGGCAAATGTGAACATTACTCAACAAGATGTGAGAAGCTTGATTAGAACAGATTTTAACACTAAAATAAAATATTTTGAATCAAAATAATACCGAATGAATATTGTCCCTCTAAAGTTAAAGTAGAAATACGGACTGTACGCGTAATGCTTTTGTATCCAAAGGTCTGGTCTGAATTCATGAGTATAGTCAAGCTCCCCGCTACCTCTACAAGTTTGGTAGAAATGAACCGCTGCAAGCAAGTTATCATGAATTTGATATATGATGTTCAAGTTACTGCCAGTCATCAGGAGTGTGATGAGTGAGAGAAGTCGATCAAGTGTCCTGGAATATACAGCTCCTCATATCCTCTTATTCTCCCTTGTATAACGACACTTGAATGGGCTCTCATATCACTTCGTGTGTCTAATGTGTCTTGCTCCACAACAGCAGTCGAACTAATAGATGCAGTGACACTTGCTTTGTAAAGGGTGGTAATTACCGAAGTCGAAATTGAGATATGAGTTGAGAACAGTGTCAAGATTACTTACTGATTAGTTGGGAGCTCCGCTAGGGACCCATGAGATCGAACTCATAATCAGGTTATTATCAGTTTATTACAGTCATCCGCCGTTAATGCCTAGGACTCAAGTTACAGTCTGTCTGTGATCACCATACCACCCACCTGGTGAATCTGTAGTGTACATTGTACCTTTGAACTTTTGTTTGAATGAACTCAGCCTGACCTTTAACCCGACTTCCACTTTTGTATTCGTGATCCGCCTGTACGGTTTCTGTTTCGCTCTCTCGCTGTACTTTCATCCAGTACACTCTCCGAGCTGACCACCGTCTCACCTCCAGATAAGTGTGTACCTCTTATTTCTTATCAAATTCTATATCTCTTTTGTGTAAATACAATTCTGTTCCGGTCACACTTGCCATCTCAGGTCTTTTAACTTTGATTCCGTTCGTTAGTACTTGCACGTTAGGCAGAGTACGATTAAGGCCATAAGCGGTGAAGAAGTTTTGTAAGAGTGGTTATTGTTAGGTAGAAGTTAACCCAAGTCCAACTCTTACAAATCTATCATGGATGGTTCGATTGAAAAGCTACATATGTATTATCTGTTTCATAACGGTGATGAATCATTTTGAAATTTGGGGAAACTAATGTGATATTTGAAAACTGAATTTGATTCAGTCGTTATCATCATATTCCTTATATGATTTTAAGTAATAAATAATACCCTAAAATCTTTTCAAATTATTAGTACATTATTCCATCGTGGATAAGATTTTATTTCGATAAATCACACAGTGTTGTACAGTAATATTAAATGATGTCGTTTCGAACACAAACCATTGCTCATAATCATGTCAAGTTACTTACACAACTCTTTTCCTTCATTTATATACATGTGTGGAGTTGACTGGATATTTGAATAAAAATCAGTATAGGATAATGTACATTCAGAAATAACAACGTGAGTGTTATTGATCAATTACAATCAGATGGGAAATAAGACGAGTGTTTTCATAGTCATAATAAGTTACTTGTTAGAATGTTGTGATGTGCTTGAATTGAAATAGAATTTTAAGATTATTTACTATCCTCTTCTGATTTGACCGGCAGTAATAATATCTTCCGTATTTCTGGTACTTGCATTGAGTCATTCGTATTGCATGTGTTGAGTGTAGACTCGATGAACAAGGATTCACTAATCAACCTCTCCTTCCCTTCACCTACCTACATTACTTTTTAGAATTGTAACCCTCCCCCACCCTATTGTGTGTTAATGCATTCAGCGCAATTGCCAAGCTTTTTTCCGAATTACTTATCTTCTCGGCGTCAACCATTCTAACCTTAGCTAAATCAGCTGCGAATCAAATAGTCAGACTGCTGTGTAATTGACTTGCTATATTGGCTTATACTTCTCTGATCAATAAATCTTCAACTTACTACCCTTCTATTAATACCACACTCATTGAAACTGAGTTGGTCATTATACACGTTAAATGGTATTCTGAGTTCCGGACAGTAGTCTTCTAACCACAGCAAATTTTTTTGATACCGTTACTGGGAAATGGCACTCGTTAGCCTGGTCGCCGTCATTGCAAACATCAGTGGACAAGACTCAGCCAGGTAACCAAGTCGCCAAAGAGCAGAAATAAGGGAGAAGCTGCAGTGATAGTTTCAGAGAATTCTTGAATCTCTCACTACATGCAACCGGTTCAGAAATACCACCATCAGTCACAAAATTGCCAATGAATATATATTCTCCACTAAAATCGAAAGTCCTGAGGCCTCATAGCTATTGTAAGCTGGGAAAGTGTGGTGATCAGATGGAATTCTCTCAGAAGCATTGAAAAGGGAACTCAAGACATCGGCGGATATTCTCTAATCACCATTGCAGAAGACGTAAAAGTAAGGAAGAGTACCTGCCGATTGGGAAAAGAGTTATATTGTTCAATCCCTTACGAATGGCGAATTCAGTATGTGCAAGAGCCAATGTGGAATAATTATCCTGTTAATCCAAAGCAAAACATCGATCTGCATCGTACCAATGGAACTAAAGGATACCTCGGATAAAAGTCTTTGTACAGAAAGTGATGAATACAGGAAAATCACGTCATGGGAGGAGGCAATTTCAGCACCGGGCATTATCACCAATCAGAGCCTATAATGTCCCTCTAAGTCAAATGTTCCATTTATCCTCAGTTTTTATACATGAGGGACTCCAGTTTACAGGCATCATCAGTATGATAAATAACATATACGAGGAGTAAGCATATTTGCAATTATTCACCTACATAATATATACATAGAAAAGGTTATGCGATAATGCCCATAATGTCACTTTACACAGGATTGCTGACTCATAAAATGCCTCACGAATATGTTTAGGGCCCGTGGGATCGCATCCTGACAAACAGCTAAGCAGACATTTAGAGGCAGAAAATTTATCTGGCAGGTGGATCTAAACAATTAGAAGTCTTTTGAATAGGAAGCGACAAGTTGGGCACCAAATTGTGACGTGTAACAAATCACGTGAATAGTGAATATACGTCACTCTATTACTTCAGGATACCTGTGAGGTCACACGTTTCCACCACAAATAAATAATCAAGCCTCTCTAAACAATTTCCCTCCAAGCAAAACTGAAAAGTAACATATATATGAAAATGGCAGCATTGTTTGTGAACGGTGTTTGTGTATCATAATTTGTGTAGTCAGTTCGACAGACACCACGTTGGCTGTCCGAGATGAACTGATGAATTTTTATATGGTATTGTTCATAGTCATCTTTTGAGCTTTTCCACAGAATCATTCTCCACTTCCTATGTTCATTTCTGTGAAAACGGGCTGTTTTCGAGTAAACATTTCCCACACATTGTTGTATTAGTCTGCGGCAAACTATAAACACTTACGAACCTTCGCGTCAACGCAGTCCGGGCGTTTGTTCATTCAGTGCACGGTTTGAATCCAGTGGTCTAATCCCATCAGTTTTAACATTTAGTAGGATAGATGGCCACACATCTACCATGAGCGATATTTCTAGCCTCAACCAACTGGAAATGAGCTCGAAGCCGTTCAAGCAGCCTAACTAATTTGTTTTCTAGAATAATGCGTCAGCGACACTTCTACAGAATAAGCGAATGGCAGAAACAGCTGGCAGGTTAAAATGACGACAATAAATCCATTCTCAAGATAAGGTGGTTGTATAAGTCGGTCAGAGGCACCTGCCAAGAAGTCTTAGTTAACCCAGGTTTCGTGCTAGTTGGCACTCACCAGTCAGCAATGCGTATAGGCAACCTCTAACGAACTACTGTCCCCTCTAAGATTCGAACCCACCTCACCCAGTGACCTTACCACTGCACTTAGCTTACGGGCAAGCGACTGACCTCCTGTATGACTGTATTGGACATTTATGATTGGACACTAGTCAGCATCTAGTGTAATGTGTCTAGTTCTATCTTTGGTGCATGCTGAATTCCAATCAAAATAAGGTAGGTCCTATATTGCCAAGTAGAGATATTGGCTATTTATCAGAGTATCGCGAATGAAAAACCTAAAGGCACGCCATACACACCTAGTGTATACAATGTTTGACTGATTGCTCTCATCTTAAATAGTCCACGAAAACAGCAAAGACAAGCATACAATGACGAAATTAGATGCAGCTGAAGACTATTTCCTCTCATGATTTATGTACTTAATGTTTACTATAAGATACATCAGGTGAGATAACCAACTGAGCGAAACTGGAATCTTTTAGAATGTTAACAAGTGTTAAAAAACGGCAGCTTACCATTCTGACTTTAACTGACACACTTTTAAGTTACCTGGAAGCCACAGATAGTTTGAGATAAACGGAATAATTAGTTGAGTCATACGTAGTAATTAAGATTAATCAGCGGACTATTCAGACCAATCATTTCCTTGAGTGTACAACCTTGAAACCAGACGTTAAAAAACGTCATGCAGCGACCGTAGGTTCTGAATTCTCCAACTCATAATTCTTCACAGGATAAGAGGATCCTTTTTATACAGACAGAGGTGATATTTGAAATATCAACCTAAAATTTAAACAATTTCCAGATTTCTTATGAAAATATTTAAAAACTAAATCGTTAACAGAATTGATATTAGTAACTCTGATAAGACTTTCCATTTAATTCATAGTTATTGTTTTTCTAGTCCATTTACAGAATGTTGCTATTACCGATATGCTGGCGCATGAAATAAAAAAGTTGCTTTCCGTAGGTTTTCTTTTATAACCGAGTATCACCTTGACTCAGTGGCAAACGTTTCCTTTTTATGCTCCGAATTACATTATCTGTCAGTGTATACATGTATGTAACCCAGAAGTCTTTAGATGGCTTAAAATCTGTTTGTTTATTTATGGATGTGTTATGTGTAAATATAGGTATTGACATAAATAGACAGCTTGCCTTCCCGAAAATATGCTGCAATAATATATGATTAGTCTTTTAGAAACAGTATGAGTTCGGCTTACAAACAAAATCACAGCCAACTGTTAAAACCTGATTGTTATTCTTTCGTTTTGTATAAATTTTGGTAGGAACGCATTATTCCCTGTGAACTTCACTTTTGAATTTGACCAAATAGAAAAAAGTGGGCAGTCTAAGGGTTATAGCAGAATTTCAGTGGAAAGTTTCCAATGAAAAGCATTTCCCCCAATATTTTTATTTGGGTAGAGTGAGGTTCGCCTGGTCAAAATGAATATACATTAGTTCATGACAGTGATGGGATTATTTATTAGCATGAATATGGTAGCTTAAAGACATTTCAGCTGACGAACAGTAATTTCACTTGAAAAGTGATCTGATCAGTTTTACAGAAATCTTTGACAGACTGAAAATCTTTCAGTCTTCCCAATATGCATGGACCTAATTTCACAATATTCCTGATAAGAAATATTGTTCCTTCCTTTCAGTATGACTGTAAATCAGTAAGTAATAATGGATACTATTCATCTATTTGACTTATTCCAGTAACCATAACAAGGGGAAAGTTTTGGTACATACCGCACTGCTAAATTCAGTAAATGTTTAGAAGGTATTACTAGTCAAACGTCCATATTTAATTCACATTATGGACGGCACACTTCATGCCTTCCCATTCTAAATATTGTGGTCGCCAAGACTTAAACAGGTCAGCATATGATTGAGATTTCCAACACTGTCTACCGTAAGACACGCTTCTCTAAAGCCACAAATAAGCATGGCATATTTTCTGTCTACTGTTTTTAATTGTTGCCTAAGAAGTATTTTTCATGCGATCAAACAATTCATGGCATTTGGTGAACAAAATTCATGAGTTGACTGAGTGAGTTTCAGCATAGGACTTGACACAGAAGTGTAGCACTTCAAGTTGTCACGTAGCACTCAAACACAGAAAAGAAAGAAAAAAAGGATTAAAGAGAAATACAAGGAACAGAAATGTGATGGGGAAAATAGTAACACAGGAAACCATTAATGTCCAAAGGATACGGGGATTTAAAGATTGAAGATATCTGAAAGATTTTGAGGCACATCGTCAATAGTATCCAGCCACTGATTTTTAGCATTTTGAGGACCCCAACTAGGTAGTTCACACCTCCCCACGTGACTCAAACCAACTATTCATGGATTTCATGAACTGATGTCAGATTTTGGTTTGACCACTACTAATACCTTTAAAACCTAACTCCATGTAATTTAAAATTGCTTTTCAAGGAAGGGGGTAGCTCAACATGTGCGACAAGTTTCCTAGCGATCTCATTATTCAAGCCAATGGCAGTTGTTTCTTTTTATCAATGACGATTCAACCAAATAGCTACTCGATCTTCATCCTTCTTGAGAGGTCGATATTTACGAAACAAAGAATGTCAACGAGTACGTAGTATGCAACTACATGATAGTGCGCGTACAAATCATCCAACGCCTTATACACATGCTCCATGTGGAAGTTAAAAACTCAAATCAGAACAGCCGTTTGTTTGATCTTGCGAAGTGTATTTCTGAATTAGAAACGTAGGGTCGACAGTCTGCAAAAACAATCTAGCGTACCAGAATGGCGTCGATGCTTGATCTCTAAACTTCAGCTTTACCAGTATACCCATACAGTAGTGAAGGTCGGCGCCAAATGGTAAACAGTGATGTTGAGGCTGACCGCTTTATAAATTATTTACCACTACGAATATGTTGTGTTTTTAGTTATCTTGCGGACACGCATCAGAACAGATTTTTGCAACATCAATCTCACCACGAACTGAGAAGGCGCTATTATTCAAACGATCTATTATGAAGTGAATATTTTTTACATGATTATCGACGTATTTGATATAAATGGATTGTAAAAATGATCAGTTTTCTAACTATTTACTTTCAAGATTAAGATACCAAATTTTAACGCATTATTTAGTTTAGAATACTGAATATTTATACCTCTCTAGTAACTGCTGCTTTCAGCAATATTTGTGAGAAGTCAGAAATACCTTAAACAATACTTGTCTTTTAACCTGCTAAACAATTCAAATAATTAACAAGAACTAAAGCTATAAGTTTATTTTGATGTTTCAGATTTCTCCAATCTCTACTGACTTTGAATAATACATGCGACATGAACAATGGTTGTTTTACAAATAAAGGAAGAACGAACTTACGGTCTACGGTTATCAACTCAGAACATCAATGCACAAGGGTGTTTAATAAAAGAGTACGAATTCGACCCCGATGTATGCACCTATCTCAAAGAAATCCACTTCACAAACTCTTACTGCAAACGTGTTTCAGCCCAACTTTGTTATCAGGAAACAGTAAGTAGTATGTAACACATGATAACAATTAATTCTTTAGGACACAGGAGAATCCACCTGGGTGGAACTTTTTAAATTGGAGCTAATGAAGAATGCCCACTTGCCTCATGGTGCCTGTGCTCACGTCAAAATAATGCTGCCTCCAACATTTGAGACAGTGAAGTCCACAAAACGCCTACTTAGATTATGCTTACTATTACAACAGCCCTCAACAATATGGAAGGAATTCACGATAAAAAATTTGCAATTATTCGACGAGTACTTAGTTCACGATAAAAAAGAAACTACAGGAGATGGTGAGGGTTACAACACTTCGAGTGTGAGTGATGCACAAAATAACTTAGGAACACTTTGCAGTCTCATCGAATATAAGCAAGGAACACGAAGTTCTAGATATGTAAGCAAACCAGATATCTCATTGTTAACCAATGGACACTTTGAGACGACATGAAATAAGTATAAAACCTCTGGGAATAAGCTTTATTATCTGAATATCATAAATTCAAAATACAACTCAATGTATGAAAGAAAAGCACCCACCGACACGAGGCTTATATTACATATATATGCTGTTACGGAAACTAACTTAATATGGAGATAAAGGGGAGTGTTTGGCCCAGCAGAGGTTCACCGTACCAATCCAATATCTCAAGAAAATGCCGGACAAAATGTACTTTAAACACGTTTTAAACTATAACTACCATGGATAAAGAAATTTCTTAATTACTTTGTTCTTAATGTACTGACAATAATTATAGTTCCTATAAATAAATGAAGCACAACGATTTATTGTTATGATAAAATAAAGTTTATCTGAACTATGCAGTGTATTAGAACAGGATATTTTGTGCAGTGTTCAAAATATTGTTGTTGTTCAAAATATTTAATCTTAAAACGCAACAGCTTGATACAATCGGAAATATCAGATAACTAAACAATATACCAAGTAAGGATAGAAACTTTTCAGATGTGTGGAAAAGTTTGAATTCCTATTCTGGCGGACCACAATACCGACTCTTTACAAACTTCGTCAGATTTCCTCTGCCAACATCCGGACAAGTAGCCTCACATCATTTGCTTTCGAGACATCACACAGTTATGCCATTTCAAATCAACTTAGTCATACAGTATTTCGTCGGCTACCTTCTTGATTCACTGCTAGACAGTAAGGTAAATAGGATATTTTATTTCTATTTAAGTAGTGCAGAAACACCAGTTTCATACTGATCAGTAGGTCTGACATAGCACCGAAAAGTTGAAATTTCATAAGTGCGTTATATGTATGAAGAGATCTAGTCCTAGTTGGGAAATGGTTAATCAAAATTTAATTATGTAACATCAGACAGAGAATTTTCATTGAATTATGCGGATAACCTAAGAAAATTTATATAGAAACATTCCACTTATTGACGAAATCACTTCCAAAGTCTGCACAAACGTATGTGTACTAAGTGAAACATAAAACATTCTATCACTGAACAATAAGGGGTGCTGTGTCATAATACAACTATCCAGAAGTGGTTTCGAGAGATAAGACAAGTAAAATTAGGTTACAGTCAACAAGACAATAGAAACAAGGCTTCGAAATTCGACGAAGAGGTAATCTGCATTCCAAGTGGAACATACGGCTTCAAGCTTTCGAGTCTCAGTGGCTGGGATGTTACTCCTTACATGATAAAATTGCTATCCACACACGCCCATGCTTCCATCTTTTCCAGGGTTTACCATCGGCTAGTAGACTACGCGATGTTTAAGAGTGCGATCGTCGGGAATGGAAACCAGACCAGGTTCATGGTTTGAAATTTGACAAGGTAACCAAACTAAGAGAATATCAATACCTTTTTGATTTGACACTAGTAACTAGTGTGATGCATCTAGTCCTCTCTTTGGTGCAGACTGAATTCTATCAGTCAGGTTGTAATGTGGCCACCATTCTAGGTAGCTCGCCATCACGGTGTACATTGTTTGTGATGATATTGGATGGTTGGAGGCAATCGGCAGGAAGCCTTGGACCTAGGTTTCGTGCTAGTTGGCACTCGTCAGCAAGGCGTATCTGCAACCTTACAAAATAAATATCTTAGCCAACAAACCTAACATAGTATCTCTGAGTGCACAATTGTGACGCCCTTAAACCAACGTGTTTATCAATTAACTGAATTCTCCTAGGACAAGAACTTTCCATATCACTGCTTATCAAACGAACATACGAAAATAAATGAAGTGCTGGAAACAACGTAACATTTAAAGTCCTAATTATGGTAGTCGTTTGACCATTCTATTCATGTACTAGAAATAGAGAGTAAAAAACAACCCTCAGCACTAAAAAAATACTGAATAACAGGCTTCCAATTTATAACAAATGCATATAAAAGAACAGAGATAAAAGTTAATTGACACTATTTATTTGTGCTCTTAAATCATTCTACGAATCATTTCATTGATTTGTTCCTCGCGAAAAGCAGTCAAAAAGTCAGAGCGTGCGTGACATCTTCGTGAACCTGACATCCAATCCCGACTGGATGGCATAAGTTTGAATGGACACAAAAAGCGCTGAACAGCTTTGAAATTCGGACCGATTGTTACAAGTTCATGGATGATATCTTCTAAGCACAATATCCCACAATAACCTACAAAAAATCAAAGATAACTCTTAAATTAAATATGCTGACACAATTTTCAAAGGGGTCCAATTAACAAAGAAATAAAGAATTTTCGAGCATAAAACTCTATCAGGTAAAATACTTGATTCACACTATTTGGGCATAAATTTGAAAACCTTTGCGAATCTATCGTTTAATTGATCAAGAAGTAGTATCGGTGCCTACACAAAATATAACCACCTTTCAAAATATCACTGATCAAGTGATTGATGTCTCAAAATACAATTCTACACAAAATTGCACTAATTTAAGTTGCTGCTGTTCCAAAAACTGCATACAAAAACGAGAACAGAAATAGAACGGTACTATAATGAAATAGGAATTTAGTAAAGAGATGTTTACATTTTTGATATAGAGTAGATACATTTATGTTGACGCGACTGATATTGAATCATATCACCAAGAAACTTCAACCACCAGTTTTCACTATTCTAATCACCTCACAAGGCGACTGGCACCTTTATTTGTGGCTCAATTTGACAGTCAATATCTCAGTGAACTAGCACTTAATCTGAATAGCGAAACAAAACCTGCAATCAAGGACTTGTAATTTTTTATGTCTTTACTTTCAGCAGCCACGTCAGCCATTAAATACGACAGAAAGAAAGAAGCAATACAAAATCTCCTTGATGGATATCAGTACATTTTACTTGAACCAAAAGGACGTAGTTTTTCAGACGTCAAACAAGTCCTCTGGACTTATGCTGAAACTTAACCAGCGACTAGTTCATTATAGGGACAAAATAACCTTAATAAGTGAGGTTAATACACTGATATTCCACAGCATGCAGTGACAAACGAGGTTAGCCAAGCAAGACCAATAAACCAGGTTTAATTTCTGTAATTCCCCATCAAGCTTGACATCAAACTAAAAAAGACAGATGTTTATGCTACCTAGCCAAGTTTTCATCATGAACATATAAAGATACTGTATAAGTCTGAAGACAAAAACCAGTTTGTAGCAAATAGTCAAGTCAACAGAACGGTTAGATGATGAAGTATGTAACTCCTTTGTAAGCAGTCGAAGATCATTTAAGGTAATCAATTCAAATCATTTATCCATTTTGCATGTAAGTGGGAATAGATAAACACTAGTGTTTCAAGCTACGAGTATCTGCACAACAGTAGTACACTCAGTATGTAAGAATGGTTATCTGAAAGTCTGAAAGGTTTGAGAAAATTATCTGGAAATGACACAACCTGATATCAAAATACGTAGTTGACTCAAATCATCACAAAAATGAATCACTACTACTTACAACTAACTGGACCAGATTTCTGTCAGTTTGAGTTCAGTGATTATTATTACCAACAAACCATTTATCTTCTAAATGAGGAACTTGAAAAATTAATTTCGTCTGTGATAGCCAACCTGAGCCACGTCTGATCGTCAAATGTTGGGTTTACAATGCTTCAGTGTGAGTAGTCTGGTTATATATATATATATATATGCATATGAAACCCAGTCACTCTGAGCTGAAGATGTACGACGATTCTGTATATCTGACTACCGATACCCTCTTGAAATTGATTGCATTCGATGGCATCATCACGTAAGGTTCCCGGACATGTGTTTGGAGACAGTGAAGACTGTTTTTCAACAAGTGTTGCCATCTAGGAACACCAACTTCGGAGTGGGGTCCGAGAGACTATTCGAATCAGTGTCTCCAGACGTTACCATATACGGCTGTGAACCGTGATTAATAGAGAACATGCCGCATTTATTCGGATAAAACGTCTTAGTAAGGCACTCTATTACTTCGTGACAACGGTAATGGAATAAACTACTTTATCTGGACTTTAACAAATATGTAATTGAGGTGTTTCCATTAGAAAGGATAGACAAGGTTACATGGCATTCATTATAAAGGCGTAATGGCAGCACAATACGCTGAAAATATTGACAAAGAGACAGATCACATATTAGGTTCATTAACGATGCTACAAAATGCATGTTCAAGGGTGCTATCCAATGCCTTACTACGTTGCTCCAAATAACAGAAGCTTAGAAATTACAAGCCATACTTAGTTGCTCATATATATTTCATGGCATGATAGGATCTGGTGCGTGATCTCTTACAAATTAAGGCAATATACAATTAACCAGACAAACTCTTTTGATTTCACCGGTTTCTTAGATACTGTCATTTCTTAAATGTCATGGTGACAACAAATATTTGAGAAACGAAAAAAAATAACTGAACACAAGCTGAGATAAGGATGGTTTACGGGACTTCCATTCACGATGCACTGCTTTATGTGCGAAGCTGAATTAAAGTGGATATGTTATTACTCTCTTTGAAAATGATATATAAACTAAGACATGTTGATATAAAACCTGTCACAACCAAACACCTACCCAATTTCTCTTCTATTATCTTGTTATCTATCGAGTGTTTATGTCTTCCAAGCATCGTGCGTCCACGTTTCATAACCATATCGCGAACTACCTGTATTGACGGATATCCCCATGCAATATGTGGTGAAGCAATATTTAAAAGTTCGAGAGTTGCCTAAGGAAAATATATTAGTGACAAAAGTGACAGTACCTCGGTAACTTTGATAAAGACAGCTTGATTGTACGTATCAAGGCGCAACAAACGAAACACATTCTTGCAGACATTTGAAACTTGGTCAACTTCTTGCTTCAATCTAATTACAACTCCCAGCTTTGGGTAGTCAGCTGATAAGATGGGAGGCTTCCTGTTGACAAGTCTTTCCAAGCGCAGCTGATCTTGTGTTCGTTTGATACTCCTCTGAAAACCTATATTACTAAAACACAATTCTAACTCTGATGAAATGAACCGGTGGTCGTATTTGACTCCTCCGTTTCTTAGCACGCTTGCGTATCTCTTCAGCACGTACTCGCTGTTGTTTTATGATATCCTTGCCAACCCGTTTTCTTCTTTTCAGAAGTGTAACAGGCACTGTTTTCAGTTTAATCACATCATTTTCAGCCCTATAATCTAAAATATCGATATTGAAGAAACTCACATGGTTGTGTCGCAATGTTTAAACAACCCACACTTTTTGTTCAGTATTCAGATATCAGATTCAGATTTATTGGTTGAGGAAAGAAGACTTGGAGCCTATGTTAATCCTTTTCTGGTAAATTTCTGTGTTGTTCCAAACCCTTCTTGAATGAGTCAGGTGAGGTTGCAGACACCAATTCTTCTGGTAGTCGGTTCCAAGAGTTTATGACTCCAATATCCAATATCGTTTTTACGAGCTAGTATAAACCAATTTGATTTCTTTGTGCTCGCCTCTCGATTGTGAGGTAGAGGTTCCTGATCTTCGGTAAACGTCTGCGTAGCTCGTCCCGCCACTCGACTGTCGTAGCTTTGGTTGACCCCAAAAGGAGTAGTGCTGGGGTTAATTATATGTGGTTTGTAGTATGAGGTGCGTTAAGACTGTTACTGCTGTGAATGGAGTTGATCCTTTCACTAGTTAGTCCTCCGGCATCGTCGTCAAAAGAAAAGAGGTAATAATAATAGATATAATTAGTGAAGGTATTCAGACTAACAGACAGAAAAAGAATAAGAAAACATAATAACAGTCAGTCAACCGGTATATATATATACCAGTAATAATGATAATAATAATAGGTGTAGTTAAAGCTGTCAGGAGAGTAAGACTGAAGAGAATGTAAAGAAGTAAAACGACCAGTTTAATTGCCTACCTTTGAATGGTGTATGCGATTTTAAGGGGATAGGCCATTTGGACGCAGTCCTTGTGTTGCTGCACGATTGTTCAGCCTTCGCTTAAAGGCGTCCACTCAACAGCAATATGATTTCTTCTTGGCCTTTGAACTCTCCTGCTATGTCCTCTAAGGTGTTCCGACCTGTTGGGAAGGGAAAGAAAGAATAGGTCAGGTCCGTAGTCATTATTTAAAATTTTAAACATGGGAGGAAGGTTATTAGGATTCTGGTGCGTGTAAATCCCTGCCTTATGCATTTCTTGGAATGTTCAGGTTTTCTTTCGAAGCCTCACATCGTAATTATGGGTCCTATAAGTTTTCTACCCACAGGAAAATTGTGAATATTGCTCCTAGTCGGTTCGACCAGTCGAACTTACTTAGAGTTCTCATAATGACCTGGTAGAGGTACCCAAGGATGAGTGGAAATATTAATGAAACTTACACGCAAGTAGGCAATAAAGGCTAGTTGAAAAATTATCATCACTTTCCTTTACACGATATGATGACGAAAAGAGGCCTAAAATTGTTACCCCATTTCTCTCAAAGAGTTACAGATTCATATATGTTGATAGGGGATAGAAAGCTTGAAGCCCAAGTTAGTCCTTTTCTAATAAATTTGTTAACCCTTCTTGAATTATTCATTTGACACCACTCCTTCTGAGAGTCCGTTTCAGGAGCTTATGACTCCTTGTGCGAACCAGTATTCCATAGGTTCCTACCTGGATTCTGAAATCTCCTGCTCTCTCCTCTGAGGTGATGTAAAACGGTAGATATATCAGGTCCATGGCGATTATTTAAAACTAAACACTTTAGTGAAATCTCTTCACGATATAACGAAGATCACATATTCAATTTATCTAGTCTCTCAGTGTACGATAAATTTGCCATGTCAAGAATCACACTTGCTGCCTTCCTCCGAACCCTTTCTAGAATGTATTAACTGGCTGCCTGGATACAGTCTTAATCTCACCAGAGATGTACATAAAGAAGTGAACATATGTCTAGTTATTCTAGTGGGCGTTCTGCGTATTGTCCATAAAGATATGAAACTTGGAGTTGGTACCACGTTGCAGAGTGCCGTGGTTTATAATTCGTCGCTTACCATGACACCTAGATCCATATGAGTCTGAACTGATGGGGGCGTTATTCTCTGCACTTCGTATGAGCTGACGTTTGCGTGTCCACTGCGTATACTTGTACACTTCGCTAGGATGATCAGGAGAATCCATTCTTTGGACCGATCTAACAATTTGTTGAGATCTCCTTGGAACGCGAATATGTCACTCTTCAAATTTTTAAGTCATCTGCGTAAAGGACCACGGCCGGTATGGTCAAAACAGGTAATTCGTTGGTATTCAGGATAAATAAGAGGGCCCCGGTCCCTTTTGAGAATGGAATATGATGTTTTCGTCGTTACGGGCGGAATTTATCCTGTTCCACTCTGATGTTGCCAGAGCTGATACTGTGGGCAGTGACGAGCCCTGTGTGAAAACTTTGTAAAAGTAGTGCGCCATTACTTCTGCTTTTTCCTGGTCCCCTTCCACCGTGCCGTTGTTAATAATTAGCTTTGGGACTCCATTGGATGTCTTATATCTAAAGTTAATATACGAAAGAACTTTCTTAGTGTCTACCGTTACATTTCAGGCTACATGCACTTAAAACTCAATCCTTGACTGATGGATTTCCGCAGTAGCTTTGTTCCTGGAGACCTTGCACAACTTTCTGAATCTGGAGGTCTCAAGCATTTATGCTTACGCCAGAGTAATACATGAAACTCTCGGTTTATCCATGAGGACAATGATTTTAACCCTTTTAGACGAACGAAAAAATGAAGCTTCGGGTCACCTAAGCTTAAAGATGCTTGAAATGGCTGCATTCATCTACCACTTGAGATTCAGGATTGATATGCAAGTTCAGTGATTCAGCCCCTGAGACGATACGTTTATATCGGCTTTCCAGATGTTTGGTCGAGCTGGAGTCTTGGTGCACGATGCTGCGGAGTGTGAACCTGAAGGTGACAGTGGAGTAACCACTTCTCCCTGGGGGTGTAAGATGTAGCATGAGGTTCACATGCTTCTCATGGGGGAAGATAGATTCAAGTTTGAAGAGGAGTGCAATGACTTATAGCATGTCAGCATCGTGACACGTACTAGGGCTAGTAAAAACAGTAGATTCTAACGGTTCGTTCGGTCAGATGTTTGGCTTGGAACTAGCCGACTACGAGACTGCGACATTTGGATGTCCACGAGCACAGCTTTTTCACTGGAAAGTCATCTGCGCTGCAATCGAGACTGTAATAAATTGCAATGAGGTCGATGTCTTTTCCCGTGGGTTTTTGTTTGTGGCGCTGATGTTGTCATGATCAACTTTCGTGTGCGTGAGTTTCACTTCTATGTGAGCTTTGGCATTTCTTGAGGTGGATGGACACACCACCTTCTCTACATCTTAGTCGGTCTGCTCTATACGAAAAGTTTTAGGAGATTAACTTCATTGTCGTTGATATTGGATGTGAATCATGTTTCCATAGAGCTATCAGAATTATTAGAATCCGAACTTTCACAACTCAAAAACACTTAATAATTAGATTATTCTCGCCGTTTAAATGGGGTTTGCTTCATTATATAGGCAGAGGCTGTCTTTTGTTGTGGCCTGCTGGGAATAAATCAACACGGAAGTAGATGTCTTATCCTTTAATAGTTGCTGCTTAGCATCCCTCTCAGTTTTTGAGTTCACCACAACTCTCAGTCTCACTGACCAATTAGCTGTCGAGCCAACCTTTCGACAGATTCTGTACAATCTATGAGCGCTTACACCGCTACTGGCAGCAGCTTGTCTTATATTGGTTTAACTAGAATAGAGTCATGTTCAAACCTGGCCTTGGGGTCCGAAGTCATAAATTTTTCCACTCTTTGGAGGATGGGAGACCTAACGGAGAAGTCTCGTTTCCTTTGAATGACTTTCTCGCCCTGGCCTTATAATGTCTTCCCGTCCTTCAAGGACAGTCAGTCTTTTATAGTGGCCAAGTCTCGCTTTTTGAGAGAGAGTGCATTCCGTCATTGACTGCCGCTCTCTTCGCCACCTGACCTTGATTGTGGCTGCCTACTATCCACTTGTGCCGTAGATGACGGGCAACTCCTACTATTAGTTCCTGAGTGATGTTAGATGTTTTCCTCTTGGCAGCACCAGGTGAACTGAAGTTAGGGTCTCCTAGGGCCGTTTCATTATGGATGTTTTTGGGGCTCATCTGGGATGGCAAAAACAACGGCATGACTTATTCGGCATGTTGGTTGAAATTTCACTTGGCGAATTTTGCAAGTGAATGATTTTTAATAAAATTATGTCATAAATTTTCCAAATTCTCAAACTTCTAAGTAGTATTATTTCATTAACAGCTGAAAAATGGCAAGAAAACTGCAACCAAGCATGAAAGATACGTATGAAACAACTGCAATCAAATGAACTCAAATCAGGGCAAAAGCTTCCGAAACAAGGAAAACCAAAATGATGCGAAATGCGACATGAATAAGCTGCATCAAGATAAGTTGCGAAAAACTGCAGAACAAACATAAAAACCAGTAAGTGAATGAGGGGCTGGCAAATAGCAATCCGACGTGGCCAACTAACCTGGATAAAAATGGACTTGAAGTGCCTTAACCATCCAGACTTTTAGCGTGCCTATGTCTGAGTCACGTTGGATTTTCCCCTGTGGCAAAGGACCCTCGCTCCTTGATGATAACGCATCCAGTGTGCATAGTGTCTTATCAGTGACGCTAACCACGTTATCGGTGTCTGACTACTGGTTGCTTTTATTCCGTGGCTAGAGACCGTTGCAGTTCAATCTACCTTTAAACATTGCTATGAGTGCTTTTATATGATACTGCGTGGTCCTGCAGCAATCACTGCACAACCAGTGTGCTAGTGGTTTGCAGCAACGTTTGTATGCTCAGGGGGCAATTTGGTGCACATGTTGTGGAACCAATTGTTGCAGTAGTTACACTATGTACTTTCGCCAACTGGAAACTGCGTAATGAGTCTCCCACAACGGATTTTTGATTGGCATATTTTTCAAAATAAACTGTGACTATAAAACTCATATATGACCTGAGGGACAACTATTAGATAATCGAAAATGAAAACCACTGAATCTTATAAAATTTCGGATGAATGAGGAACCAAACTGTTTAAAAACAATTCCTGTGAGTAATTAAACTCATAACTGAGAAAAAGCACCAACTCTAGCCTGGGTAATCTGAGTTAATGTACTTGGTTTTTTAGCGCATAATACAATAAAGGACGGACTTAAGCAAGGTTCACGCGAGTCTCTGATACGATGTTTCTTTTACTATTTTGGTCATCACTCTTCGCATTTACTACGTCATGTTTGCCTCTTTCTTCAAAGAGGAGTAGTTAGTAAGAGTTCGGTGACAGCGGCAAGGTATAAGCTACATTAGATATATTGTCCTAAACATTCTTATCAAGACAATCAGAGGTCCTCCAAAGCGATTAAAACATCAAGAACGCCTGATTGCCGTACCAGTCCAAGCCCCGGAGAGTGGGACCTTTCCATATTAGTTTGTTTATTAGGTATATCACACAGTGAAACAGTATTATTTACTGGATGACGTTTCGAACAAATTTTATTGTTCATGATCATATTAATTGTCATCCAGTAAATAATACTGTTTCACTGTGTGATATATCTAATAAACAAACTAATATGGAATTACTTACTACCACAGTGCCCAAGTTTTACACATATATTAAAGCGGGACCTTTTGTTTTTTCTTCAATGTTATTTCATTCCTGAAACAAAGACATTATGACCCCGGTCGATGTTCACTGCTAACTTTTTGATTGGTTATCCGGTTAGCACATCTAAACCAGTGTGAAGAGTTAGCCCATCTTTTGTGTAACACATATTCTTTTAAGTTTCAACATCACCTGAAAACAGCAGGGATGGTGAGCCCGAAACTCGTGGCAATTAATTGTTAAATACCGCTTAGATATTCGTGTCCTTAAATAGTGCCCTGTGAAGCCTTGCTAGTGGCTGTAATCTGTTCAGGGGTTGACGTGCTCTTTTGCACTCTTCTCTTTTTATGACGACAGCGGTTTTCAACCAACTGTTGCATGTTACGGCCGTTGGAGACTGAAGTAACAACGTATCGAATTCACATTCGGAAAATGATAAGAATTACATCGAGAAGTAAATTTCTGTTTTTGGTTTCCACCCACCTTTTCGTCATACACTAGCACTGAGGCTTCATTCCAGGCTTCTTTTTTATTGATAACTCACGTGCCTACTCATAAGACAGTAAACTTTCTTTTCGCCTAGAAAGTAGGCAAGGTAAGTAAATTCTCAATGAGTATAAAAATTATCCCATCTAAAATGAGCAATAAAATAGAGTTCAGCCCATCAGAGTGTGTCGCTTGATTAAGTTTCAAGTTAGTAAGCAGGTTGAGCATGGCTATATTGTCCATCAGGTCAGAGCTCATTTCGCAGGCTTCACCAGTACCATTTTCTACAGTTGTGTATTATCTTCAGATGTAAACATGTTGCTGGAACAATTCTGTAGATTTTCCGCCTTTATGGTTTCTTGTGCTGTTCTCCCTGTAAATTTTTGTTCCGTTACTTCTTGTAATCTGAGGGTATCGTTTTTCAAGGCAGTCTAAGTAGACTTATGCTAACTACCCGAGTACTCCTTTTGACACTTGTCGATGACGACCTTACAGAATGACTTTCATCTGTACTAAAACTTATTCAATAAATAGTTTCCTCAACTTAATAACCATTTTATCGAATTATCTGTCCTAGGAGGTACAAGAGATGGTCTGCAGTAGTAAGGACACAGTCTCCCAATATAAGCCGACCCGTAAAACTATGAAATCTGTCTGTTCAAACACAACAACGATTCTACAAGGAGAATGGGTGTAAACTACAGAAGTTCTACCTATGGTTTTATTAGCCTAATGAACAGAGGTGTTCGAAACATTTGACGAGGTAATCTCACTACTCAAGACATGATAACCCAAGGCTTCCTCATCTTTTGGTGGTCGGGCATTCAACTTGTCTATGGCAACCATTCTCATTGATTTCTCCTCTACGTACGAATATCGTCCTTATAGTCATACGAATTACCGGCAACAGTGTTCTGCACTCTGTTTTATCAAGTACTATTTTCACTAATCTTCGGGGGTATTCCCTATTACCTGACTTTCCGTTCCACAATCCTGAAACTGTTTTCACCTAAATCCCAGTTGCCAGCTAGGATGCCAATCTTAAAAGCTTAATTTAGTATGGCTGGGTTCGGGTTTTCATACCCCTCCATCTTAGAGAGTGCAAAAACATCTTTCATCACCCTGGAAGTATTTGTTATATTAATTTCAGCTCCATTGTTGCTTGCTACAGCCCACCAGTATGAAGCTTCATCCTCACCGTCGATAGTTACACGTAAAAGCCAGATCTACGATTTGTAATTAACTGTTCGAGAATCGATTAGTCTAAAGTTAAAATTCACATTTTGTGCTAGAAATTTAACACAGAATGGTCAATGGTAAAATGGTGTGTAAATATTTCCTGACTGGCGAAGATGGAAATAAAAGTTGGATTAGTTGAAAATTCATTCCTTGAGGTCACCTACTGTCCAGCTATTTGCATCACCTCACCTTAGGTCATTTGCATAGGGTATCATTGCCTTAGACATTCCGTGAACCCGTTTTAGCGGTTATGAGTCACTTGAGTGGATATTCCCATTGTCGACCCGTGAAAAATCTGTAGGATTCGTCGGGTGTGCAGTTTTTAAACTTAATAATGAACCTACCTACTGACAAAGATATCCTACAGACGTGAGGTGTGAGGAAACGATGATGCGCCTTGGGTTTTTAAGTATTTACTTACTACGACACTTAGGTAACAGTGTATCTGAGATAAAGTAGGAAGTTCTGTCTACCGCAAAGACTCCACGACTTTTACACCTTATCTACATCTCTACTAACTGAGGTATTTTTATCACGACCAACGAATTTTTCACCGGTCTAAAATTGGCTTGTGCCTATTTGAAGAGTATAAAAATTCCAGTCTTCCTTCAGCTTTTCCTATATGCTTTTGAAGAAGGTATAGAGTACGATGGAATATATCGTGTCAGTTTATTTTTGGAATAAACCTCAGAGGCCCTGACACCAAATTTCCACAGAAATATCGCGTTTATTAGGTTAAGAAAGTATTGGGTATATTACTACTCTTCCTAGAGACATATTCGCTTCCGGCAACACTGTGATATCTTTTGTTTTGCGAAAGGTTTGAAAATAAAGGTTGAGTGTCAACTTATCAATCCTCATTGGATGGAGCTCATCTAGTCCTATCACACTTTGTCAGTGAGAGCTTCAGTAACGTCGTCCACCAAATGTCCCTTTTTTGTTATCAGCATCCTCAATTATTTCAGAAGTTCTTACTGCTATGGTGTTCGCTGCTAAGGTTCATTAGAACAAAGTTTGGCTACAATGATGCGTTCTGAACTTCTATCCTATTTTCTCTATACTGTTACTGTATCACTTAATGAAACAAAGAGCTATTCCCTGAAAGCACTTCGAACCCTGGCGGTGGGTGCATACCGATAAAGAGTCACAAACTAGGACGAAACAGCTGTCCAGTACTCCCAGGTGGTTTTCCAATGGTTCTTCAACTAATGTCAGCTCATGATGAAATCCTCCATCCAATCTAACAAATTTTCGATAAATTTACGCCTAACTTTGATATAAGAAATCAAGATCTAACGAACTACACATCATGAAGTATACTTTTTTGCCTACTTTTCTGAGCACTATTCATATCATCCATTACCTCTTCAATTTAATTATAAAAATGAATTTTTAGTTTACTGATTATTGTTATTATTATTATAAATGTTATTACCTCTAATTATTTAATTTTATTAATTATTACAATTAACGAACAATAGTTAATTTATTATAGTTTTTAAAAAAATATGTAGAAATGTGAGTTGGATGAATGGGAATATTTCTTCTTAGCTGTAAAAACAAACAAACAAAATACCCACCGAGAATATCAGTAAAATAAAACAAAATACATCGAAAAATAGTTTGAACAGGAAGACGAAAAAACAATATTTATTATTTATCAAACAAAATGTTATAAAGTGTGTGTATCCAAAATATGAATGTAAAAACAAAGTATACAAAAGCTGGAGAAAAAACAACCAAACAAACAAATAACGATAGTTTCTTTGTTAAATTTTATACGAGTTAACGAAAAAGAAAAACAACAACCAACAATCTGAGAATGAATGAATAAACAAAAAAAGGCGCTTTTTCTGAATGGTGTATTCGAAAGAAAATAAAACGAACAAAAATAAAGAACACCAATAACAAAATTTGACTTTCTGAGTTATAATTCTTAATTCACTTTCGTCTGAATCTCATCAGCATAAAGATGATGATACATTACTACTTTATGAGTTTTTGTCTTCAATATACTACTTTATAATAATTGAGTATATAAACCTTCATCAGCAGTTTTAACACAAGCGCGTAACTCACAACCAGTACGATGACGAATAAGGCATGATTCATTTAAAAAAGTTTTTTGACACAATTGACATCTTAATAGCTCTACTCCATGATTTCGTTGTTGATGTCGTTTCAGTGATGTAGAATATAAAAATTCAGCTGAGCATAGTTTACATGAATATGGTCTTTCTTTAGTATGTATACGTAAATGTCGACTATAATTACTCGGTTGAATAAATTCTTTACCACATGTTTGGCAGCTAAAAATGTGAACAGATAAAATACAAATGAAAAGGGGGTTAACATTTAAGAAATATACAGCATCAAAAAGAACCTTGAATTTCTACAGGTAACAGAGAGACAGTCTTTCAGGTACCCTATTAAACACCATACACGTAGGTGGTTCAGCGGTAGAACACCTGCTAACTACCCATGTGATACAGAGTTTGACCCCCAACCAATATAATGCTTGACCTCGAGTTTAGCTTGTATTTAAGCTCGGCAAAGATGGAAGGTTTGATGTAAAGCTAGCAACCTAACCCCGTATACACCATCAAAGTTCAAGCTTGATGACCTTTGTCCCTCTTGGAACGCAAAGGAATAAAAATTAAATAAAATAAAAATTAAACTGAAATCAATCCGTGGTCAAACTCGTCAAAACAAATCTAATCCTTACAAACCAACTCTTGACCATAATAAAAAACATGACGCTCTCTTACATTAACCTGGTATTTAACCAAATTGAAAAGAAACGCGATATTGAATACCTTAATTATAAGTTACTTGATTAGTCATGGCTAAGTGTAATCTAGATATTCAAGTTTCTTTGTGTTTGGCGCTGCTCCTCACTGGGATACATCTATGCACCAGTGATTAACGTTAGGATCTCAGTGATTAGGATATAGCAAAGCCAATATAATGTATTAGAATAAAACGAAAGGAGCATCCTTAATTTTATCTATCCCTCCTAAAGAAACAAGTAATGCCAAAGTTGAAGTAAAAGTAATTTCTAAGTGTTCATTCAAGAAACCTAAATGTCTAAATATGGTTCAAAAATATCAGAAGTATCAATAAATAATACTTTATTTATGCCTTGAGTAACTCAGAGTACAAAAATAACGTTGTCCACTAGAAACAGTGTTTATTCAAAATTGATAGTCCTGATTACCTGAAACATGTTCAGTTTCTAGCATCCGGTAAAACTACATAATAAGCCTTATACGTTGAGATCATGTTTAAACTGAAAGGTGAGGAAAGTAATTCAACCGATGCGAGTGTGCAGCTCCACTGATTAAAGTGATGCGGAAATATGCTTCGCATGTTGAGTCATTGCTTTCTTCTATGAGCAGTGTGTAAGAATAAATGACGTTATTTTTGGAAGAGTTGGCAGTTGTCAGAAGGAAAAATGGCACTAATCTATGAAGACACAGAGTATTAACATGAGTCACTTATTAGGGTGTAGACTGCATTGATACGCAGGGTATTAAGAATCAGTCTTTGCGTGTTTAAAACTCCTTACAATAATGCAAATTTACTAAGTCCTTGTAATGTTTCAGATTATGAAATTTTTGACTGGACACTAGTCAGTAACTAGTATAATGTGTGTGTGTGTGTCTAGTCCTTTCTTTGGTGCAGGCTGAATTCTGTCAGTCAAGTTTGCAATGTGTGAAATTTTCAGATGATGTTTTCCCGCCCATATACCTTCATTACATGTCATTTCTCCGATTATGTCAGCTTTCCTGAATATTGGTCAGTTGAACTGTAACAAAGCAAGAACTACATTTTTAGCAGAAATAAAGTGGCACCATCTTTTATTTCGTTGCCTTCTCGTCAGCTGCTTACAGGGCAAAGAGATTATTAAATGTATCTACAAAAACAATTTTAACATACTTGCACAGAGTTCATTTTAAACAAAAATCAATCGACATCGCTATGGAACGCCTAGAAGACGGTAGTTTTCAAAAGTCAATTTATCGAAAGGACAATACTTACATTTTAATAGCTTTTGTCTAAATAGCTTTAAACGTGGTCTAGTCAAAACTCTGTACTATAGAACGAGGAGAATATGCTCTATAGAGAAATTAGAGGAAGAAATTGAGTTTCTTGAAAAGATATTGAAGAGCAACGGGTACCCTCAAAGGTTCATTAACAAGTACGGAAGATCTGAAGTCACAAATGTAAAACAAATCACAGTAGGAAAAAAGCCAATCTACTTTCAGCTTGATTATAAAGGTGAAAACATTGCAGCGATGATCAACAGAAGGCTGAGTACATCACTATCCATAGCCTATCCTGCAGTTAAGCTCGTTTACGTCTATCGAACAACTTGCTCTTTGATGCAATCAAAAATCGATAGATATCCTTCTCATGTTAACTCCAACTGTATATACAAATTTACATGTATCTGCTGGAGCAGTTACATTGGAAGAACAGAAAGAAGAGCATATCTACGACTTTCTGAACATGTACCAAAAAGCTTACGTTTAAAGGGAACAAATGCTTTAAACAGTGCCATCGCCAGGCATCTCCTCGACACGGGTGATGAGGTGGACGTTGAAAAGTCGTTCAAAATTATCAATAGGCAAAAGAGCTCAACTCTCCTCAAGTTTGCTGAAGCCGTCTGATTTATGCGTTCAGAAAGAAGTGGTTATCAGTCTTTCTTTGCCCTGGCAACTGGATATTTTTCATCCGAATGCGAAATGCTGAAAAGTTTTCATTGTGTATGATTATTATTGCTCGGAATTGTGTTCAATATTGCATATATATATATATATATATATATATATATATATATATATATATATATATTAGTGGTGTATGCATATATTGATCGGTTGATTTTTGTTTAAAATGAACTCTGTGCAAGTATGTTAAAATTGTTTTTGTAGATACATTTAATAATCTCTTTGCCCTGTAAGCAGCTGACGAGAAGGCAACGAAATAAAAGATGGTACCACTTTATTTCTGCTAAAACTGTAGTTCTTGCTTTCTTCAAATTCATTAAGGGGAATAAATGTATGAATTGTAACACTTAAGCGCAAATTTTACGTTGATAAATCAGTCAGATAGTTTTAACTTAGGATGTGGGAGACTGTGGGGAGCGAGAAGATAGGAATACGTTGAACTGATAACAAGACTCTAGAGATCTGAACTTCGCGGATGATTTTTGCCCAGTGTCACACCAACTCGAAAACTTACAAGCTAAAACCAACAGGCTGGCCGTAAAAGCAGAGCAGAGAAGACGTAAAAGGAACAACTGAGAAGACGCAGGTGATGAGGATAACCAACCAACAACAAGCATCAATCACTATCAACGGAAGAAATTTGAAAGAGGTCACTTCCTTCACTTATCTAGACAGGATCGTCTCAACTACAGACATTCATCACTCTGAAATCAATTTGCAAATCTTTTGCACTCAACATAAGGGACGAGATTTGGACTTTTAACACTAATATCAAGTTAGTCAGTTCTTCAGTATGTGTCGGAAACTTGGAGAGTCACTATAAACATTTCCAAAAGACAGATGTTAACTTTTATCAACAGCTGCCTTTGCTAGCTCCATATTGAAGATCAAATGGCCTGTCAGAAAGAATTAGCAACAAGAAACTCTAAGAACAAACCAATCAAGTACATATTGCTCAACAAATATCCTGAAACAAATGGAGATGAGTCGGACGCACTGAAGAGACAGATGGGTAAAGTCGTGTGTCACGCCTTTGAGAGGGACCCGATTGGGAAATGATAAGTTGGGCGTCCCAAGATGACGAGGAGGAGATCAGTGACTATGATCAGTCGTGGAGCTATCCAAAAGGGGATAGAAGAGGACAGAACAAAATAGAGGTGTGTTGTCGAAGCAATATATTCCGCTTGGAACCCAAGGGAATAATAATACACTCCTATGAGATTTAATGGAAATTAATAATACCATTTTCATCATATTTAGACTACGTAGAATAATGATTCAAAATGTAGCTTACCGAAATTGCATTTCTTTAGTGTGTACTCTTCTATGCATTCGAAAATTGCTTGCATTGCTAAATTTCTTTGCGCACAATTCACACTGATATGGTGTTTCACCAGTATGAATGCGTATATGTGCATAAAATCCACTGACATGACGAAATGCTTTGCCACAAACCTATGAAGTAAAGAAAATCATTAGTTAGTGCAGTGTGTGTGTGTGTGTGATTGTACAGTAAATCAGTTTTCACATGAAACACTTACCCTAAGTATGCTGTGAAAAGTTTTAGTTGTGATAATCACATAAATTCAAATACTTGAATCTGTATATCTCAAAGTATTTTGTGGATACAATTTAGCTACTCATTAATTAGTTAGCCACTCCATTTGTCTTAAGTAAAATTATTATTTTCCCCGAATGAGCTTAACAGTAAACTATTAATATACTAGTGCGTTAACATCACTACAAATATAATCGAGTAGAGACCAAAAAGTATGACGTCACCTTGAAAGAAGCAAGAATTAAAAAAATGTAATACAAGATCATTTTTATTATTGGTTGAGCATTTCATCCTATCTGGGACTCCTCAACTGGACGTGTCTGCATCTATAATGAGTTATGGCATACCCACCGAGACTCACACCAAACAACCATCGTGACCCAGTGGCCAAGTAGATAATGCCTTTCTGTTTGAAATGATAAGCGTCCGATTTGAGTCTGAGTAGGAACACCATCACCCAGTGGTGGGAATGAAAGCTGACACAGATGATGAACCCTGAAAGGGAAGAAATGCGCATCCACTGGATTCCATTGCCGGCCACCATCAAGTGAATAAAACTCAAGTTTAAATTTTGATGAAAACTAGGAGTAGTCTTTTAAGCAATTAAAAATAATTTTCAAATAATTTATTTACCTAAACAGTTCAGAATCAAGTATACTCCTTACCTTCTTAGCTTATTTACTTAAAAATATCTTATTCAGGTCAGTCAACTTTATTTCATTGTAAAAATGCCTCATTAAAATCCTACTGCAGGATAACTCGAAAAGCGTTTCGTATAAGTCAAATTCACGATTTGCAAATAAGTTCGCAATTTACTCAGCTTCATGCGATTATTTCACCGTAGTTTCCTTAGGAAACCGAGATTATTCCAAACACAGTGTGTGATCTGCTGAACTGATCTGTCGGGTGTCTGAGCTGGGTTAAACCAGCTGCACCGCTAATGAGCTCAAACCCAAAACAAGCTAAACAACCACCCAGTATCTAGACCACTTCGATTCAGCTAGAAAACACTACTAGTTGATGTGAGTGGTGTACAATTACTCATCTCAATCAATCAATAGTATATAGCGTGATGCACTTAAGCATTCTGTATCTCAAAATATGAAGCTGATGAAAATATTCATTAATCAAGTGGAAAGGATAAACTTCCAGATTAATCTGTACTGACAGTCAAACACTTAACGTGACTAGACTACAATGATAAATTTAGTAAATTATTAAATAACAAAAACCGATTACGTAATTCTAGGCTAAAAAAACACTGACACATGACACTTTTCGGTTAACCACAAAAAAGATGGATAAACTGAATTTTGACCAATTAGTAATACAACATGCAAGGTATTCATTTTTATTCGGATACAAGAGTGAAAACATAATTCTATAAACCGCAATAATTAAATTTACAGATAGAGAACTCTCATTTGACTACTATAATTATTTCATGTTAAGTCACAAACTGATACCATTTAGAGAATCACTGAAAACCACTGGACAGATATTTCGTCTTAGTATAGTACTCTTCATCAGTATGAATCCGCGATCCCCCTGGGGATCAGACCTAGTACCTTCAGGTTATCAGAAAAGTTTACCAACCATTCAGTCGCTGGGATGGAATCCTATGTCCTACGAATTATTTCATTACAATTAGTAGACACATATAATCGTATGGTACAAATGTACAAAATGTAGAAGCAAGAATCATGGAACTGTACTGCTGTTAATCTTCACCTACTGAGGACAGTTCTACTTTTTACCGCACTTAATTCGATAGATGTAAATAAGAATGGTGAAAGGTGAGATTTTTTAAGCTTAGAGTTTAATATTTAGAGTACTTATTGGAATAATTCAACAAAATTGAATCCCAAATTTATTATTTGATTTCTTGTTGTACTTCAAGTTTCTTGCATCTCACAATTGTGTTACATCTGGTTTCCATGGTATTGATGGTATTCCATTTTGACACAATCTCCTACTCTTCCAAGATGTCGTGCAAACTTTAAGGAAAATAAGACTCCTTAAAAAAGTGGGTAGTTGTTCCTTACGATTTCGTCTGACACCTTTATAATTCAATTCGTTTTCCACTAAAGCTTCTACTGTAATGTGAGAAGAAAACGGTTTGAGAATTTATATAATAAAACCTAATGGCTATCAAGTTAGTGTAGGGTGTTATACGAGAATATTTTGTGTAAATGATTAGGTAATACCATGCAATGCAGCATTTTTCTGCTCATATACAGTAGCATTTATCTACAAATAAAGGGAGATTCTGAAGGGCTCTTTTACAGCATATCAACCAAACTGTTTTAATGCTACTGATTCTATGACGATCAGCAAAATGAGAAACGAGTACGTAGAATTTCAACTCGTGAAATGAACTTTAGTAGAAATACGAAAGGGAGGTATGGTAGAAGCATTTTCCAACAAGCGGTTGGTTTAACGAATACCTTGTCATCGTAAAAAAATATTTTTTTCCTTCACGTTCCCCAGTGGAACATAGGGTTTCAAGCTAGTGGCTTGAAGTTTCTGTAGCAGTGTTTATTTTTACAGGATGGGGTTGCTAGCGTCATGCCCAACGTTTCTTCTTTACCAGCATTATTTCTGGGTCAGCGTCGGTGGTATAACGGTTAGGACGCTCGCCGACCATACACATGGTCTGGGGTTCGATCCCCGGCCGACTCACTCCTTTACCATCGTAAAAATAATTACTACTAATAGCTTTTTTTCTTATCTGTTAATTTTCATTCTTAGCTGTATTTTCTAGAGTAACCTTTCACTTTTACGATTAAGAACCAATGTACACTCGCTCTCTCTCTCTCCCCTCTCTGTCTCTCTTTCACGTGATTCTCTTAACTTCAGACAAAAAAATATCAACACCTACGTGCCTTTTTGAACTGTTTTGTTTTGGAGGGTAGTAACTTACGATTACCCCTATCAAACTCCTGACAGTATGTACTTTATACCACCGTTACCCCGACATTTTATGTTTGAACAATGTTGTACGTACAACTTAAATCTGTCGTAAAGACAATGAATGCATTATACATACATATATATAGGGGTATTTAGGAGAAGACATCTGAAGAGGTTGTATTCCATCTCTCCACCTTGTTTACTTCGCCCACTTGATGAAATATAGAACGATGTCCAAAATCACACCTAATGACGTATTCATACGTAAATGAAACTGAATATTGAAGAAGAACAGGATTTTATCAATGATGGCACATACATGTTAAGACATGTCATTCCTTTATTATTTCTATACTATTATGTGTGGGTGAATTGAATCCAGTTTGTGTATTGAAGAGATAAAAAATTGACATCGTATTTGCAAATGTATAAATTAATTTATAAAGTACCCTTCTTTACTGGTTGAAATGATGCTTTCATTATTAATATTAGTTCTTACTATTATTGTTACTTATATTATACAGACATTTACAACACTAGTGTTGTAGTGTTATTTACAGAGAGAAAAAAATCTACTCACAGCTCAACACGAACAAGTCACATAGATCAAGCAATCTGTCTGTATGCAGATAAATTATTATAGTCCGTGGACAGGTTCACGATCAATTGTATGCTGGATGCCAATAAGCAGTTCAAATACACAATCATAAAAATATGTCCTAATTCTAGTTCATTTTGAGTCGGTTGTGTTTGAATGGTTTAGCAATATGCCAGTTAGCGTTGTCCCATCGGCCCATTATTATTATTAATCTCTAGGGTTCCAAGTGGAACACAGAGTTTTGAAACCACACCTCTATTTTGCCCTGTCCCCTTCAGTCCTCATATAGCTGGCCCCACGATTGCCCATAAGCTTTCATCTCCTCACCACACGAGGTTATCCAAGTCACCTTCAGACACCTATGTCGTCGTTTCCCATTCAGGTTCCACTGGCCTTCAATATGGAGCAAAGAAAACTGATGATGAAAGCCTGAAGCAGGCTGTTAGAAATGCTTTTCGTTACACGCCAATGTTTCTGACCCATAAATAAGAAATGATTGATGTTGAGAATCCGAGTCTTGTTCTCCATGCTGAGTGCAGAAGACTTCCAAACTGATTTCAGAGTGATGAGTGTCTGTGTCGTCTTTCTTATTCTAGTCTAGACAACCTCATCCTTGCCACCGCCTATAGTTGAAATGACAGAACTGACCTCTTTCAAATTTATCCCGTTGATGGTGATTGGTTCTGGTTGGTGTTGTTGTTGTTGTTGGTTGGTTGGTTGGTTGGATATCTTCATCACCTCCATCTTCTCCATGTTCACTTGAAGTCCCGTCTTTGCTTCCTGCCTTTCCGTCAACTTGTTGGTTTTCGGCTGTAGGTCTCCGAGTTCGCAAGCTATCAGACATAAGTCGTCCTCTAAGTTCAGATCTTCTTGAGTCTTTTTGTCGGTTCAGCGTATTCCTGTCTTCTCACTCCCCTCGCATAGTCTCATGCATAATCCAGTCCACCACAATTAGGAATAGCATCAGTGACAGTAGGCTGCCAGCTAGTCTTACTCCTGTATTCACTTCAACAGAAGGTCTCTCTGAGTTTAACCGTTGTGGATCACCTGACACGTGGCATTGTCACATAGCTGCTGAATGAAGGTGATACAAATTTCTGCAGTCCGTAGTGTTGAAGCAGTTTCCAAATTACTTCTTGGTCAACTCTGTGGAAGGCCTTTTCGAAGTAGAGATTTGACTGCTATTCTACGCACTGTTTTATGATAATGCATAGAGTGGCAATTTGATCAGCAAATGATTTCTTTTTCTGAATCCAGCTTATTCCGGTCGGAGTTATACATCCAGTGCATCTTACCATTGTCTCATTAGACTATTATTATTATTGTTCACTGCTAACCCTCCAAGTGGAATACATAGGGTTTCAGTGGGGCATCTGTAAAACATTCGGTTTCCTACCATTATTTCCAGCTAGGTCTACGACTGACCACAACTTTCCATTCCCTCCCAAGATGATCTTCTGTGAATGTCAACTTTGGATGCACAATTTGTTACTTCCAATTCAGGTTCCACTTAACAGCCTGCCCGCTGTGTGATTTTGTTCAAATCTTTCCTAAGTATATGTCCAATCCACCTCCACTTCCTTCTACATATCTGGTTTGCTGTCAGAGTCCCTACTTCCTTATCCTTTCTAGTTTTCCGTTTGATCTTCTTTATGGAAAAGAGGAAGATGCCGATGAAAGTCCATTGTATGTTGGAAATGCTTTTTTCGACGCATCAACTTTCCAAAGGATATAAAAGCACTCACTGACTTGACATTAGTGTTAAAATGTAAATCTTGTTCCTTGTGCTGAGATTCTGTGGATCTTCACACCAATTCAGGACTTTTTAGTGTTGTCTTGGTTTCCTATTGAACTTTATATAATGTAAATTTACATAAGGCTATATTTAGTTAGTGCTTAAAATGCTTTTGTCAATCAACGCTTTCAGTTTACTTCACAACTGGCATCATCTACTTAAATAAGAAAAAACAAGCGACAATGAAAATCTGACTTGCAGAATCCAGCTGAGGACAAGTAAGTCTTACTGTGACGAAAATACTACCAATTAGCCATTCAACTTCAATTTACAAAACTTTTCTATACTTTATACATACACTATTCAGAGTTATCTGTAGGTGGATAAACGCCTTCATCAAATCAAATACTACATATAGATCATATATTCATTTCTAGACCGATTGGCAATGATTAGTATACGACGATTTGTTTAGTTTTATTGAGAAATTAATTGATTTTTACATGAGTCCAAATGATCAACTGATTGATATCCAATATGAAGACACTGGTTTACTTTCTGTCTTCTAATAATTTTGTTATTATTTATAACTCAAAGGGGGTGAATAACTTATTTTCTCGAGATGTTCATCAGTTGATATCGCTATCTAGCTTCTGTCGTTTGCAAACAAAAACGGATAGCATTCGGCAACTCCTTTCCATTGGGATTCTCAGATTATCAAAAAAAGCCGATAACTAGTAAAAGCCAGAAAAAAAACTTTTATCTTTGGTTACAAAATTAAAGTCTACGTCTGTGGGGTGAACTTACTACCTTTGTTAGCTGTGAAGTTATAACTGATCTATGTTCTGACATAATAACCTGATACTACAATTTTTGATTTATTTATTTTAGATCTTCAACACCATGGAATCAATCAGATATTGATTATCTTTTTTTGTGGTTTAAATTCCCATCGAGGTGTATACGATTTGTATACTCGTTGCTGTAAATAATAAAGATTATTGTTGATGTCGTCGTATTGTTGTCTCAGTTTTTTTCTGACTTCTTTGTCTACCTCAAGTGTTGGGAATATTTTCAAGTAATCAGTTGACCATAGTGTTGTATTTGGAGGAGCAATGTAGTCGAGATAGGCGAACTATCACCACACCACGGTACTACTATTTTATAATTTAGTGTATATCAACAGTTATATTATTACTTATCATGTGATTATAGTAACATAACGTCAGAAAAGGCTATTTAGATTTGCTCTACGAACACTTTTAGGCACAACTGAATGTATGTCGCAACAAAGAGAGACTACTACTTGAAAAGACAGCTTCTGTAACAAAGAAAGCTGTCTTTATTAAACTATCATTCAAAGGTGATCAAACCAAGTAGCTGACACCTCAAAGGCTTCTGTCAGCTATCAAGCTGATGTTCTACTCTGTATCTTTTTTCTATACCCCGTGAATATTTTCTCTTCTTGTGCTGACGATCTACTTCCTTCTGAACTTTAAAATTCATGTGCCGTTCTAGGGACACATATAGAGGTATAGAACTAATGTAATGTTTCAACGTCATTGGAAAGAAAATCTTAGTAAGTGGTTATCAAATCACACAAACCCCCGCGCCAAAAAAAGCACCTAATAAATTGAATTTATTAACGTTTGGTCACGAAATCAGTACGTAATCGACTGTTTCTCAAATACTTAGCACGAGCTAAATTCAAAGCTGAATAAAGATGATAGAAGCACTTTGAATTCATCACATGCATCTCAAAAAGTAATAGACTTCAATCTTTGCCTACCCTGGACTATTTGATCTGTTAAAATACCATTGGTTATTAATTAATAAGCGCTTTTATTTCATGTGACTGATTAATTGTCAAAGATTTTATTTTATTATTATTGTAGAGAGACTACGAAATGAAATCGTTTAGCAATGTTTGTGTTCTGAGAGCTTTATTTAGATTTACCGAAGAGACTGTGCATATAGATAGACCAAGAACGTTTTTAGGCAAAGATAAGAGCCCGATGACGGTTTTACTACTGGGACAGGACCCAATGACCCTTGAATTCTAACTTCTGCTGATTCAGGATATATACAGAGCTCCTTCATTAGCCAATGTATTTTGGTGAGTATTTGTCCTTGCAGTCAACTTGCTGAAGAAGGACTCCCTAACCAATATCAGCTCATGATTTAACCTTAGACCAATCAAATCGTTTCAAACCAATTCTTGAAAATATTTTCAAATTAGTCTCTTTTTTTCGTTATTTTGATATACTTTGATTTCTTGTCAGTATTAAGCGTTTGATATTGAAACAATATTAACGCTACATAACTTCTGGCAAAGTTAACCTTTAACCATCATTAAGTACCAATCACCAGATGACCTCGAACACGCCAATTATGTGAAGGAGGCATTTCTGTGTATGGAATACATATATTTATGAGAAAAATGCTTAAAAACTGTATAAAAGTATTGCAGAGGATACTTCCTCTCATATGGGATAAAAATAGCTCTCAGTTTTAGGCTGGAGTATCAACAGAGTATAATCCCATTGTGGGTAAAATTTATAGTGTTATGCAGTAATATTTACTGAGCAATAAATTGTGTTCGAAACGTCATCAGTAAACATTACTGTATAACAAACACTCTGTGTGACACTTTATCAAAGTAGATTTTACGCACAATGGAATTATAATGTACCACAGTGCACAGGTTCTATTCTTATATCAACAGACTAATTTAACCACATTCTATGCATGTAATTATTTAGGTCTTCTAACCCTAACTATAACCCTGATCTCTTCTGAACCTAACCCTAACCTGAAAATATCCTTAAACTAACTGTAATTCAACTCGAACCAAACCTAACATCGCCTTTGTTATATGTTTTTTTTCCTTCACGTTCCCCAGTGGAACATAGGGCCTCAAGCTAGTGGCTTGAAGTTTCTGTAGCAGTGTTTATTTTACAGGATGGGGTTGCTAGCCTCATGCCCAACCTTTCCTCTTCAGCAACATTATTTATGGCTTAGCGAGGTAAAGGAGTGCGTCGACCGGGAATCGAACCCTGGACCATGTGCATGGTCGGCGAGCGTCCTAACCGCTATGCCACCGACGCACTTGTTATATGTTAACCTAACCCTAACTTGTCCTTGGCTTAAAGCGTAACTTAATATTTCACAAACCTAAGCTGAAACTTGCCAGATATCCTATTTAATAACATATCACTCCGATGAGCACATTTTATTGATGATGACAGTATTATTTGCCAGGTTTCACTAACTTGCTAAGTGAGCGTTTCAAGGTCATTGGTGCGGTCGCACTCCATTGGTATTCAGTGGTGCTTAAAGTTTAACTTGGCCCAACTTCTTATACAACACTCAACTACTGAAGTCGATTTGGCTATTATTGTTTCTGACATACACAGGAGTTGAGGTAATATTTGTTAATAACACCTGAAGAGATCAATTAGCTTATGGTTTTTAAACTGTTAATAATTTAGGATTAAAAAGTGCCTTCCAACTTGTCCTTTGGTTACTGTAGTATAATTTTTTCAATCTGAGATAGAATTAGAAGTTTAAAATCAATAACTTTTTGTATTTTCCAGTGTGAATTCTGCTCAAATTAAATGGAAACTTTTCAATGAAATGATATATATATATATACATATTTGAGAACGGCTATTAAGGAAACTAAAAGAATCCTGACAAGCATGAAATGCTAAATTTAATCCACTGCTCATAAACGTCAGGTCCTGTGAGGTATAAAATGGCAGTGGTATTACTTCTCAAATCAATTTATAGATTTCTGCATTCCCCAATAACAACTTTATAACACAACGATATTGAATATGGTCACTGATGAGATGGTATTAGATGGGGATAACTAAAACGTTCACAACTCCAACAAAACAACTTTCGATTTCCCTAGGTCTTTCAAAGATTCCATGTTATTTTCATGTCATTTCATAAAGAGATCTACCCCCAAATCATTCAAATCTCTACAGATGTGACAGCTGCCTTAACGTCTAATGATTTGTTAAAGTATATATATATATATAAAGCGCTTTCATCAGTTGAAAATATACCTTGGCTCCCGTGTCTTGCCTTCTGCTGTTACATTTGGTGTCGCTATGCCCTACAGTTTTTGAAGAAGGATACAAATGGATCTTATTGCAGGAATTCGAGGCTGTTGTGGAGTTGAGTGGAGTTCAAGATCCGTCAGCGAAGATGATTTTACTTGGGACGCGGCTGACAGGTTGGGTGAAGGCAGCCTATGATATTGTGAGGCGAAACACCGGCGAGTACGCACCAGGGTCAAGTAAACTGTTACCAAAGTGTGAAGGAACATACATGGGCACCGCGATACGGGGGCACATATGTACGACCAGAAATGCAAACAAAGAGAAGCGGGTGAATGTCAGCGAACTGGATACAGCAAGACAAGCAAATGAAGACGCCAGCACCAAGAAGACCGAACCGAATTCAGTCGGAAGTATTTAACGGGGGTGGGCGAGTGTGATGGTGTGATACAGACAGTGTGTTCCGACGGAATACTATTCTCACGGATTCCCACGGTTCAATACTGCATTAGCAACTGAGTACTATATATGTTTGAACATTCTATTTCATGTTGTCTAATGTAAACCAAAATCACCCGCTCAGTGACGATTAGTTAAAGAATATAAACTGCATATCCATAAATAGCGGTTTGGTCAATGGGAAATATACCTTTGACTCTGTGTCCTGCCTTCTATCATTACAGTGTGATTCCCCTGAAGCTTATTTCTTTTTACTTAACAGTCAAAGTTCTCAAGGTAAAATGTACTATAGTCGCTTCAATAAAGAAATCGAATGTCATAGACATAAGCATGCTACTAGACGACAGAAAATACAAACTGAATTAAATCCTACTTGTAGATAAGTTTTACTTGACGGAGATTACAGAATTATTTTAATCGTTCATATCAGCTATCTGGTGAGTAGTAGCAAGTTGGATAAAATTTGAAATGAATTCCGAATATCTAAGAAATGTTATTTGTATTACTCGAAAATTAATCTAATGCTTACTGGTAACTGACTACAGGGTAAAATACCTGCAGTTATACTAGGAATCCACAGCTAATGAGGTCTACAAAGTTGAACATAAGGAAAAACACTCACCGAGGACATCAGTTAATGTTAGCACTATATACCATGAATTGGCAGAAGCTAGAATTCATCGTTCATTCAATTTCATCTACTGACTGTGCAGTCAGTGGTCTCACTTCTCAACCTCAAGGCCCTGGGTGCGATCTCCGCTGGAGAGTCCAAAGATAGGAGGGAATAGCTGTCTAGTACTTCCTGGTTTTTAATGGTCTCCAAAATGTCATCAGTTTGTTATCTAACTTACTGATATCAGTTCACATTTAATGTTTCACAAAAGATTAAAGCAATAATTCTATACATGGACATAAATTCTCCAGATATTTCACTGAGAACGACTGTGAAGTTTTGAGTAAACCTAATAAACACACAAGGACTTTTCAACATAACGCTTGTTTAACGCTTACAAATATTATTATAAACCAAGTTAAATTGAACACAACTCAAAAAAAGATGCAATGAAGATTATTTAATCTTAAATTCACTTACTTCACATTCAAATGGTTTCTCTCCATTATGTATTCTCATATGATTTTTTAAATCAGAAGGATTTGAAAAGCCATGTTTACACTCTAAACATATATATCTTTTTTCATCATGAATGCGTACATGTGAACGTAAATATGTTTCAGTTGCAAAATCTGCTGAGCATATACCACAAATATATTCACGTGGACCATGAACACGTTTTTTATGATCTGATAAAGCTGCCTGATGTCTAGATAATGTTGAGAAAAGAAAAAAGTAGACAGAATACATGTAAAGCAATGTAAGTCGAATCGAGTGATATATATATACTACTGAGAACAATAAGACACCATCGGTTATCATTAAACCAGAATGGGCTATCAATCTTTAAATAAAGATGTAATGTCATGTAGAAACTGGAACTCCTGAAGATGTTATTCCAGAAATGAAAATAGCACCAAATGCAGTACATTAGATAACAACAGGTGAGACATGAGCATTACGTTACATTCAATTGGATGATTTGTCGAATAAGTAATGACGCTAAAAAAGACTCCCTCATATTAAATTATGAAAAAGAAGACGAATGATAACCTCGTGGATATGATTTTCCGTAGACATTTATTTACTTGTTAGTAAAATCAGTTTTTGAACGTGTTTGCCAATTAATAGTAGCAATAGTGATAGTTATACATGATTTTATAACTGACAATTTCTTTTCACATAACCTTATTCACTTATTTCCTAATTTAGTTAAAATTTTGGGTATTGCGACTAGAAAGTTGGATAGTAAGAAACCTTCTGTCTCACAGAGAATTGTATAAATTTTAATTTTATTCCTTTAATTACCCACTGGGGGATAGAGCTTTGGAGTTTCGGTAGCAGCGGTTCTATTTTTACCCGGTGGGGTTGCTAGCGATCACCCCCAACCTTTCCTCTTTACTGGCCTTACTTTCGGCTTAGCGAGCTTTAGGAGTGCGTTGACCGGGGATAGATCCTCGGACTACGAGCATGATTGGCAGGCGTCCTACCTCTGAACCACCGACGCACTTATATATATGATTATTACTAGGTTCAGAGATTCGGTGAACTGAACTGAAGTGAATCTTAAGCACAACAAGGCAGTAGTTCAGGTTAGCACAATTCATAAAGAACGTAGAGAAGTAGGAAAAAATAGAAATCCAAAACAGTCATTGTAAACAAAAACTTAAGGGAGAAAGAATGATCACAAAGAGAATAAAGAGAATTTAATACATCTGTGACACTGAGAACAACTTTAAGCCCTATCACCTGTAGTCATAAGCTATGGGTTCTTAATCAGGCTGTCTATACATCTCTATGTGACTCAAACTAACAGCACCGTATTTTGGTTTGACCTTATTCATATTTTTTCCAGCTATAGCCTACGTAAACGAACCTTGTTTTACCATGAAAGTGATGGCTTGACATGCGTAACACTTATGTTAGCCATCTCAATCAATTCTGCTTCAAAAGCTCATTGAATGGCAATATTATACCATCTTGGAGAGATAAATTACAGACAGTTGTGATCAAAGACAGTCAGCCTCTTCATATCTTCCACTTTCAGCATCATATCTCATGGTTGTAAACCAGAATATAACGAATCACTGTGATATACACATGTTCATTAATAGATAACCGAATATAACATCTGCGCTGAAAATGACACAAGTTGTCTACACTTAGTTTTGATCCAGACACGTTCGATTTTAGCTGATCAGAGGTCAATTAACGCTTAAGTATTCAATAGGGCTTCCAATCTTTCTTCCCCGCCGAGTAAACTGTTTAATTTTAATCACTACCTGATGATATACAAAAACGTTTAATTACACTTTGGTTTGATCAGTTATCAGAGTTTTCATTACCGTCCAATACAACAATAACAGTCATAACAACAAGAAATATAATTTACAATATTAGTCATTAGCTTCGTGCATTCGATTTGTATTTATTTACGCCTTGCAGTTTAAAATGGAATATAGAGTAGGTTATTTTTGACATTGATTAATCGCATTTATTTAAGTAGTATATATTATCAAATCAAAGTTAAACTACATTAATCTTATGTAGCTAAATGACTAATGATTTTGTAAAAGGTTATTACACAGTTACGCCTACAAACATCGATGATATTTATGATCGTGGTGGATTGGAACATTTTCAGACTCTGGAGGGGAGGGCGGTGGCAAAGAGTAGATAGACATACGTTGTACTAACAGAAAGACTGTAGAAGATCTGGAGCTCGTAGGGGATTTATTTCTGATGTCATATAAAGTAAAAAATTTGCAGAATAATCAACGAAGACAGAAATCCAAGGGAATATGCAGAAGATAAAGGTGATGAAGATACCCAACCAGCATCAATCACTACCGACGAGAGGAACTTAACTGAAGTCACCCCTTTCACTTATCTAGGCAGCAGTGTTTCAAATGCCGTCGTCACAGATGAAAACACCAAAGACAGTATCGCAAAAGGAAGACAGACCTTCATTAATTCAAGAATAATCCCTATCCATACACGTGGTACGGGGTTCGATCCACTCATTTACCTCGCTAAGCCAGTAAACAGACTGGTAAAGATTAAAGATTGGTTATGAGGTTAGCAAGCCCATCCCGTAAAAGTAAATACCACTGCTACCGAAACTTCAAAGCTCTAACTAGAAGTAATATGTTCCTATGGGAACCTAGATGCATGGCCTGCATTACGCGCGATGCCATTCGACGGCTTACTCAATGTGTGCCCAATCCATCAACATTTTCTCCTACATATTTGTGGAGCAATCGGCTCTTGGTTTGATTGTTCCCAGCCACAGTTTCTTGTTGCTAATTCTTTCTGACCGGCATTTGACCTTCAATATAAAGCGAAGATAGATGTCCATAAAAGTTTGCAACCTGTTGGAAATCCTTCTCGTTACACGCCAAGTTTCCGACCTATGAAAAACAACTGACTGACTTAACCCTGATGTTCAAAACCCGAATCCTGTTCTTTATGCTGACTGAGTGCAGTGCAGAAGATTTCCAAACTGATTTGACGTTGATGAAGGCGTATCTTGTCTTCCCAATTCTGGCTGGCTGGTTAGCTTTGACATCTTCATCCACGCCATCCGCCTGTTGTTGAAAAGATGCTTCATAGCCGGATAAGTGAAGGCAGAAAGTAACCTCCGTTAAATCTCTCCCGTCGATGGTGATTGCTGCTGGCTGTTGTTCCTGTCGCTGTTGGCTGGTTATCTTCATCACCTCAGTCTTCTCTATGTTCACTCGAAGTCCTGTCTTCACTGCCTGCATGCCACTTCTGCCAGTTTGTTAGTTTTCACCTGCAAGTCCTCGAGCCTGTGTGAAATTTGACATAAATCATTCGCTAAATCCAGATCTTCTGGAGTTTTCTTAATGGTCAGTGCAGCGTACGCCTGTCTTCTCGCTTCCTACAGTCTCAGGCATAATCCAGTCCACCACAATTAGGAAAAGCATCAGTGACAGTAGGCAACCAGCTTTCTTACTACTGTATTCACTTCAACAGGAAGCCTCGCTGAGTTTTCCGTTGTGCATCACCTAAAATGTTCCATTGTCATTTAGCCAGCTATTGAATGAGGTTAATAAAGACTTGGGCACTGCACGCTGTAGAGTTGAAGTAGTTATCAAGTTACTTCTCAGTCAGTGCTGTCTTTCGAAGGCCTTTTAGAAGTTAATGATTTAGAGGTAGGGAGAGATTTGACTGCCATTCTATGCTTTGTTCGATGATGCTACGTAGAGTCGCCATCTAATTGGCACATGATTTACCTTTCCTGAATCCAGCTTGTTCCGGGCGGAGTTGTGCATCTACCTGGGATGATGCGACTTAGTATTTTAGTTAGCATAGACGATAGCATTATTCCATGCCAGTTCTTGCAGCGACATAAATCGCCTCTTTTTCGCTAGTTTGAAAAAGTAGCCCTTCTTCCAAATATTTTACAATAATTGCGTCAGCATATCTGTTGTAGTCTCTGGGTGTGTTTTCAGTGCTTTAAGGGGAATCCCGTCTAGTTCTGCTGCCTTCCCGGACTTCCATAGTCAACGCACAGAAGGAGTTAAATAAGTGCAATAAAGTTATGCAATAAGACGATTAGTTTAATGAATGAATTTTAATCAAGATACACATGGAAACGAAGCAAACTATGGCATTATCTAAGAGAACATAACGTCAATCAAAGAAAAACAACAATTAGCTAGGAAAAGAAAATGGGGAAACTATTGAAACATTCACAGTTTTAGTAACAGTAATATTAATAATAATAGTATGGTCAATAAATAGGTCAGTTTTTTAATGAGCACATCATAAGCACATACAGAGAATTAGACCAGTTAACATTTTATGTTTTATTGACAGACTATATACACTTCATGTTGGAACAACATTTATACATCTATATAACAATTTTAATTAATAAGTCAACCACTTAAGATGGTACATTTGTGTGCTTCATGATCACTTTTCATCGTTTACGTCATTAGTATTATTAGTATTAGTATTAATTATAGCTAAACAATGGTAATCTATGTATGAGGAGTGTATTCTAGACATATAATACTTGTATCCAAACATATATTTACACCTATAGTAGAACCATAGGCATTATTATTATCATTATTATTTTTGCACATCAGTTAAATCTACATAAATGAATCGATAAGAAATACAGTTTTATTGATAGGAGAGAAAAATTACGCATCTATTACAAAGTGATAATGATTAGTACTCTTTTAGGGCCCTTTTTATGTTTGTACATTGACTGGTTTGTGAGTGAGTGAGTGAATGTGTGTGTGTGTGAAAGCTCTGTACTAATCTTCCTATCGTATGTATATATATATCTATACACATTACGTAAGCATGTGAAAGCTGATTCAACCCATAATGTTGATAACTAGTTTAAGTGAGATTGCTCTTACTCTCCTCATTTTTTTTCTTTCAATTAGATAGACAAAACACTGTTACTGATATAGATTCACGTCGTCATAAGAAACTGTTCCGTAATTGACATGTAATTTAACAAAGTTAATTTATTTAATGAGTATAATATCACTAATCAAGTTTAACTGAAATCATTAATGGAAAAATAAAACAATGTTTCAACAAAAAAGATTTCATAAGGAATAAGTGATTTATTGATATCGAATGTCTTTTTTTGTTGTTTAGTTGGTTGGTTAGAAATGAATAAAGGTGGAATCATCATCACCTATTTAGGCAGTATTGTTCCAACTACAGGCAACAGCATGGGTGACGACGTCAAAAACAAGATTTCGGTAAGGCAAGATAGACCTTCATCATTCTGAAATGAGTTTGGAAATCTTTTCTATTTTCAACACCGATATTGAGTCAGTTCTGTCTGGGTCAGAAATTTGACAACCGATGACTCCCAAAAAGAATTTCCGACAAGCCACTGAAGACTTTCATCGACGACTGCCTTCTTTGAATCCATAGTGAATATCAGATGGCTGACGAGAAAGAATTAGTAACAAGAAACTCTGAGAATTAAACCAGTCAGGAACCTATTGCCCAACAAATATGTCGAAGAAAATGCAGATAGAACAGATTGACACGCTGAGTGACATTACCCAACCTGTCGTTTCTTATTCGAGTGGAAGTCGAATGCTTTACTTCCTGCTTTAGATTTTCTTTGGTACTATTTAGTCATTTTACTCTATGAGTGAAATAACGATCATTATCAACCAATGCAAATAAGCAGAGGGATAAAATTACCTCTGAAGACAACCACTACCAGTCAAAGTCATCAAGAAAGGCAGTAGTTATTTAATTCATCAAGAATTCTAAAAGTTCATTTCATTTTGAAATTAGCTCTGAAGATTTTATCTGGTAACGTCTCTGACTGCAGCACTGGGTGACGCGGGTTCGAATCTCAGAAGGGATATGAGTTCCTTCAAGGTTGCAGATACGCCTTGCTGACGAGTGCCAACTAGCAATAAACCTAGATCCAAGGCTTCTTGCCGATTGGCTCCAATCATCTAATATCGTCAAACCAATGTGCACTGTGATGACGAGCTACCTAGAATGGTGGCCGCATTACAACCTGACTGATAGAATTCAGTCCGCACCAAAGAAAGGACTAGACACATCACACTAGTTACTAGTGTCCAATCAAGAGATAGCTATACTTTAGTCTTACCTAATAGTGATTATGTCAATTTGATTGAACTCACATCCGCCTGGGTGGAATGTGGCCCAAGTGGTCTAGTGGATAACACTTTAGCTTAAGAAACGATGTGTACTGGATTTCCTATTTCACTAAGAACGCCATCACTCACTGGGGATTGCAGACCCATTTCGTACACCTGATTTACAAATTTTCTTCATTATTTCTCATTGGTTATATCATCTAATATAAAAATGAATTGTCAGATGGATACTGATACAATATGTGTTGATTAAACGGCAAGACTCGAATCAGTGACATTCGGATTACTGACCTGGTGCTTTATCAAATGGGTTGCAAGATTCAAAGGATACCCATGTCATGATATCATATTGTATCCTTAATTAGAGTTATCGAATGTCAGTGCTTCAGCGAAAGCATGCTCACCAATCATGTACATGGTCCGGATACGATTTCCGGCCAATACACTTTCAAATTTCACTAACCAGTAGTAGATCCGGAAAAGATGGAATGTCGGGTGTGAGGTTACCAACCCAACTCAACCAGAAAAACAACACCATCGCCACTGAAACTTCAAAATCTCAAATCTTCATGTTCCACTTCGAACACAAAACAATAATGAATGAGAAAAAGAAAAATTATTTTCCATCGTTTAAACGAATACATAGTGTCGCATACAGAAATGACCACTTCACGTGTATGATTTACGAACAACAAAGAAGGCTCTGTGGGAACAGAATCAAGCACTAGTAGTATTAGATAACATTTTTCAGTCCAAGTGCGACGAATTACAATAACTTGCTCATAATAGTTAACATGTAGTGAATGAAAGTTTTCTCATTGTAATGTTGTACAAATCACCGAAATAATGGATATACAAGATACAATAAAAGTCGTGAACTGTGATTTAACCGTTTTAGAGGCAAGTATACTGCTTTTTATTTTTATTATTATTCACTTGTAGCAGCACATTTCCACTTCACTCTTAGTCTCTTTTAGCTGGCTTTACCATTGCTCATATTGCTTTTATTTCTTCCTCAAATGATCTCCTTTATGCCATTCTCGACAAAAACAAAAACAAGTATGGGCACATCGAATGTCTGCACGATGTTTAAAGCGGCGAAGACTACTTAGACTGCAAAATTACGCTGCTTATTGAATAGGCATTCTGTCCATATTGATGACTAATCCATAGTACATTCCTAATTAAAAGTTTAACAGCTTTGGGTCAGTAACTTTAGGAGAAAGCATAAATTACTTGCCAGTATTATTATTCATCCCTTGAATCCCTAGTGGAAAGTAGGGTCTCCATAGCAAATCAGGATTGTATTCGTTTTTCTGCAGCCACTCTCAACCAATTCCGTAATTCTTCTCAAGATTTCGACTTCTTCTAATATGATCTCATCCATATGATCTTCAAATGCACACTCAATCTCTCCGCTTGCTGTTTGATGATACGTGAAGGTTTCCACTTCCATTTTCTATTGTATATTCTCGACCGGTTCATCGCTACAGTTCTTTGTTGCTTATACTTTTACGCTGATCATCTAGTCTTCAGTATCGAGATAAAGCAATGATACTGGTTAATCATCTCTCATTACAGCATAAGCAATGGGAGAATGAAAAATGTGAAGCAATCAGGTAACTCACTAGTAAAATTTTCACTCTAAAATCTAAAGCCCAAAGTACTCACTACACTGTCCGATGTTTCTTTCGATGAATATCATATGTTATCGTGAATGTTTGCCCTGCAAGTAGTTATGAGTTAGAATGAGAATACAAGAAACCGCTTATCATCTAGTGTTTAATTAATAAAGATCATTTTGATTTATAAGTTTTACGGCATTACTGATTATTCAGAAACACTATTCTAATGGTAAACAAAAATCATTAATCTCAGAATTTCATCATGAAATGACATCGGTTAGAGGACCATTGGAAAACCTGGGAGTACTGGACAACTGTTTCGTTCTAGCTCTTGGGACTCTTCATTAGTGCGCACCCACTGAAGTAAGAACTCAGGACCTTCTGGTTACAAGGCGGGCTAGCTCGTAGACCATAAACCCGATCCAATGGTCCATGAATTAAATGAAAAAATTCGGAATTAAAAACGGTGATCGATTTAATTCGACTTATGTATCTCTATTCTGGCGATTATTGAAAAAAAATCAAAATCGAATACTACTGAGAAAAATCAATAAGTTGCTGATTGTTAGCAGGGGAATGCAGAATGCCCATTCTATCCTGTTTGGTAGTCAACAGCTGGTGTTGTTAGAATCCACTACCCGTCACTTCAAATGCCAAAGAATCATCCACCAGTCCACTGCTCCATGAGAACCATCTCTTGTACACAATGGATCATTTTTTTATTTCTTTATTATTATTATTATTATTGTATCCTGTAATTCCTAGAGGAAAATAGGGCTTCAGTCGTGCATCTCCATTGCGTTCGGTTCTCTGCTGGAGTCTTCACCTGGCTCCATGTCTGCCCACACCTTTTCATCTCCTCTTCACATGACCTCCTCCAAGTCACCCTTGCACTGACGACCAACTCGCCGCTTCCCTTTCGGGTTCCAATCGAGCAATGGCTTATCTAGTGATATCACTTGATGGTTTCTTTGCTCAGAGTATGGCCAATCCATCTCCATTTCTTCCTGCCTATTTGTTTCACAATCGGTTCCTGCTGGGTTGGTTCGCTCATTGCCAGAGATCTCTGTTGCTGATCTTTTCTGGTTGGCCATCTGATCTTGAGTATTGAGCGAAGACAACTGTTGATGAAGGTCTGTAGTTTGTTTGAGATGCTCTTCATGACGCGCCAAGTCTCTGATCCGTATAGTAGCACTGACTGACTTCACATTGGAGTTAAAAATCCGGATCTTATTTTTGATACTGAGTGTTGTTGACCTCCCCGTTGATTGACTTTTTATCGAATCAGTCAACGAAGAGTTCAAATTAACTCAAATAAATGAGTCAGTAAGGAATATCAAAACTAACACATACACATATAAAGCACTTTAAAGTCATTTACTTATTTCTTTTTGCATAGATATACTAACATATATATGTTAATTGTAACAAAAAGGATAACATACAAAAAGGCAAGAGCAAATCTATCCATACTACACACAACCAGGGTTGATTTCTTGTAATTCATAAAACGAACTATACCTATTCATCGATTGTTTTTTTATGAAATAAAAGTTTTCTTCTAGAAAAAATCGAAGGCGGGGTAAATTGTTTACCGATAGTCAACATTATAGCACTCTTTAATCGATTCGATTTGATGAAAATTTAGAAGAAGAAGAAAAGAGGCATTTTTTTCAACATATATTAACTAGCATGTTGCTTATTTATGTATTAATGTAGATTCAGGTTAACTCTAGAATTAATTTCAAACTCTATCTGTTGCACAAGAGGTGAATTCCATTACTCAATAGCTTAGTGGATAACATTTTTTGTGTTTGAAACGATGGGAACTAAGTTCAAGTCTCAGTCGGAACATCACCACTCCCTGGGGGCGGGGGGGGGGTGGGAAAGAGTGGGTATACACAAATAGGATGAAATGCGTGTCCTGAGCTATTCAGGACTGAGATGACTAGTCAATATGTGTGTGTAAAACTTGCGAACTTTGGTGGCATGTTATTCCATATTAACTCGTTTATCAAGTTGTGTAACAGTGTTATTTGCTGGATTACTTATTATTCATTTACCGGGCTAAAGTTCAACCTATTCCTACAAATTAACTCTTGAAAATGAATATGACGCCCGCTGGTGACAAACTACAGGATGAATTAGCATGCAGATGCAGTGAGAAGTCCTGATTAGTGAAGTCTTTCAGGACGGGTGTAAGGACAAATACTCGCCGGTTACATTGGCTGGCGGTAGCACTATATGCAGCGGAATGACAGAAGTTAGAATTCATGCAGCGGCTGAATGGTCTACGAGTTCGCCTTTAAGTATTAAAGTGCTAGGTTCGACCTCCGGTAGGGTCGTGGGTGTGTACTGTTGAAGAGTCCTAATCACTAGGACAAAACGGCTACCCAGTACTCCCTGGTTTACAGTGGTCCCCAAACTGATATCAATACATGATCAAACTTGTATCAGTAGCAATACTACCAAATGCAATAGATATAACAGGTGCAGATGAATTATGAGCATAGACTACTTTAAAACTAAAAGGACATAAGAGGGGGAAATATAACTTGAGAAAACCAGAAAGAGAAGCCTTAAGGGAACCTTAGGAATAGCAAGGAGAGGGTGATTTCAAAACCAGATAAAGGCGTTTTCACATTGTTATTAGATAAATCAGACTATTTGGAATAGGTTGATTCCTACATGCAAATAATACCGTATGCAGAAATTAAGAAATCAATAGACACCATCACGAATAAAGTTAAGAAGTCCACAGTAGACCTTCTACACCGAATGAAACCATTTCTGCGTAAGTTTCAATGGTTTAATTTAGTGCACAAAACTAATAACAAGACCAGCGAATATTATCATTATCATTCCCTTGGATACTGAGTAGGACATAAAACTCAAGCAGCACATTATCGGTGCACCCTGTTCTCCGTAGATCTTTTTAGAGGGATTCACAAATGCCTGTAGGCTCTCATTTTCTTTTTACACGATCTCTTACATTTAATACTCTAACCTACATCGAACACGTCACTTCCCATTCGAATTCCAACAGAGGACCTGGGGCAGGATGCCACTCAACGGTCTCCTCAGAGAGTGCCTAATCCATCTTGATTTCTGACTGCAATTTTGTCGGGCATTAGGCTCTTGGTTCGTCTTTTGCCACTGTCCTATACTGCTTACCGTTTCGAAGAGGTTATGTGATCTTCACTGTCGAGTGAAGTGAGCACCCATTGATGAAGTTTTTCATCCTGCTGGAGCTTTTGGTGAATCGGGTGCCAAGTGTCTGAACCACGCAGAATCACTGACTTGACAATGGTTTTTAAAATTTGAACCTTGTTCCTTATGCTGAGTACAGTAGATTTCCACACTGATTTCTGAGTAATGAGTGCCTGACTCCCTTTCTTGATCGTGGCTTTGGCATCCTCATCTGTGTCATCCGTAATTGAAATGATGTTGCCTAGATAAGTGGAAGAGATAGCTTCTTTTAGATTGCTACCGCTGATGGTAACTAGTGCTTGTTGTTGTTGTAGGTAGGGTATCTTCACCAGCTATGTCATCTCTATGATTATTTTATATCCTCTCTTCGTCACCTCTGCCAGCAAATTGTTGGTTTTCGCTTGCACATAGTCCAGTTAGTGCGAATCATTTGAACTTAAAGGTAAACTAAACAGTTTTGAATTAGACAGTGAAGAAAAAATATTAGCTCCGACGTGTAAGTAATATCGTTTCACTATGCAATATACCAAATAAATAAATAAATGTGAGATGGATAGATTCCTAGACTATTTGAGATCATGGGGTTTAGTGTGAGTACGAGTCGTTGTGCATCACCTAACCTAAAAATGTGATGAAGGTAAAGGTCCGGCATGTCCGGATTGAGGTGAGTTCCTGTTGCTTTGCTAATAAATTCTAAGATGCGATCAGCAGGCACATTATCGGTTTGTCCAGTGGTGTAGACATTTGACCTAGCGCTACGTACACCATCGCGGTGCAGCAAAAGACACGAAGATGGTGGATTATGTTTGCAAAAGTTGAAGCCAGAGGAAACTCTCGTGGGAGGTGTTAGTGATTCTGACGTGCAAGTCGGCCATATGAACGGAGTATAGGGGAGAAAGACTAATCGAACCATCTAGTAACCAGTTCACTCCGAGGTCTCTTTCAGGACAGCTAGCATTCAGAGAAATAAAGGTTTTATCCGATAAATCGAATGATTTGAGGCATTAGGAATAAAACGTTCTCAACTACTGTCAAGCTTTAAATGGATAAGAAATCTAGCTTGCTTAAACTGAGTTTTGTATTGAATATGAGGGCCAAATAGGGGCCACTTATGGTAATTCTATTATGGGTAAAATTTTATTTTAATGACGTTTCGAGCACAGTTTATTGTTGCTCATAATCATATCAAGCTACACACACAACTTTCTAACTTCCTTTATCTAATTCTATTATTTTTCATCTCATGACTAGATTGGTAGTAGTATTTCCTATATTTCCGGTATGAGTGATGAGTCATTCCTATTCCACGTGTTGGGTGTACACTCGATGAATGAGAATTCAGTAATCAACCTCTCTCTCCACCTACCTATATTACTTCTTAGAATTTTAACCCTCTCCCACCCTATTTTGTGGTTGTGTGTTAATACATGCAGTGCAGTTGCTGAGCTTTTTTCTAAATTACTCATCTTCTCGGAGTCAATCATTCTAACCTTACTGAATCCTTGTTCATCGAGTCTACAGCCAACACGTGCAATAGGAATGATTCATCACTCTTACCAGAAATATGGCAAATACTACTACTAATCAAGTCAAGTGGTGATAAATAATGGAATTATATACACGAAGTTAGAAAGTTATGTGAGTAACTTGATATGATTATGAGCAGTAATAAATTGTGCTCGAAACTTGGTCATCAGCAAATATTACTGTATAACCCTGTGAGACTTTATCAAAATAAAATTTTATCCATATAACGGAATTATACTCCACCATGGTGCACAAGTTTTATCCTCACACCATTTCTGGTAAACTCAACTGGTTCTGTGATACGGAGAAAATTCAGTCAATATCAAAAGTAAGGATTAAACACACAAAAAACTTGCTCCTGTCTAGGGACTATTCAACATCCATATTTAATGTAATCATTTCCTTTACCTGAAATATTGATGCCGATGAAAATGATCATCGATTCAAAATAAAAATTAGAGTTTATTGCGAATAAGTCAATAAGGACTTTCTTTTTAAGCGCATAATCTAGAGCTTAAGAATAATGTTGTTTTTTTCTAAAGTTTAGTTTCGAAAAGTTGCAGTCGAATTTTCAAGTGTTTTCACCATGAGTGTAGGTGATTGGCATTCTGTAAAAATTAACACTGAATTATTTTGTACAGAAGAGTTTTTTAACTTCAGTAGAAGAAGAACAGCTTGCAACACTTTATTAAGTAACATATCAGTTAATTCTATAGCTGAAGAATACTTTATAGATATAATGCGACATATTTTAGAATAAAACAGACTAATAAAAACCTGTAACTTATGTTTGTTATGACAAATAAAATCCAATACATCGCTACTGCATTACGTGGGAAGGCAAATCATGTGCTGATCGAATTGCAGTTCTATGCATCTTCATAGAACAGAGCATAGAATGGCAGTCGAATCTTACTCTATCTCAAACTCATTAACTTCGAAAAGTCCTTCGAAAGACAGAACTGACTGAGAAGTAACTTGATAATTGCCTCAACTCTACAGCGTGCAGTTCCCAAGTCTCTATCAACCTCATTCAGCAGCTGGCTATATGACAGTGCTTGCCATGTGTCAGGTGATCCACGAAGGGAAACTCAGCGAGGCCTCTTGTTGAAGTGAATACAGGAGTAAGACAGGCCGGTTGCCTACTGTCACTGATGCTGTTCCTAGTACTGGTGGACTAGATTATGCCTGAGACTGTGAGGAGTGAGAAGAAAGGAATACTTTTGACCGATAAAGAGACTCTAGAAGATGTGGATTTCGTACATGGATGATTTATTTCAGGTGTCACACAAACTTGAAGACTTGCAGGCGAAAATATAAAAACTAGTAGAAGAGGCCTGCAGGCAGCGAAAAAGGGACTCCAAGTGGATATAGAGAAGACGGAAGTGATGAACATAACCAATCAACCAACCAACAACAACCATCAGCAATCACCATCAATGGGAGAGATTCAACAGAGGTTACTTCCTGCCTTCACTTATCCAGTTAGGAGGCATCGTTTCAACAACAGGCGGATGGCACAGATGAAGATGTCAAGGTAGCCTAGAATCGGGAAGACAAGATACGCCTTCATCAATGTGAAATCAGTTTAGAAATCTTCTGCACTGCACTCAGTCTGCACGAAGAAGAAGATTCAGATTTTGAACACAAATGTGAAGTCAGTCAGCTAGTGTTTCCATTCTGGTCAGAAACTTGTATTGCGTGTCACGAAAAGGGATTGCCAACAAGAAACTCTGGCAACAAACCAACCAAGAAAATGGAGATTGGTTGGGTGTACGTTTAGGAGGCCACTGAATGAAATCGCGCCCCAGACCAGTCCTCGAGTAAATCCCGATGGGAAGCGAGAATCGGCCACTCTAGGGTGACACTGAGTAGATTGTGAGAGGAGAAGATGAGAAATTATGACCAATCGTGGACCCAGATGAAGAGGATAGCAGGAAATAGGACAAAGCGGAGATATATTGTTGGAGCCTTATGTTCTACTCAGAACCCAAGGGGATAATAATAATAATGTAATACACTACATCATCGGCGGTCCATTGGCAGAGGTTTTGCCATTTACACACATTCCCAGCCGACGCTCTCCGAAATCTCACATTGTTTACTGGTCAGTAGTAGGCATGGACAACAGGTGATATTGGATGTGGGACTGGTAACCCTTCCTGACAATAAAAACGACACTGTTTCTACTAAAACTTCAAAATACTGAAACCCTATATTCCACACGGAATATGACATTAACAAAATGTGATAACTTATTTGAAACTACTTATTACTGATCGATTAATTGAAATGAGTATACTCAAATCAACCAGTAGTGTTTGCTAGCCAGATCATGATGACCTAAACACCCGATGACCTTCTTGTTCATTTGGGGCTGATCTCATCAGTAGTGTACCCAGTTTCGACTCAGCTTCAGAGAGTTGAATCAGTTCTAACTAGCCAAACTACTCTCTGTTATAAATACACTAACTTACCTGAAAACTTTTATGCATTGATCACATCTCATTGCCTTAGTTGCATGTAATGCCAAATTATGACGTCTTAAACCAGTATTTGAATGAAAACTTTGTCGACATATTGTACAAGAGTATAATGTTTGCTTCGGTTTACTTAACTCTACTGAAGTTTCCTCTTTTTGCTTTTCATCCTGTTGTTGTTGTTGCTGCTGCTGTTCTGGTTGTTCTTGTTCGCCTTCTTGTGCTTGTACTTCATTTGATAAGCATTGTTTTTCTGAAGATGGATCAAAGGCACCAAATTCAGATGACTGTTGATGTTCTTCTTGTTTTTGATGAAGATAATGATGATATTGTATCTGAGGTTTAGTGTCAATAGTGTCTTGGTTAACTGAATAATCGTTTAAATTCTCCTTTTTAATATTATCCACATTATTAATTTGTTTCATAAATACATCAGAATCAGTATTAGTATTAGTAATAGTAGGAGTGGGAGTAGAAGTATTAGGAGGGTTAGCAGGGGTAGTATGAGTATTAGTAATAGTAGTACCACTACTACTAGTAGTGGCATCTAAATCTGGTTTAGTAACGATAGTTGGAGTAGTGGTTACACTACCATTATTATTATTATTATCGTTATTATTATGATTATTAGTACATTTTAAATACATATCATTCGGATATGTTAAACCGGTTAAATTTGAGTTAAAAAAGTTTGCAGTAGACGATGCAAGTTGAGCAATTTTTGATACATTTGAGTAATTAATCAATGATAATGGAAATTCATTATTATTATAATTTAGATTATTATTATTAATATTAGTGTTATTATTACTGTTATGAGTACCATTCATAGTTTTTTGTACATTATCATGTATAATGGAATTATAAGATGATGTTACAGCTGCCAATGATGATACTGAAGGTGATGTTAAGGGGGAATGTAGATAAGGATTAGGTGACTGTAGAATATTAACCAGGTTATCATTATTATTCATGTTTTGATGATGATATGTTTGTTGGTGTTGCTGTTGTGGTTGTTGTTGTTGGTGGTGGTGGTGGGGGTGGTGTTGAATACTATGAATACAATTCTCGTGGTGATGATGATACTGATGCTGATGCTGATGTTGTTCGTGTTCAGGGTGTTGATATTGATGTGGATGGTGATGTTGGTGTTGGTGTTGGTGCTGATGTTGATGTTGATTTAGACTAGCAGCAACTGTAGCAATATTTTGTTGTAATTTTGCAGTTAATTGTATTAATTCATTACTGAAATAAAATCTATCCAAATTTAAACTTGTCCATAATTGTAAAGCTGCATCTTCTAGTATACGTGAACTTATTTTACTTGAATTAATCAAATTTTGTTTATTGTCTAGAAATAATTTAAGAAATAAAATGAAATTATTACGTTATTATGTTGAAAATTATTACTATAACTGTTATAACTGATATCCATTGTACAATAGGTGGCTGGCTGTCATAACCCAAGTGGTCTAGTAGATAACGCATTGATGTTTGAAATGATAGGTTCTGGATTTGAGTGAATCTCTGTGAGAATAGCATCACTCCCTGGGGAATGTAGGTACATTCAGATGATGAGTCCTGAATGGGATGAAATACACACCCTGAATTCCAATCCAGATTATCATCTACCAGATTACACTTCAAATGAATTCTCAGATGTCGTCCGAGAGTCCGTACTAGGAGCCGACATGTCAACAGAGGTAGGATGTCTTGGTTCAATCAATCAGTGGGAAATCAAAATTGAATTACAAACAAATAATAATTTTATTCAGAAGTTAATTGATGGATGGTGACTAGCAGTGGAATCCACGACAACGCGAATTTCATCCTATTTCGGACTCGTCAGCTAACTGGATGCACTTGCATTCCCCAGTGAGTGATGATGTTCCCACCGAGGCTCGAACCCAGTGCCCATAGTTTCAAACGCCAAAGCGTTATCCACTAGACCACTCGGGTCACGAGAGCCACCTCTTGGGCAACGGGTCATATTAATTGTTTAATTGAATTTTAGATTTTCCCGTCGATTAATTAGACCGAAGTGCTCGGTCTCAGGTTGAAATATCGGCTTCTTGTGTAGATGCTTCGACTGCTAGTCATCATCCACCAATTAAGTTTTAGTTACATGCCCAGACATCGTCGAAGCATCTACACAAGAAGCCGAATGTCAACCTGAGACCAAGCACTTCGGTTCAATCAATCGACGGGAAAATCCAAAATTGAATTAAATATTACTTTATTTGATTCCAGTGCGTTCTAAATGGAACATAGGGCTTCAAGCTTGAACTTTGAAGTTTCAGTGTCCATGGTGTCGTTTTCTACAGGGTAAGGTTGGTTGACACACGTCTAGCCTTCCCTCTCTACCAGCCTTACCAATGAATAATGAAGGTTTAGGAGACAGATGACGGGAGGATAAATTCCGGACCACTATGTGGGCGTGACTAGGGAGCATTCTAAGACTGAAACATCAAGGCGCTAATTTTTAAAAATGTCATCTATTTTACATTTTCAACTTGTTTACAATGAAAGATACTTAAAAAAAGATTTTTTTAAACTTAGAACTTTATACAATGATGTAACTGTCCATGTTTTCACACCTTATAAAATTTTATATTATTATTTTTTCCTTCACGTTCCCCAGTGGAACATAGGGCTTCAAGCTAGTGGCTTGAAGTTTCTGTAGCAGTGTTTACTTTGCAGGATGGGGATGCTAGCCTCATGCCCAACCTTTCCTCTTCACCAGCATTATTCCTGGCTTAGCGAGCGAGGTAAAGGAGTGCGTCTGTGGCCGGGGATCGAACTCCAGACCATGTGCATGATCGGCGAGCGTCCTAACCGCTATGCCACCGACGCACACACCTTATAAAAGCTATACACAAATGTAGTAATAAAAGACATGTAAAGAAACCATAATAAAGTAAAAATTTACGGGATGACAAATAATGTACAAAGAGAAAAATGGGAATTTAGAGAATCTGAAAAGTCATAAAGAGTGAATGCATTAGATCTATTCGCAAAGATATTGAGCTATTCTACCCACAATCTTCAAGCGTTGGTTCTTAGTGTCTCAAGGACCCTAACCAGATAGTCTACATCCACATTCGATGGCTTAAACTAACAGCTGGAAACACCTCATGGATGAGGAATGCAATGACTTAGTATGCTTCACAAGCCATCTGAAAAAAAAATGCAAGACACTCATAAAACACGATAACTTATACGAGAAAGAATGACCACAAAGAGGATAGTGAGGATTTAATACACTAGAGAGAGCACAAAATCCGGATATATATGAGTTTCTTCGAGAACGGCTTTGAACCAATATCATCTACAGTCACAAGTCACTGGTTCTTAACCAGGTTGTCTACATCTCTCTCTGTATGACTCAAACCAATAAAGACACGCTTTGTTTTGACAATATTTGAATATTTTCCAACTTAATCCTATGTCAACCAACAGTGATTGACTAGGAAGGCGTGTGTTAGCCATCTCAATCGATACAGCTTCATGACCTTATTGATTGATTTCTTTTCCTTACTTAACACTAACTAAAACAGCATTACGACTGCCCATTGTGCGTCGGTGGTATAGCGGTTAGGACCCTCGCCGACCATGCACATGGTCCGGGGCTCGATCCCCAGCCACCGACGCACTCCTTTACCTCGCTAAGCCAGAAATAATGCTGGTGAAGAGGAAAGGTTGCGCATGAGGCTAGCAGCTCCATCCTGCAAAATAAACACTGCTACGGAAACTTCAAGCCACTAGCTTGAAGCCCTATGTTCCACTGAACGTGAAAGAAAACGACTGACCATACACCTATGATCTACGACAGAAACCCAACGCTTCACATAAATTTTAAATATATTTTTATGATTCAAACAGTTTCAACGACAAGGTTGATGACATTCCTGAAGATGCGTACATCACTGACAAGCTATTCTACCAAGCACGAAGAATATTAAGTGATTATTTATCAAATTCAATAAGTGTAGAGTGACTATTAATATTGAAACATATAATTCACTAGCAAATGCTTTGGAAACACTTCACATTTATTTTAATTAGAGTATGTGTATGTATGCACGAAAATTTCTAAAAGTATTTTAATAAAACATTATACAAAATGTCAATGTAAGTATCACTAATCCAGTGTATTTATTACGTATTTTAGTTTAATGTCTTGTGAACATGTCGAATAATACCCATTAAGAAAAAAAAATGTGTAAAACACTAAGTCACATTTTTCTTTGTATGCGTTAAACTAACAGCAGGTAAATGCTCAAACAAACGGAAAAAAAAATCACATTTTCATTTTAGCATATTTTAGAGGCGTATATATCTTAATTAACAAACATCAAAAACATAAATTGAAATACACAACACACATGCACTGATTGGTTTTCACTTCTTTTAACAAATTTTTATTCATTCTATTATGATGAGTAATGCGTAACAGATATCTAATCTTTTTTTTTCCAGTTGTAAATTATGTAAGTAATAGGTAGTTTTCTTTGACGTCAGTGTATAGAAGCATAGGTTATTGGCACTGCATAGACTCCATTTATAGGACACAAGTGAAACATCATAATTTTCAAGTATTGGTTTTGTAGGGATTTTGTTTGATTGCATGGAGGATTTCATCATGAACTGACATCAGTTAGAGAACCACTGGAAAACAAGCTGGGAGTACTGGACAGCTGTTTCGTCCTAGTTTGGGACTCGTCATCAGTACGCACCCACCAGTATTCCAAGGTTTTCCAGTGGTTCTCTAGCTGATGTCAGCTCATGATGAAATCCTCCATACATCATAATTATCAAATTTTTTCGTAAACTTTTTAAGTTTACGTTTTTTCTGGAGGTGGGTTGGGGGTGGGAGGGTTCTGAATGGAACATTGGGCTTCGGCAAAACATCTCCAGTTCTCTGCTGTATTTTTTTTTGAATAGCTGCATTAGCGCTTACAACCCTTCATATCTCTTTCCTTTAGAAGTTACAGAGACTTGAAATAAGGTTTACATAATCAGATTTCAGGATTTTAACTGAATTCGAAGAAACATGAATAGCTTTAAGGATTATCATGTGTTGTTTATCTTCGAACATATTAGACAATGATAGAAACGTGCATTTCTGAACACATACCAAAGAACCTGAGACTGAAAAATCCGCATTAAACAGTGCGATTGCGTGTCATCTATTGGACACTGGTCATATTGTAGACAACCTGAATTTGTCCAAAATAATCAACAAGCAAAAGAAACCTAGTTTGCTAAGCTTTGCTGAAGCAATTGCTATCAAACTACTTAAACCAAATCTATGTATGCAGAAAAAGACAGTGGTGAATTGTGCACTGCCCTGGTGATAACAAAAATATACAACTTGTATGAGTCACTCTTTTTCTTGTTTAGAAAACTCTACTCTCTCATCTAAACATGACTCACTCTACTTTGTTCTTTTCTTTTTTATTGGCTATTAGATAAAACATTTTCTTTTTCTTTTCTTTTCTTTAGTTGCGTAATCTACTTTTTTGTTATGCTCTTTCTAGCTAAACCTCTTTTCTATACACAGACATATATACGCAACTCTGTTTTTTGTTTCCAAGCCTAATCGTCTAATTATTCTATAAATAGTCAGTGTTACTTTTACTTCCTACCAATTACTCCTTGTGATCGTGGAAAAGTATGTTCAAATCTTTAATCTAATTCATATTTTTTTTATCGTCCAGGTTGTAACCAGTTGAGAAAAATCCTCGAAGTAATAAAAGATGAGCTCATATTATCCTGGTACAATTGTTGTTCTCGCTTTGTTCAAGTTTATTAATGGAAAGAATTGCATGAAGTTTTTAACGTGTATTGTGCTGAAAGTGTTATGTAACTAAACAAGCCAAAAAAACTGATGGAATTCCACTGATCAAATGACAAAATGTAAATAACAGGGAATTAAAGGAAACAGTAACATTTCTTACTGTTTTGAATATTACAGATTGTGACATAATCTCTAAGCATTATGAGATTAAATAGTCCAACATTCATATTTTTGACTAGCATAATAAATTAAATGTTTTCATTGGATAGTATGTAGTAACTATTGTCACGCGTCTAGTCCTTCGTTTAATACAATCTAAATTCTATCAGTGACGTTTTTCTAATGTGGTCAGCATGCTAGGTGGCTCACCATCTCCGGGCACTTTGAACTGTAGATATTAGATGGTTGCAGGTAATCGACAGGAATCATTTGACATAGGTTTCGTGCTTGTTGGCACTCAACATTCAGTAAGGCGTATCTGAAATCTTATAGGAATTCATTTCTCTTTTGAGATTCAAACTTGATTAACTCAGTGTGGCAGTCAGAAACGTTACCATTTAGCTGTTAGGGCTGGCGATTGACCTCCTGTAGGACTGTAATAAATACTTTGATTGAATTCCAGATAGTAAATAATGTCACGTCATGATGAACCACCTAGCATGTTGGCTAAATTGAAAACTTGATTCACAATAGAATTCAGTTTGCATCAACACTAAGGACTGGATGAATGACATTAGATACTACCTAGTATCTATTACAGTCCTCCAGGAGGTCAGTCGCTAACCCGAACAACTCATTGTTAATGTCTCTGACTGCAGCATTGGTTGATCTAGGTTTGAATCTCAAGAGAATATGAGTTTATCCATGACTCGGATACGTCCTGCTGAGTGGCGAATGCTGACAAACAGGAAACCTAGGTCTTAGGCACCCTGTCGATTGTTGCCAACCATCTAACAAGTGAAAAAAATACATTTTTCTGATAACCTTCAGTTATTCTCAAACCTCAGTAAAGAGAAAACCCTTGTGTATTGCTCTCCATGAACTATGATTTTGTACAACTTATCTAAATAACTGAAGTTTTTCACAGGATTTTGATTAGTTGTAAAAATTAAATAAAATCCTTATGTTTTATTTCACTAAAACATTCTAACAACAATCCTTACTGCAGGACTGATTCTTGATTACTAACAAAAGTATGTTATAAGTACACTATAGCTTCTTTTGCTAAATGTTACAAGTTGTATGCAGATGAAGAGAACTGATGCACTTCGATAGATATATGGTATTCTTCATCAGTGTTTGTCGCTTCTTCCCCTGTTCAAGTTTATAAAAATGGACTGGTGCACAAGGATATATTTTTCAGCGAATCTTGATACTAATCACTGTATTTCAGTGGACAAAAAATAGCACATAGTGAGCATCATACGCTAGATCCTCTTAAAACTATACAAAGTTATTCAAAATATCTAGATATAAAAATATAATACTTAGAGGTTCTATATGAACATTAATATTAGATCACGAAATGACATCAGTTTGGGGAACTTTTAAAAATAGGAGATATTAAACAGCTTCTACGTTCTAATTTTAAAACCCTTCAACACTACACCCACCCATGATCTTACCGTCGATAGGACCCAAAATCTTCAAGTTTTGGGGAGAACCTATCAGCTATTTAGCCAGTGGAATAAAATCCAATGGGCTATGAAGTTGCCTAGAATACTAGTGAAAAATTGTGACTAGTGAGTTCAATCAAGTCGAGTGCGAGGACAAATACTCACCGATGGCGGCACAGACTAGTACTTGAAAATACTAAAAACCATGCATATTTAGTAGGCTCACGATTGTTGACACTTCTTGGAACAGCTCTAGTCACAGTGGTTATTAATATTCGACAGTTTATTTGTGAGGATTTGATCTGTCTCAAGTTTGATCACGGTGTGATATCAGTTAGAGAACCATTGAAACCAAAGGAGTACTGGATAGCTCTATTTTCCTAGTTTGGGACACTCCGGCAGTATTCACCCACCGTTATTGAGTCCCAGAACCTTCTAGGTACAAGGCTAGTGAGCTAGTAGATCATTCAGCCATTGGAACTAGACTAAATGGCCCACGAATTCCAACTTCTACCAATTAGCGATCACCAGCCAATGTCATCGGTTACTACTTGCCTTCACTCAAACTGGGTGAATTATCAATCATTTAATAGAGTAAAGAGTGAAACCAAAGCAGAATTTAGATTTCAATAGAATCTCAACTGACAGTTATTGTTTCGAAAAGCTTCATAACCCAATGTTTTCAAAACTACTTACAAAGATGTGATGCTAAAATAAGTCACAATCATTTTATCTCCTTGGATGGAATTCACTAAAAATATTACCCATCCTTGCAAATTACTGCCTATATATAAGTTTAAAACTTAACTGTGATGAATAGTCAGTGGATGTTATTCACCTGATCACATTACGTCATTTTTTTCCTTCACGTTCCCAATGGAACATAGGGCTTCAAGCTAGTGGCTTGAAGTTTCTGTAGCAGTGTTTATTTTACGGGATTGGGTTGCTAGCCTCATGCCCAACCTTTCCTCTTCACCAGCATTATTTCTGGCTTAGCGAGGTAAAGGAGTGCGTCGGTGGCTGGGGATCGAACCTCGGACCATGTTCATGGTCGGCGAGCATCCTAACCGCTATGCCACCAACGCTCATTACGTCATACTAACAACAAAATTATTTGATTTGTTCAAATAAGAAATTTTCGGAAACCTGTTTTAATCTCCTGTATTTCTCTCATAAATACCATCTCTCAATAAAATACATAAGCATTCATTAAATAATTACAAGTCTTTCCTCGCTTTTGATACAATAACCTATTTTACGGAAAATTATCCTATATAAGAGACATATATTTCATTCGTTTGAGAGAAAACAAACACATAAAATTTTCAAATAACTGTGTCAATAAATTTTATTTGCTAAATATCACTAAATTTGCTAATTAATTTGTATTTCACTCATGCTTATAACAAATCTTTCAAGTGACGATTATAATAGACTTTTGTATTTTATGACGAAATAAATTATGTTTGAAGGGAATAAGTGAATACCCTACAAAAATCAGATGACTATTGAAGTAAGACAACTAACTATCTATTAGACAAAGACTATGCATAAAGGTATCTTTTTTCTTCCATAGTAATATCAAGACAAACAAAATGTTATAAATACAAAACTATGCGCCTGTTGTATTTATATGCATGCAAGGTGTAATGGCGATTAAAATGTTAGGCCCTTAGATTATGAGTGGAACATAGAGCATCAACAACACATCTCCACTTCGCTCCACTATCTGCTACCTTCTTCAGCTGCTTCCACGACTGCCTATAATCTCTCATCTCCTCCAAAGCCACACGATCTCCTCCATGTCACCCTCGCATTGACGACTCACTCTTCGCTTCCTATTGCCATTCCACTGAAGCGATGGCCTGCATTGCGCGCGATGTCATTCAATGGCCTCGTCAACGTATGCCCGATTCGTCTCCATTTTCTCCTACATATTTGTTGAGCAATTGACTCTTGGTTTGTTTGTTCCCAGCCAGAGTTTATTATTGCTAATTCTTTCTGGCTATCTGGCAGGCCATTTGATCTTCAGTTTGCAACCAGCGAATTAGGCAGCTGTTGATGAAAGTCTGTATTCTGTTGGAAATCCTTTTCGTAACACGCTGGCCAAGTTTCTGACCTGTATAGAAACACTGACTGACTTCGCATTCGTGTTGAAAATCCGAACCTTCTTATTTATGCTGACCGAGTGCAGTGCAGAAGATTTCCAAACTGATTTCACATTGATGAAGGCCTATCTTGCCTTTCCGATTGCTCCCTACCTTGACATCTTCATCTTCATCCGTGCCATCCACCTGTTGTTGAAACGATGCTTCGTAGCCGGATAAGTGAAGGCAGGAAGTAACCTCTATTAAATCTCTCCCATTGATGGTGACTGGTGCTGGTTGTTGCTGTTGTCGTTGCGGTTCGTTGATTATCTTCATCACCTCTGTCTCCTCTATTTTCACTTGTAGTCCTGTCTAGTTATACACATACAAGTGAAAATCAAAGAATTTCCTCAGAAAAAACATAATTTATTATTTGAAAGCATTTCGAGTTTATTAACCATCAATTTCGTTATCCTTCTGAATATAAGTCAATTGACCTACCTACCTACCATTCATTCATACGGATAATATCAATAAATTTGTGATGCAATACCACTTTCTAAGTCAATTAACACTCGAAACCCAGTGAATAAAAAACCTATGTAACGTGATCTGATATAACACTGCAGATTTTTGGTGTTATTATGATTGTAATAATCTAGTTTCACTCTCAAATATGTTATATGACTAAGTACTTTTTTTTCGTATCTTCATATTACAAAACAAGTCGATTGAACTTTGGTCAGTAGCTAGAGAGTGTCAACAGTATCGGTGACTACCTCAAGGAATTCAATTATATTTTCTTTCACAAATTGAGAATTTATTTGTATTTTCAAGTTTTGTTTTTGTAGGGATTTTGTTTGATTGGATGGAAGATTTCATTATGAACCCGGTGGGTGCATAGCGCTGGAGTCCCGAACTAGGACGAAACAGCTGTCCAGTACTCCCAGGTTTTCCAGTGGTTCTGTAACTGATGTCAGCTCATGATGAAATCTTCCACTTAATATATATATATATCCCTAATTTAACTGAAAGCTTTACATATCAGTCAAGGTATACAGTTATAAACTAAAGTTCATATTTCTAGCACAATAGAGTAGAGATTAGAGCTATCAGTAAGAGTGATTCTGGCCTTTTGCTTAAGCACTTTAGAAATGAGAAAAAATTACACAACTGATCGGAGAATACACTGAGAAAAAATATCAATTTGATGAAATAATTGAAAGAAGTAAATTCTTTACCATCTAAATGCAATCGATGCACATGTACACTACCTGCTTTTTATTCTGTTTGCGACTGGTCATCTGAAGGTACCTTTACTCTAGTGGGTGATGGTGTTCCAAATGAAACTAGAAACTAACTCCAAGGATGTTATCCAACAGGAACACTAGCGCCCACTGAGATTCACTTACATCTAGCTGATGAGTCCTAAAGAGGACGAAAAGCATCTCTTATATGTCACTGTTAGTCACCACCTGACAGAAACGAAGTTGAAATCAATAGTATTATTAGGGCGTCTGTGTACTAAGAGATACTAACACACCCAGATTAGGCACAACCTTTGAAACATTTTTTTAGCTAGCCTACTGGTTTTTTCCATCTCATAAGAATTATATTACAAATGTTGTTGAAGACAGTAGCAATAAGTCTTTCACTCGCATTATTCCGTCTGGTTCCAGAATGCTTCTAAATACTCTACATACCTAGTTGTTGTAAAATCTTTTCCCGTTCACATTCAATTTTAAATGTATTTCCAGAAAGACTACATGTTTACTTCTAACGAAATAATATACAACAAAGTAAGTATAAATCAGCTAAATTTTTTCACTTTAAGAGAACAGACCCATTGTTTATTATCCATCTAACAAATTATAAATAACATAACTTCCGATCATCTGAAAACAGTAAAGGTTGCAATTTCCAAATCATATTTTTCGTTGAAACAGACCTTTATTAGTTTTTCCGTTGATTGATTGGATTCTTATGCAGATGCTTCGACGATCTCTGGGTATGTAATTAGAATTTAGTTGCTGGATGATGACTAGCAGTGGAATCCAGGATTCGCATTTCGTCCTATCGACGGGAAAATCTAAAATTCAATTAAATAATCAGTATGACCCGTTGCACAAGAGGTGGCTCTCATGGCCCAAGTGATCTAGTGGATAACGCTTTGGCGTTTGAAACTACGGGCACTGGGTTCGATCATCAGTGGGAACATCATCATCACTCAATGGGGAATGCAGGTACATCCAGATGACGAGTCCCAAATGGGGCGAAATGGGCATCCTGGATTCCACTGCTAGTCACCATCCACCAATTAGACCTTTATTAGCGATTATACAAATATATTGACTACTTTCAACCAATTGACTTTACACTGACATTTACCTAACAATTTTGGACTCAATAAGGGATCTTTGTGGTATATTTCACGATGAAATATGTATTTTTAAATTATTTACTTCATATCTAGTCATGAGAAATAATTTTACTTCTCTACGATCTATTTATACATAAAATGCCTTTCTCTTACTTGCGTCAGTGATTCAATAACAGAATGTTCAACAACCTCCTTTGATTCCTTCCAAAGCACTCATCATCCTTGCCAAGTTTACTAGCCATATCATCGATGCAATTCCACAAACTTAATCCAATGAATTCTTTGCCTTCTTTGCCTAACAACCTAAGCTTAACTTCAGTGTGATTCCCCATCTTATACTACTTCACAAGGCAGATAAATCACAAACATCTAAAGTCAAATATGGCTAGCTTGTCTAAGTCTTCCACTCTTAACAACCATGTCTTACAGTTGTAAAGAGGGGCAGAGCCAGCTGACGAATAGTACACATGTCGTTTAGTCGATAGCCAGATATCACATCTATGCTGGTGATAACGTAAGCAGGCAAATAGCACACAAGCCTTTTGTCTCCCTTCGCAAAGATTTCATCAGCAATCAATCGACTGCAACTGATGCAATTCGAGGAAAAGGTGAATTGATGGACACGCTCAGCCACTTCACTACATACCTTTAAATTAAGAGTTGGTGCAGAGGAGTCAGTCTTGCAGCATCATCTTACGTTTGGTGAATCACTTGGCAAACATACTTAAATTTCTACTCAAAGGTTGGGTAAGTGTCTTACACAAATGGATTAAGCCAAGTGATTTAAATGATCAAAAGAATGGACACGGAGCAAAGAGTACTCTTTTCGATAAATTCATCATCAGGTTCTACAATTATATAAACATTATAATGAATGAATGAGTTAGTCTTATGAACGATATTAATGTTTAAATAACATCAAATTAATGATATTGATAGATTACAGCTGAACAACATCAACATAAAATAAGCTGAATGTCAGAAGAATTATGAAAGATAATAGTATAAATTCATGAATTTATAGTCTCTACTGAAGGCCGGGGTAGAAGTAGGGGCTGGACTTGTTTCTTTTGAACACAGAGCACTGGTTGTTTGAGGCGAATTTCAATAGCCTCTGCTATTGTAGCTATTGGAGCATGCAGTGCTTCAATGTTTTTGGTAACTTATTAGGCACCCGGTATATTATAGAAAAGGATTCTTCTACGCTGGCTTTGTGACCGGTTTGCACCAGATGGTCTAATATCGAGCTGTTAATAATTTTAACTACACCTTTACTTAGCCATAGTGGGATATGTTCTCGAGCACAAAAAATCAAGTTCTTAGAGCAACGGCCAATATAACTCGCTCCACAAGCGCAGTTGAATTGATAGATACAGTTTGAAGTGGCTAGTCTAGGTACTTCATCTTTCAGTCGAGCGTAAATAAATTCAAGCGTACTGTCATATTTTATTGACCATCAGCAGTGCACAGTGGTCAATAAATTTCGATAATCTTACTATGAAATGATAATTGTATCCGGAAATATGTGTAAAAGAGTGTTATATTGGCCATCTAGGATACTGGTTATTAAATTAGTTGTTTTTAGTAGTCAAGACGGAAGACAGCTTACGTAGGTGTTCTAAAGGTCTCATCCTTCACCCAGAAAATTCTGGGTTCTATTTCCCATCCCACCTACTTCAGCCTGGGGAATTTTGTTTTCCTTCACGTTCCCCAGTGGAACATAGGGCTTCAAGCTAGTGTCTTGAAGTTTCTGTAGCAGAGTTTATCTTACAAAATGGGGTTGCTAGCCTCATGCCCAACCTTTCCTCTTCACCAGCATTATTTCTGGCTTAGTGAGGTAAAGGAGTGCGCAGGCCGGGGATCGAATCCCGGACCATGTCCATGGTCGGCGAGCGTCCTAGCCACTATACCACAGCCTGCGGAATTTGGTATTATGATCAACAGTGTAGATTTTAACCTGGAAAATAAGACATCTGCTCCAGGAAATGAGTTCAAGCAAACATCATCATCACCATCAAAATCATAGTATTCAAAAAAGGGGTTAAACGACGAAATCATGAGGTGTAGAATCGTGTGAATCGTTCTCCTCAAAAATTGAAATGAATTTGAATGAAACTGAACTTTATAAGCTTCGGAAATATCAATCACTGTAACCACTTTATATATTTACAGATTTAAATGAAATTGTAAAGAATTGTAAAAAATTAATGCTTTTATCTATATATCACTTATCAACTGAATCCTTCGACAAGAAAGTTATTCAAAGCAATACATATCTATTTTATCAAAAACTGCTCACCATTTGGTAAATCTCTTGTAGTATCATCAATTACTATAATACATCCATCATTCCAATATATACAATATTTTTATATTTGATCACATTTCTAAATGTGGTTACACCTAGCTAACGCGTACTTATAAGCACGTAAGCCTGAAAATAATATCCAGGACTTTCTACTGATTGGCCTCAATTCCTTAACACTTCTGATTGCTATAAGTAGATACACAGAAGTAAATCACTCTTACTCAGAAAAGACAAAAAACAAAACACAACAATTCTTCAAACATTTATATAATAAATAAATCCTTTCAGTTTGTTTTGTTTTGTTTCTTTTTTAGTTATTTTTAATTGCTATCCTATCCACCATTACTGATGATAATGTCAAAATAATGTCAAAGTATATATCTCAAAATGTTTAACTCTATATGAATTACAAATTAGCCTTAAATTTGTTATTGCTCCGACATCATTAGCCATTATCAAAAAAAAAACAAAAAGAGAGAAATCAAAGGAAACAAAAAAGTGAATCTTTGACTGACTGACGTCAGTTAAAGATTAGTTGTTGGTGTAGTATCTATTCAAATATTAAAGTTGGTTTATAATTATTATTGTTTGTTATTTTTCAATTTTATTTTTTTGTTTTTTTGGTGCCTTGTGATTTTATCATTTAACAAGACTGAAATATACATATATATACATATCAAGGCATTATGACTAGAGTTTATAGATCTTAATATCGAATTGATTTATTTGATACAATGATATCGTATATTAGCTATTGGATAGTATCGTTTATCAGTAGACATATAGGACCAGTCCTTTACACATTCTTCTATCAGTTCTTATTATGTAACTTTAGTAGCTATTGTGTTTGAGTAATAAGCATTACATCAGAAGAAGAAGAAGAGCTAAGCATAATAATCTATCTTCACTAACTATGAATTATTATACCATAGTTTATCATGTTAATTAAACAGAAACATCACTAAATGTCCCCAAGATTAAAAAACAAAGTTTTCAAAGTTACTGTTAGTTACACTGGTAAAATATTAAAAAAACTCTAATTATTGTACAATAAGGAAGGTAAACTGATTGTTTAATCTAACGTGTCAAATCACTCGTGCATTGGTAGTTCAGTCTGTTTGTCTGCCTGTCTGTATTCGACATAGAACTTTGCACCGATGTGCGGCAGTTCAAGTCGACACACTCCATGTAGCACACAAAGCAAGAGAAGAAAGTAGAAGAAATGCATAATAATATAGACAGTAAACAGAGGTGAGAGACAGCGGAATAGTAATAACGAAGAACAATATAGTTTCATTGGAAATCATAAGTCACAAAGAGTGAATGCATCTGCGCCAGCCATTGAGAACGATTTTGAGCCATATCACCAATTGTTTCCAACCAGTGGTAGAATGCACACCAACCACGCTTCATGTAGTCCGGGGTTCGATCCCCAGCCGACTCCTAGCCAGTAGTAAACCTAGCAAAGAAGGAAGGTTGGGCACGAAGCTAGTAATCCCATCCCATAAAAAAGAACAACACAACTACTTCAAAGCCTAAAGTGTCAAGTCCTATAAATCTGTCTATCTCCCTATGTGTCTCTCTGTTAAACCGCTTTTAGTATTCTTAGATGGTATTGTGGTGAGAGCGGTCTACTAGCCAAGTGGTGGACATCATGTTGTGGTGAGAGATGGTTGCTGGCCAAATTGGTTGACAGTAATTGAGGTCAAAGGTCAAGGTGGACAGGCGGTTACAGTTAACATATAGATGAACTGACACAGCCACAAGAGATGCAAGGTTAACTTTGTGTGAGAAACAACCAATCAACAGACTGTATTTTCTACTAACATTGACCTACAATAATGTACATAAAAATCTATAAATACGTGTTGATTTTTCGTAATAAACGATCTGTTGCCTGGCCCTTGTCTTCTGTTGTTACAGTATGATTACATTTATGATTTAGATGCATCTGAATCTTGATACTTTTCTTCGCGATACCTGGTATTGTATACCTCATGTCTTTTCCTCTAGATAGTTTGAGAAAAATGAAGAATAGAATAATTGCAGCCATCCAGCCATCAAATTTACATTTGAAGCAGAAACTGAAGAGAAAATCTCATTTTTGGAAGTTCGACTAACAAAGAAGATTGATGGGACTCTTAAAAGGATCAATAAATCGAAAACATAAGTGGAATGGCCAGTTAAAAAACTTTTACATTTGGGTACTCATCAGTCACAAGCGGAACCTGATAATATCTCTTGCGACTAGAATCCGTAGAATATGCAGCCCCGAATCAGCAGAAGAAGAAATCACTCTTGTGAGCAAGACACTACTTGAGGATGGCTATCCACCACGCTTTATAGATAAACACGTAAAGCTAAAAATCAACAGAGAAGAACCCATCTCTGTGCTGAAGCAGATGCTATACATGAGTGTGACTTTCAAGACGACCTTCTGGCCGACATCTTAAGGAGGAGAACATCTAACGTACTGAAAAGAATATTCTCTGCTGTAACATTACGATTAGTACTCTCAAGTCGCCCATTGTTCTTCAACAACTCTAAAGATAAATTATCCTGTATGACCACTTCTATGTGTATCTACCAATTTACTTGCCCATGTGGAGGTCGTTCGATGCGTATTTCATCTAAAAGAGTCAAAGAACATTATCCCGCTTGGCTACGAAGAGGTAAAAGTGGATCAATAAAGAGTGCTATAATTGACCATACATTCAATACGGATCATTCAGTATGAAAGGAGAATTCATTCAAAGTTATCTACAAAATCAAAAGAAGCTTCCCGAAAACGATAAGCTTCCGTATACTTTTCATTGACGAGGCCTTAGCGATCCGGATAGAAAACAGAGAAAACTTCTCCATCCCCTCCTTCTACCTTAGACATAATTCCAAGTTCTACTACTTTGTTAGAAATTTTTGTTGGTTTGTTTCTCTTCGGATTTTTGTATGACATCTTAGTAACATCTTAACCAACTCTTTATTTACTCTTTCTACCTATTACATAATTTATTTTGGACATGTGTCTCCACTAATATCCTTTTTCATGTCGCGCAACCCTCATCAATACTTACTAGTCTTCAACACCCCCCCCCTAGTTACTATTTTGACTATTAATCACATTTTAGAAACATTTTGATGACGTAAACAACAATCCTAACTAATTTTTATTTTTGTTTGACAATCCTAATGTACACACACATGCACAAAATAATTACATATAAATGCGATTATACAGCTAGGTGAATGCATTCACCAAAAAGAGACTCTTAGCTGAACTTTATTGTTCTTATATTCATATCTGGATGGCTATTTTCTGAGAATAGTACTTGCTAAGCAGCGCGATGTATCTCACAGAAGAATCTTTGAGTCACTGTATATTTAGAGGTGACTCTTAACTAATGTGACAGCGATATGCATTATTGTTAAACTACTCACACTCCATCTTCCAAATAAGCCGATAGTAGGACTTATGAAGCCAATCAACAGATAAAAGGAGTATTGTTTGTGAGACTGTTTGAGATAGTCTTGAGTTGGTAGATATTTACTGACGTAGTAATGGGTGATGAATGAAAGTGAAATGTATACCTTATTCTCTGAAGGATTCGAATCGGCAGTTTCCGAATGACTAGTCTGGCGCTTTACCAGTTGAGTTACGAGACTTAACTATTAACAACTAAGTCACTGATTTACTGAAATCATCACGGGCAATGCCTATATATCACATGAGTAAATGTTTGTCACTACAGTGCCTAACCAGATAAGTCTTTTCTTGTGTCTGCTTTTCTCCTCGTTATCTTATTCTAGAAACAAACCACTCGAATTTTATCAGTGCCTGTGAATTAAAATACCGGTTTCTTGATATGTCGATTAAAATAAGTTTAGAAATATTACGTACAAAACAGTTAAATGTAAACTAATAGTTTGACTCAAAATATATTTCTAATGATGATTGTAAAAATAATCAGAATGGCTTATGTTAGATAGCTGGAAGAAATTGTCCAGAAGGCATGCATCTAGATTTAGTACCTTTAGGCATTTATCTACGAGAAGTATCCTTCAACTTTGAAGGAAGTAATATTCCTTCTGGTGTTGAAGCTCATGTCATCCAGTGAATAAGTCAGAGGTGCTGCTACTACTACTGAGTCTCCTACTATCTAGCATCGATCCGAAATTCATTGCAATGGCAAGTCACCTACGTTTGTAACCACTTTGGAAACCTAACCGACAAAATTCAGTCAGCACAAAACACTGAAGTCTAGACAAAAGACATCGGCTACAACCCCGGCAACCAACTATTCAGTTCGTCGATGGCACAGTAGTTAGGACTCTCGCTGACCATGCACATAGTCCGGGGTTCGATCCCCTGCTGACGCACACCTGATATCTATCGTCGGCCTGTGAAATTCGGGTTACCAATATCACATGCTGAAAATTCCATACCTGTACCAAAAATACGGTGTGGAATCAAACTATAATAAAAAATAAAAAAATCAGAGAGATTAAAAGATGGACTTTAAATTAGTGTAAAGAGAAAAAACGTTGATTTAGATACTAATGTTTGCAGAACACCATCCTAAATAGACTAAAATCAATGTATAATCTTTATATTTCCTATTCTGCGACAGTTATTTCACATATAATTCCATATTTGAGCAATCAAATTAAAAGTTAAAATAGTATATATATATATATATATATTTCAAATTGCGTCCAGAAAAATTATGTTACTGAACAACAGTTTCGAAGGAGCAGTGTGAAAATAAGGAAAATTAGTGATATTTAATTCAATTTTAGATTGGACCGAAGTGCTCGGTCTCAGGTTGACATATCGGCTCCTTCTGCAGAAGATTCGACGATGCCTGGGTAATTAATTCGAAGTCAATTGGTGGATGGTGACAAGCAGTGGAATCCAGTCAGGATGCGCATTTCGTCCTATTCGGAACTCGTCACCCGGACACGCCTGCATTCCGCAGTGAGTGACGATGTTCCCACCGAGGCTCGAATGCAGGTACATCCAGTTGATGAGTCCCAAGTAGGAAGAAATGTGCATCATGGATTCCACTGCTAGTCACCATCCACCAATTAACTAAGATAAGTGATAGTTATCGATGCCCTGTATGGCTTTATCTTACTCATCAAATGACTAGCTACGAATAATTAAAAGATTATTTTTATGATTATCAGTCCAGCAAAATAACCATATATAATCCTTTTATTAGGTGCTTTTATACTTGAGAAAAGAAGTTGACATAGTGTGTTTTTGCACCTACAGGATGCCATCAATAAACCAACAACAGACACTAACAGATCAGATTCTCATGAGCCAGTTATCAACAGGATTGTGGCTTATTCTGGAACAGCTGTGAGAAATGCAGTCATGAATTGATTCCATCCCTTGTATGCGTGAGAATAAATGGACTCAGAAAATGGATAACTGTGAGACCACCACCTGTTCACACTCTGGAAGGGAAAGTGGGGTTAAGATTAAAAAATTCTCAGTAGACTAAAGCAGCAAAGCACTCGGATCATATAGTTTGACCTCAGTGCTGTTTAAAGATAAGAGTTATGATTTATCTCTTTGATTAACCAAAATATTACTTAGTGTTGCTGTTTTTCATAGGACTGATTTAGAATATTAGATGTCATACACAAATACACTCAAGTGCTCATGCTGGGTGTAAGTGTGTAAATTATTCGTTGTTTTATATCGAATTTTATACGACTAACAGCAGAGCTTGACGGCACAGTCAGTGAAAAATTTATGAATAAAGGATATATATATATATGTACATTAGTATTCAAGATATTACCATCTCTGGTCACAAATCTACGATCAAATATTGAAACGTCAAGAATGTTGAGCTTTTTTCATTCTCAACCTCAGCTACAAACCTCTTGGATGCATAATGATACCTTAATATACACAATGGTTTTAAAAAAAATTATTTATAGTAGACTATACTAGAGTAAACAAACTTAGAGTGATTGGTTGCAGGATTTTATCATGAGCTGACATCAGTTAGAGAACCATTGAAAAACCTGCAGGAATTACTGGAAAGCTGTTTAGTCCTAGTTTGGGACTCCTCAGCATACTCACTGACCCCACTGCGGTTCGAATCCAGGATCTTCTGGTTACAAGGCGAGCTCTTAGACTATTAGGAAGAAGATATTGCGAGGCAACCAGCAGGTCCTGGGTCCGAACCCCAGTGGGGTGAGTCAGTATGCTGAGGAGTCCCAAACTAGGACGAAACAGCTCTACGGTAATCCCAGGTTTTCCAATGGTTCTCTAACTGATGTCAGCTCATGATGAACCCCTTCAACCAATTGTCGCGACTAAGTTGATAGAGTGCCATTGTAAACCAGGAAGTGGTGGGCAGTCTTACTTTCATTTTACCCTCATCAGTACCCACCACGAACCTCACCAGGGATCAAACCCAAGACCTTTAGGTCACAAGGCAAAATCGCAGACCATTCACTCAACACGATGGAATCCAATGATCCATCAGCTGTAACTTCTGCCAATTCACGACGTAGTTCAAATATCAGCTAATGTTATCGGCTGGTATTTGCCATCACATCCAACTTAGTTGATCCGACGGTCACGCTTTTCTAATAGAAATTCATGCGGCTTCATTCTGTAGTGAGTCACAAGTGAGCATGAGACTAATTTTTAAGTGCTGCTTTTCAAGGACTATACAGCTGTCCAGTACTCACTGCTGGTTTTCAGTGGTTCTCGAACTGAAGTCAGTTCAAGATCAATTTTGAAACTGATCAGATCCTCGCAAAGCAACACTTGGAGATAATTTTTTTGCTAACTAAACTTCATTTAAATGTCAAAATAGCAACTTTCACATTTTCTTTCTGTCCATTGAAGAAGACAGAAATACAAATTTAGGTTAGTTGAGTCATATATTAATGTTTAGAGAAAAGTATGTGCTTTATGAAGATGTACCATGTAATATGATTCTAAGTAAACATAACAGTTTGATTTTCCTATACAATCTATATATATCTTCGATTAATTCATACAGTCAAAGGAATTAAGTTTGTATGTTGCAAAGCAACACTGTCTTTATACAAATCGACTTTTTAACTCATTGACCTATTAAAGTGCAAGTTGTACTCACTGCATAACCGATAGGGAAAACATTTACAAATAAGTTAGCATTTCGCTAACCAGAGTGCATATAAACCAATAAAAAATCTCTAAGTGAAGTATTATCAGTGTTACAAACATTTCTCCCACATTACAAACTTATGAAAAAATTCTTTTCTTAAAACCACTTTGAATCCGGTTCACTGTTTCTTAAGTGGTTGATAGCAGCTAGCAGAGGAATCGAAATCGTACGTTACAGTCTACTTGGAAATCCTTAACTGGACGTATCTGCGAACCCAGTCGGCAGTGTTTTTCCCTTGAGACTACAGCCAAGCCACTATCATTTGAAATTCTAAAGCGTTTATTACTAGGCCGCTGATACCGCACGAAAGAACATCCGGTAAGACATCAGTTCTTTCAAGATCTCACATACGTCTTGCTGATGAGTGCCACCAACCACAAAACCTAAGTCTAAAGTTTCCTTCCTATCGTCTCCAACCATCTAATATCAATGCATAGTGCACCGTAATGTTGAGTCACCCAACTTGGTGACCACAGTACAAACGTGACACCGACACCAAACACTAGATGCACGACATTCACTACGCCTTGGTGACCAATCTACAATCATAAGTGCATTAATAAATTTTTCCAACAAATAGTCTGTATACGCACTAGTGTTGAAATACATCCTGATTTTTTGGTGTGGGTATACTCTCTGAAATGGGTGATCTAACTGCGGAAAGATTCCATTGTCCCTATGGACAACAGCCTCAGTGTTTGCTCCTCAGTCTGGACCACTACAGCAGAAAACACCCATCGCCCCACAGGGGATGAAGCATACAACCTTCAGATTACCAGGCAAGCCCGCTAACCATTTATCCATTTGGATAAAGAGAATGGCTCAGTTAAGTCACACGTCCTCCGCCAACTCAGAGGACACAACTACATCAAAAGCATCCATTCGTTATATAAATCTACATTTTAACATCTTGCTCTTAACGTTATCAAGGATTTCTCTGAAATAAAAATGTTAGCTATCAAACATTTACTGTTGAATAACAATAAAATAAATAATATTTGTCAGAGAGATAGAATCAATTTGACAAAGTGCTTATCAATGTATAAGTTTTAAAAACCGTTTAACAGAAGTCTGCAGGGCACAACTTTTGCTTCTTTAAAGTATTAAAATTCTGTCTGTAATGTAACGTTGTATTGTATATTACAGTGGCATGTGATTCAGATATGCTGAGTATTATGCATATCAAATAATATAGCGATTTACTAATAATAAGTGTTTCAAAATACTAATACCTCATTCTATACCAGCTTGATTTCTCATCTATCACCTACTGTAGGAAATAATGATAAAGTTTTATTGGTAAAAATATCTTTTCTGAAATTCAGGTTAGTTTTCTTTATCTCATTCAGTAGCTTCTAAAAGGAAGGTAAATGCACATATTTCGAAGTTTGAACACAGTATTACCGTTATTGTTATTATTATTATTGTACTAATGTTTTCTTATAATCACGTTTTTATTTGACTGTTAAACTAGTTTTGGTCAAAACAACTACTGTGGTACAAAAAAAGAACATATAAACACAGTTTAAAGATAAATTACAGTTGTCTATTGACAGTTATGTATTTGTGCTGCATATATGGCGAAAAGATGGTTGTTTTATTTCACAATCACTGACTGAATCACTGCATAAAAACTGAAAGATTCTAAATACTGACAGTATATAATGATTAATATTACTACTACTTAAAGGAACAGTAAAGTAGATAATTTAAAAATATAAACTAAAATAATATTTCAGGCTTGATCACGGATTGGTATCAGTGAGAGGAGCATTGGAAACCAGCTAGGAGTACTTGATAGCAATTTCGTCCTAGTTTAAGACTTCTCAACAGTACCCACCTCTACAGGGATTCGCGAACTCAAGAACTAGTTACAAGGTTAGGGAGCTCGTTGATCATTCAACCATCAGGGCCAACCAATTCAATGGCCCATAAATCCCGACTAATGCCAATTCTTGATTTTCAGCACGATTACCAGCCGGTTTCATAAGCGAGTATTTGTCTTCAAAACCCGACCCCACAGATCGTGACTTCTCAAATAGAACTCGAGGCAACTTCGTTCTGGACTCCAGAAATTACTGGATAGCTAATTCGTCCTGTTTATCAGAACCTAAGTTAATTAATTCATTTTATTTATATGTGAACTAAAATAAGTATCTTAAATTTTTGATCACATTAGGGCAGTAATCCAAAATACTAGATTCAATGTGCTGTGCTCCAAGTCTGTTATTATCCAAGTTAGATCATAGACTGATATCGGTTGAAGAAACACTGAAATTCAAGGAGTACTGGACACCTGTTTAATCCTAGTTTGGGACTCTCCATCAGTACACATCCACCGCGTTTCGAATTGATGGGTGCTGAAATTCATGGGCCATTGGATTGGTTTCCAGTGGCTGAATGATAGACGAGCTCACTCCTCTTGTAATCAGAATTTCCTGGGTGCGGGTGCGGACAGATGAAGAGTCCTAAACTAGAGCGAAACGGTTTCTCAGTACTACCATCTGATCTTCATTGGTTCTCCATGTGATGTCTGTGATCAAACTTGAAGCAAATCAAATCCCTACAAATTAACTCTTGAAAATAAAATTGATAATCTCAGGATGCTTTTTGATACGAAAAAGTCATGTCTTTCATTTGTTTTTATCAAAGTTTTAATTTACTCATGAAAAAAGCATATTTTTCTTAAATTTTTCAGTAAGAATTTTGTTAAGCTCATAAATATAAATAGAAAGTGTGACTTTCAAATTATATAGAGATATATGATGCCCTAACCAGATTATTTGAAATTATAAAACGTGCTGTGATTTCACAAACTGACATCAGTTGAACAACCATTGAAAACGAAGGAGTATTGTCCTAGCTTAGTTACCCATTACCAACTAACTTATTTACCTCTTGTCTTTATTACGCAACTTGTCCTTTTATGTGTCTAAACACCTCGTGTATGTAAGTAATATATGTGTAATTACTGAGTACTATTTATTCTTTTTTGGAGTCTCCTATTAACTGACATTATGTCACCTTTGGAAGTACACATGTTCTAAGTAAACATTGTTACGTTTTATGTAGAGGAAAAGAAAAAAAATCGATAAAATAAAGTGGTCTCATTCTGTGGAAACTGTTGTTCTTACTTTATTTGAAGAGTTAAGCGCTACCTAACTACAACCGAATGAATAAAAGAGATGGGTTTCGCCAAAACAGAAGAAAACGTAACTTATCTGACATGCGCAATAGCATATTTCGAATATTCTCATATAACGCGTCCTTGTCATATATAAAAACCGTAACTGAACCAGCATAGGTCGAAGTGTTAACTTAGGGGTTAAAATTACAGATAAGAGATAAGAAAAGAGGAAGCGGGAGAATATTACTATGTAAATAATCCCTCGTCTTAAAATTAAATTACTACAACATTTTGACATTAGTAATAAATAATTCTGTAGTGCATAAACAGCCTTTGCATGGCTAGGACTTCAACAAATTTAAGTATTTAACCTAAGGATCTACTTACTAGAACTCCAGGGAACCTCATTCTGTAATGACTCACTAAGGGAACATTAGTTAATCAATTTAGATTAATTGAATTAATTAGCTTGAAATAAAGCGTACCAATTGCAAATCAACACTTGTAAACTTTAGTTTGTCAATAAATTAGTCACTGAACAAAGTCATAACAAAGTATTGTGTATATATTGACTAATAAATAACAACTGATATCCTCTTGATCCAAATGGTCTAGTTTGGAGTTTCAAACAATGGTTCCTTGAAATGAACTCCAGTGGGAATACTATCACTCACTAGGGATATAGATACATCCGGGTGACGACTTTCAGATAGTGTGAAATGCGACTCGGATTAAATTTGTAACCACAATCAACCAAGTAGTGTTACAATGTAATTCACTGTCTTTATATTATTTACATACATGAACACACTATAAAAATCGTGGAATACAGTAAAGAAGCAGCCATTTAGTAATGACTCCATTTCTAGGTATAGATTGTGGATATCAGTAGTAGGTAAATCAAGAAAGTAGACAGACTACTATTGGCTTTATTTTCAAATACCATATTATTAGCACACTATCTAGAATAATTCATTTTTTCCGGGGTGATGATTAGCCAAGAAAGACAATGTGAGAGAGAAGGTAATTATTACCCTGGCTTTCACTGTTTGTCTTCTTTTAGGTTTTTCAATGCTTTTGATGCTTCACTCATTCATCCTTCAGTTTATTATTACGATAATGGTTTCCCTAGGCTCCGAGTGGAATATAGAGCTTAAACAACGCATCTCAATTCCATCCTGATCCCTATAATCCTATTTAGTTGGCTCCACGATTGCCCATAGCTTCTCATCTCCTCTTCACACAATTTCCTCCATGTCACCCTTGGACTCATGCTCAACTCGCCATTTCCAATTCGAGTCCCATCTCCGTTTCCCTCCTACATATCTGTTAGGTAATAAGTCCTAGTTTGGTTTATTCCAGAGTTCTCTGTTGCTAACCATGTCTACTAGGCCGAATGACCTTCAGTATTGAGTGAAGGCAACTGTTAATGAAAGTGTGAAATCCGTTGGAAGTGCTTTTTGTGATGCTTCAAATCTCTGAACCATATAGCAGAACTGACTGACTTGATATTAACATCGAAAATCCAAATCTTGTTCAGTAGATTTGTAGATTCAAACTGATTTCAGAGTAATGCAGTTCTTTCTTACCTTTTCGACTCTGCCTTTGACATATTAATCCGTGTCTCCTACAGTTGAAACGATGCTGCCTAGATAAGTGATGGTGACTGGTTGTTGTTGTTGTTGCTGCTACTGCTTCTGGTTAGGTATCTTCATCACCTCTATCTTCTCTATGTTCAACTAGATCTCGTGCCATTCTTCAGTATTATTATTGTTCCCTTTAATTCCTAGAGGAACATAGGCCTTCAGCCGTGCGTCTCAATTGCGTTCGCTTCTCTGCTAGAGTCTTCACCTGGCTCCAAGTCTGCTCACACGCTTTCATCTCCTCTTCACATCACCTCCTCCAAGTCACCCTTGCACTGACGACCAACTCGCCGCTTCCCTTTCGGGCTCCATTCGAGCGATGGCTTGTCGAGTGATATCACTTGGTGGTTTCCTCAGAGTATGTCCAATCCATCTCCATTTCTTCCTGCATATTTGTTTCACAATCGGTTCCTGCTGTGTTGGTTCTCTCCCAGAGATCTCTGTTGCTGATCTTTTCTGGCCGGCCATCTGATCTTGAGTATTGAGCGAAGACAACTGTTAATGAAGGTCTGTAGTTTGTTTGAGATGCTCTTTATGACGCGCAGTGTAAGTCTCTGATCCGTATAGTAGCACTGACTTCACATTGGAGTTGAAAATCTGGACCTTATTTTTGATGCTGAGTGTAGTTGACCTCCACACAGACTTGAGAGTAGTGAAAGCTTGTCTTGCTTTTCCGATTCTTGCTTTGATATCCTCGTCAGTTCCGCCTGTAGTTGAAACGATGCTTCCTAGTTGGGTAGGTAAAAGAGGTTGTTTCTTTCAGGTTCCTTCCATTTATGCTGATTGTTGTCAGTTGTTGTTGTTGCTGCTGTTGGTGTTGCCCAGGAATCTTCATCACCTATGTTTTCTCTATGTTCACCTGAAGTCCTATCTTTGATGCTTCTTCTGCCAAGTTGTTGCTTTTCGCTTGCATATCTCCCAATTTGTGGGAAATCAGACATATATCATCGGCGAAGTCCAGATCCTCCAAGTTTTTTGTGTGAGTCCATTTTATGCCTGTTTCCTCATTGCCCTCATTCCTCATTCTTCAGTATGCCGATTATTAATCAGCGTATTTTCTGCTTAATACGATCATTATTACTATTTGTAAGTACACTGCACAAACTAGACGTGTCCTCTATCCAACTACTTTTTATCCCTGCTGTTAATTTGCTTGGTAATCAGGGAATATGTAAGAACAAGAACTTCCATCTAAGCTACAAATCTTCTCTGTCACTTCAAAACATCTAATAGTTTAATATAATAATAATATTATTATTATCATTTCAGCAAACATGTGAATCATATGTGAAATATGCTGTGAATAAAATGTCGTTTTTTTTTAATTTTCACTAAAAAATTTCAAGAATTTTTGAAAAAAAAAGAAATTTACACTGAATTTTTTTTCAACATCTAGATAAGAACCAAAATGTTTGACACATTGCTTTTTCGAAATAAAAAAAAATCTACTCACTCAACTTTGCTTTGAAATTACTCATCTGATAACCATTTTATTATTATTATTTCTTTCATTAGTGCTGTCAAAGCACCACATACATACACGTTAATTACTATACGCTTAAAAGTGAACATTTTATTTACCTATTCTTGAGACAAACAATTCAAACAGTGGTGTGAACACGGGCAGTAATTTTGCTCGAAATATTACCAATAACAAAACTTATCATTGTGTGTAAACTACTGAAATATAATTATACTTTATTTGATCGAATCCACAATGCTCAAACTTTTTACTGACATTGATGAATAGTGTTTCTAGTCATCAATTTCTTTATTATATTATTATTATTATTATTCTAAAATAAAAGTTTCTTCGGATCGGAAACAGACAAGATTTAGATCAGATCATTTATTTCATGTTATGTTAATACGGTAGCTCAGTAATATTTCTTACTTCTTTTTCTAAATGTTTCACAGTGCTACACAGAGTCAGAGTCTCTCAATATCATACAAAGGGACTTCGCATACACCATCTGTACATAGCTGAAGCATTAGCTATTCGGGACCTGAAACCGGACCTCTGCATTCAAAAGCGCTACATATATTCATTCGCTCTATCGCAGCCAGAGCAAATTTCTTACAATAATTTGGCTTCTTATTGTTATGTAAGTTTACTATTATTGTGATTATTCTCTTATCATTATTATTCCCATTATCCATATTTTATTATCACTCTATTACTGTTTATCAATAACATTGCGTTTTCATACAAACTTTATATAGAAAAAAACACTTTATCGTCTTCCTACCTAGTTCCTGTCCATCCTACACAATCTTACTGATGAGTCATTATCTCACACTTATTACGTCATGCCAACTTTTGCCTCTATTTTAACTTCTAATGAGTCATCCCATCTAGGTTACACCCTGCATTGCGTAATACCTTTTTAGAGGATAAATTTTACTAGTATCTGATTGGTCTTATGATTTCTTTGTTAAATATAATTACGATTCTACAGTAGCTTATGAAAATGAATCGTCGAAAAGGGTAAATTTTCTTTACTGTTTACGTAGGTGGCATAGTAGTTAGGACGCTCGCCGACCATGCACATAGTCCGGGGTTCGATCCCCGGCCACAGACGCACTCCTTTACTTCGCTAAGCCAGAAATAATGCTGGTGAAGAGGAAAGGTTGGGCATGAGGCTAGCAACCCCATCCCGTAAAATAAACACTGCTACAGAAACTTCAGGCCACCAGCTTGAAGCCCTATGTTCCCCAGGGGAACGTGAAGGAAAAAAAATGGTCATATCAATTTACTCACACAACTTTTTTGCTTCATTTATATACATGTGTGGAATTGACGAGATATTTGAATAGAAATCAATATGGGATAATGTACATTCAGAAATAATAATACGAGTGTTATTGATCAATTACAATCAGATGGGAAATAAGACGAGTGTTTTTATAGTCATAATAAGTTACTTCTTAGAATGTTGTGATGTGTTTGAATTGAAATGGAATTTTAAGATTATTTATTATCCTCCTCTGATTTGACTGACTGGTGGTAATAATATCTTCCATGTTTCTGGTATTTGCATTGAATCATTTCTGTTGCATGTGTTGGGTGTAGACTCAGTGAACCAGGATTCAGTCTACACCCAACACATGCAACAGAAATGACTCAACGCCAATACCAGAAATAGGGAAGATATTATTACCACCAGTCAAATCAGAAAAGGATAATAAATAATCTTAAAATTCCATTTCAATTCAAACACATCATAACATTCTAACAAGTTACTTATTAGGACTATAAAAACACTCGTCTTATATCCCATCTGATTGTATTTGATCAATAACACTCATATTATTATTTCTGAATGCGCATTATCTTATATTGATTTTTATTCAAATGTCTAATCAATTTTACTCGTGCATATAAATAAAGGAAAAAGTTGTGTGAGTAACTTGATATGATTATGAGTGGCAATAATTTGTGCTCGAAACGTGGTCATCATTAAATATTACTGTGTAACACTGTGCGACTTATCAATATAAAATATAATCCATAATGGAGTTATACTCCACCACAGTTCTTAAGTTTTATACTTATATCAATATGCTGAGGTGACATAACACATAGACCTTCTGAGTGGAACTTGATTAGTAAACGAGGAATAGAGCATTCATGACCAAAATGAAGAAGATTTCGTGAAGAGGAAATGGTAGTCATGGAGCCCACTAAAATTGATGGCATATAAACGAGTAGAATATTTCGCTGAAACTTAATGTTCCACTTGAAACGCTAGGAATAATTAGTGATAATACTGGATGTTACACTCTATCACAATAAGTCTGAAGTTCGGTTACTTTTGTTCAACATTTATCGATAAGACACCAAAATAAGCCCCATGGAAGAAAAAGCGCACAAAGCTGAGTATTAATAAAGGGATTTCGTTTGATCTTGTCTCTACTAAGAATTGTGTATGTTATCTACCTTTTCATCAAATGTCTTTCTAACAATAAAAGATGCCTGATTGTTCGACTTTAAGGCGTGACTGGTACATAAGCTTAATCATCATTTACATATATAAATTTCACATTCGAATAATATTATTTGTAGAACTGTGAAGAGTAAGCAAACAATTGCCTGAGTAAAGAATCTTTGATCATTCAACTTTATTTTAGCATTGTTAAATGCAAACACGAAAGATTTTCAGAAAAGACAAGATGACAGGAATGTCTTATGCTGCATACATGTAAACGTTTAACCGATAAAGATTAGTATGCTAGGAGTAAGATGTTATTCAGCTATCTTTCTTTTATTTAATCGTTTTAGCAAAACATTTTTTTACCCAATTACTTCAAGATTCAGAAAGTATGGCGATTTGTACATTGACTGGATGCAACCAGTGTCACGAGTATAGACCTCGGTGTTGGTGCTGACTGTATTTTATGAGTCACGTTCACGAGTTAGATGCCAAGTTAGGTGACTCACCAACACGGTGTACTTTAAACTGTTTGGAAGCAATTGGCAAGAAGCTCTAGCCCTACGATTCATGTATGCATCCATTATTGCCCTGCAAGAGGTCAGTCGTGAGCCCGGATACCTAAGAAGTATTCTGTTTCAATTTGGCACTGAGTGGTGAGGCTTCGAATCTTCGAAGGGACATCCATTTTTCTAACGTTACAGGTAAACCTTGCCAACAGGTACGAGTGTTTTCAACCGTTCAACACCATTGTCGATTTGTGACATAGGCACACAGAGATGCTCACTAGCAACTCACTCTATACAGTAGTCATCAAGTCATGTAAAAGAACAGTTACTCGCGTGTGGCATTGGAGAGTGGTTCTTCTATATGTAACGTGAATTGTCAGAAGTCACAATTCATTGGCCACTGGATCGAATCTCAGTGACTGAATAGTCTACGAGCTTGTTTTTTAACCAGAAGGTCCTGGATTCGAACTTTGATGCATCGGTACTTGATACATACTCACAATTTATCTCATTAGTCTGTCAGTCTGATATATATATGTACACAGTTTATATCATTAGTATGTAGTCAGAAAAAAACAAGTGTCATGTCACATGATGTGGGCATCAACCAATCACAATACAGTATGCAGTCAAGGCTTACTATTCAACCATGTGACTGAATCAATAAATACCATATATATATTTGTACCCTGAAACAGCCTCTCTCTCTCTCCTACCCCGTGGGAGACTTTGGATTTTACTAGTTCAGTCGGGGAATAATTGATCAGGAAATTATCCAGCATCCATCATCGTAAATTAACATTCACATTTATACTCGGCGCCATCATCACAGGAAACTGATGAAGAGTCCCAAACTGGGACGAAACACATTCCATACAGGTTTTCCAATAGTTCTGTAACTGATGTCATCCATCAGCTTGTGATCAAACCTGTAACCAATCAAATCCTGGCATACCAACACACTTGATAATTATTCACATTGAGGCGACTGAATAATTTATTCACAATTTTAAAATAAATTTTATGAATATTAATTCAGAAGTGTGTGTAAGAAAGCGGTAAAAACATGTAACAACTGCCGACTACAAAATTAATCTTGAAGAATGTAAAATAACCTTATATTCTTAAGGTATTTAACAGAATTCATTTTAGGAAAAAAAAATTATAATTTAATCCTTTATATGCTGAATAAATTAATACTATTCAGTGTTTGAAAATGAAACATAATTAAGGTGTGTGCTGTGCTCATTGAATTTTTGGCTGTGCTAAAAATTATTTTACGCTTACTGTTTTAAACACATGATTTTTGGACAGTAATTAATGTCACATATACATACATATATTATATGTAAAGAGATTTCATCAGTCAGCTGACTGACGGAAACTTCACAATATTTAATGACTTTCAAGAAAAAAAATACCCTGTTTTTATCAGCTCTTATGAATTATCTATTCTCCAAATGTTATAAAGTGTTCTTAATTTTAGAATAGAACTGTTTTCGAAACTTGTTTCTAAAATATGAAAGAAATTCAGATTAGTTATTTAATTTAATTTAGATTTTCCTGTCGATTGAGTAGACTGAAGTGTTCGGCGTTAGATTGACATGTCAGCTCCTTGTGCAGATGCTTCCACGATGTCTAGTCATGTAGCAATGGAGGAATCCAGGATGTGCATTTCGTCCTGTTTGAAACTCATCATCTGAATGTACCTGCATTCCTCAGTGAGTGATGGTGTTCCCACCGAGGTTCGAACCCAGTGCCAGAAGTTTCAAAGCGTCATCCACTAAACCACAACTAGACAACGAGAGTACAAGTAGCCGACATGTCAACCTGAGACTGAAGACTTCAGTCCAATCAATCGACGGGAAAATTTAAATTGAATTAAATAATTAATAAAACCGGTTGCACAAGAGGTGGCTCTCGTGGCATCCTGAATTCCATTGCTAGTTACCATCCACCAGCTTGCATTCAGATTAGTATTTATAAAAACGTTTGTCGATATAAATATAGAGACAGCTAGGAGATAACCTGTATGACGTATATGTCTCATTAATGCTAATAATTGTATTTCAGTGCTAGCCGTCTCTGTCATGAGTTTAACATATCTCCAAAGTAGAGATAATGTCTATAAGGGGTAAACATTATATCACTAGGTTACAGACTATAATGTTTAATATAGCAAAAATATTCATTCAGACATCTATAAAACACAAAGTAATCGAGCAAAGAATATTCTTTTCGATAAATTCCTCTTCCAGGCTCTACAATTATATATACGTTTATATACACAGAATATTTTAAATTAGTAGTTAATAACAATATTTTTTTTATTTCCTTCATGTTCCCTAGTGGAACATAGGGCTTCAAGCTAGTGGCTTGAAGTTTCTGTAGCAGTGTTTATTTTACAGGATGGGGTTGCTAGCCCCATGCCCAACCTTTGCTCTTCACCAGCGTTATTTCTGGCCTAGCGAGGTAAGGGAGTGTGTTGGACGGGGACGGAACCCCGGACCATGTCCATGGCCGGCGAGTGTCCTAACTGCTATGCCACCAACGTACAATAACAATATTAGCGTTTTTAAGTAATATCGATTTGTAAAGTATGATCAATGCTATTACAGTTCATTAAAGATGCTTAAATTATAATAATAATAAAGATATAATAGCGAATAGAATATCAACTAAAATCAGGGGAATTTCACAAACATTCTGGATTATTCAAACCTGGATGGCCAAGGTAATGATAATGACTGAACTAACTTCTTTTGGGTGCATAAATTAGGCTTATTAATATGGATCCCCACAGCCTCAGCAATATTTAGAAGTCGAACTCTTAAAGCGAAATTGAGATTCGTAGGTATGCGGTAAATGACCCTGAAAGCATGATTAACGTCAATCCTGTGTTCTGTCTCCACAAGATGAGCCACAATAGCGCTGCGAATAGATTTTGTTTGTCTTTTGCTTAACCAGGCGGGGTGATGTTCGGAAATTCGTCGCGAAACATGCCTAATTGTACGGCCTATGTAACTGGCTCCACAGGAGCAGTTAAATTGGTATATACACATGGAAGAGGCGAAATTAGGCAGTTCGTCCTTTATTCCCAAACGTAGATCTAATTATCTATTATAAAGTTCCATGTCGCTGAAAAAACTGCAGTCTACGAAACCTTGAAATGTACACTCATTGAGCACTAAAGAATAACCAATATCATGCATCTACTGACTACTTAGCTGGGTGACTCAACATCCCTGAGTACTTGGAGTGGATATCAATCTCTAGTTAAACGTGATCACTACTCACCACTGATTATCTTTTTTGTTTTAGTTCTTCGTTTGATATAACTTTATGTTCAAGAGTAAATTTAGCTTTATCATTTTTCTCACCTAATCAAGATAAGGTGTAACATCAATGTGAAGTGCACTGACTTTTCAATATAAAACTATGCACACAATAATTAAACAGCAGCATTTCAAGTTTCCATACACCATAGAAATATACATAAAATTAGCAAAAGAATACTGTAATAAAGGAAATGTATAGCAGGAAGAATTAATACATTGAAAATAGTAACAATTTAATTGATCTGAGAGTTCATAAAAAGTGAGTGCATTTTGTGCCATTCAGAACGATTTAAAGTGATATCATCAACAATCACCAATTACTGAATCTTACAGTCTCGAGGATCTCATTCAGACACAGTTCATATCTCTCCATTCGACCAAAACCAACAGTAAAAAGTTTCCTGCAATGATGCTGGTGTTTTGATTTAATCACTCTTAACTTCTACCCAACCTAATCTGATGTCAACTAATACTCAAGTAAGGGGTGTTTATATCTGATATGATTTTATATCACAAATTTAAATATCACCTTTGTAAAAACTGTTTTAGGTAAGTTTCATTTCCAATCTTGTCAAGTTTTTACTCATTTTTATTAAAGATTTTTAATGTAATAATAATAATAATTTTTAATAATAACAGCTTTATTCCAAACAGTATTTGTGGTACAGGTATGGAATTTTCAGCGTGCATTACAATATTGCATCTAATTACCTCATAAATTTTATAAGATTTTAAAAACAAAAAGCAACAACAACAAAAAAAATAGATAAATAAAAAGAAATAAAAAAAGAAGAGCGTTGCATTCACATTTTAAACAATGCACCACAGGAATATGAAATATAAACTTAGTGTGTAATAGAATATGTGAGCAACAATATAATAGTAACAAAGAAAGGAGAACATAAGCTAATGGGAACTATTTGTTAGAGTGCCGCAGTAAGTTGATCGTGTCATACCTAATGGATTTCTCATTACATAACAGCTGTACCAGATAAGGTATTGTGGAGTTTTTGTACTTGATAGTCCTAGCATATAGCCTCCTATAGTTGCTTATAATTCTACCAGATGAAATGCAAGGAGAGAGCTGCGTATAGAGAGGATGCCCGGGGTCTGACAATATAGTATTCGCTAGTTTCTTACATGACATTATATGTCCATCCACAATAGTGTTAACCAGTTGGCTTAACGAAATCCCACTTCCCCTACTAACAGTTTTTAGTGCCCTACGCAGCAAAGCAAAATCTTTCTTAAGTAGTCCAGGAATGATTAATGGAGAGCAGTAAAGAGGAATGGGTAGAACACAAGAATTGACAGACTGAGAAAGCAAAGACTGCTTTATACCAGACTACCTTAAGTTCCTAACGTAGAACGTTAAGCGAAACATCTTCCTAGTAACTAGCAAGATGTGAGAGGACCAGGAAAGATCGGAGGAAATACTCAGTTCAAGGTGCTTGAAATTAGATGTAGTTTCAATCTCTATGTCGTCAATGATAGTGGGCCATGTGAGCTAGCTAGTTGCTGTAGGTCACGTTTTCGTCTGAAAGTGAAATTTACTACCTGACATTTGGACGGATTCAGCTAAAGGCCAATTGAAGAGGACCACTGACTAATTTCCGACAGAAATTTATTTAATTTGGAACAATCTGACTGAGAGTTGACAGTCATAGAAACAGAGAGGTTATCAGCATACTTAACAAAAGTGGCCACGTCAGAATGAGGCAAGTCATGTAAGAAAAAAGAAAACAGTAAAGGAGGAAGAACAGCACCTTGAGGAACACCAGCTAAAGTAAGTGAGATAGTGGAGGACTTTCCATTGTAGACGGTGTACTGCTTCCTATCAGAAAAATAGGAATGCAACCACTTATTTGTCCATCTATCAGCCTGTGTTGCAGCAAGCTTACTTAGGAAGAGAGACCTAGGTACAGAGTCAAATACAGATGTGTAATCAAGGAAGGCATACCTAACGTATTTAGCTCCTCTATCTGAACTAGACTATATTATGATAAAGGACAACAGCAGCATCTAAGGTACTCCTACTATGTTTATAAGCAAACTGGTTGATGTCATTGAAAGGCATGATTCAAAAAGGAAATATAATTCATTGGTTAGAAGCATATATGTTCATTGAATAAAAACTTTCAATGTTATTTTATTCCTTTTGTTGGCGGCCTACTTAAAACTTGGGCTACCAAAATATTCCATCTCTCTATGGCATATATTTCCTCTTGTTCAGTTTGTATAAACCGATTAAGATATGACCTCGAATGGTATTATCTACTCTTGTTTGTATACAAAGTGTTTACAAGCTTCTGATTCGCAAGTTTCTACTAAACTTGTGAAGTACCTGATTGTGGTTGGAAACGAGTTCCAATACATGAGATAACTGTTTTTCACTTATGTCCCTGGGTCTCAAAATGTGCTTCTGAACACCTTACAATTGGCTTTCAACTCGATCGATATCGTGAATTTCTTGAAGGAGACAAAGTAGATATATCATCATAATAGAGTGGTTTGTGCTTCAGCTTAGAGATGATTGTGTCACAAGATATACTGTCAATTCATATTTTACTTGAAGATATTATACGAGGGGAAAATATCATGCAATAAACTCCTCTGAAAATGCTGTGCATTTTATAAATACTGTCCAGAATAAAGATATTATTGTTATTAACATAGGGCTTCATGCTTGAGCTTTGAAATTTCTGTAGTAGTGATTTTTATTTTTACGGTGTGAGGCTGCTAGCCTCACGCGCAATCTCCCCTCTTTACCAGCCTTTTCTACCAGCTCAGCGAGGTTTAGGAGATCACCGGCTGAGGATCGATTCCCGAAATGCGTGGGTGGTTGGCGAGCGTTCTACCGCTGAACCACTGTTATTTTACGAGTTGTATTTGGTTGCATAAATACTCTGAAGATAAATGATATATGGTAGTTACTAAGTGCGTGTCGGTGGCATAGCGGTTAGGACGCTCGTCGGTCATGAACATGGTCCGGGGTTCGATCCCCGGCTACCGACGCACACCTTTACCTCGCTAAGCCAGAACTTTTAAAGCTGGTGAAGAGGAAAAGTTGGGAATGAGGCTAGCAACCCCATCCTGTAAAATAAACACTGCTACAGAAACTTCAAGCCACTAGCTTGAAGCCCTATGTTCCACTGGAGAACGTAAAGGAAAAAAAAAGTTACTCAATGATTGATTTCCACGTACTAAAAAATTGTCTAAAATCTTCATTACTGCAGGAATATGAATGCCGTAGACATTATCTTAGCTCCAAGAATTAATGAATCTTTAATCATTACCTTATTAGATATTTTTCTTAATATTTCAGATTCAAATATTAGAAGTATAATAGCATGGGAAAGATGGTATAACATTTAAACTTGATAACTACTTCAAAACGTCTCAATACAATGTCAGTTAAAAGTTTGAGCATTGTGGAATAGATCAAATAAAGTATAATTATATTTCAATAATTATACTTTATTTGGTCTTAATACATCTTTGCTACCTTTTGGACCTGAGAAATTAACTTTTTCATCATTTTGTCAGCTAGCTGTATTTGTTTCAGTTTATACCAAAGATTACTATCAGTTGGAGAAACATTGAAAACCCGGAGATTGCTGGGCAGCTGTTTCATCGGCTGTATGCACCTGCTGGGTTTCGAACCCAGGACTATCAACCAATTTCATGAATTGTCAGAAGTTGAAATTCGTGAGCCATTGAATCGGGTCCCAGTGGCTGAATCATATACGCGCTTGCCTTGTAACTGAAAGGTCCTGGATTTGAAACCCAGTGGGTGTGTATTGTCGATGAATCCAAAACTAGGATGAAACAGCTGTCCAGTACTCCCTGGCTTTCGATGGTTCTCTAACTGATATCAATCCATGGCATAGCCTGAAACAAATACATTCCCTACAAATTCATTCTAGAAAAGAGCTATCTGTATATTATTTTCTTCAGGAGTTGGGTTTATGAGAACTTGGTCGATTTCAAATCATGGAACCATTAAAAACTGAGAGGAAAATGCAAAACAAAGAAGCTTTAAAAAGCTGTTACTCCTTAGTTTCAGACACTTCAGCAGTATTCAACTGTGGGCCCTGCTAATATGCATATGCACTACTCATCTAATGGGTGCAAATGAAATAACCAATGAAATTTTGTCATCAGCAGTCTGAATTATAACACAAGGCTCACTTTTTGAAAAGTTCAGAAAGAAGGTGAAACACCCTTTCCCATGCTTCCTAATTTCAACTGGTTCTTTAACTTTATATTTTTTTCACCAGAAAAATCAACTATCAGGACTAATTTATTGATAACATCAGGAAAGATTGGGCTAGTTTACTGCAATCACGTAGAACATAACTTTTTTTTCTACCTTCACGTCATACTTACAGCCATAACAAATATCTTTGGAAAAAAACGACTATCAAATCACTACCATTATTATTACCTTTTTTTAAAAAAAAAATTTCGCATTTGAAAAGATTCAGTAGCATTCGTCATATGTGATGCATTGTTGAATACCATGAAATCAAAAGAAAATCTCTTTTCTAATATTACAAAAAATTAATATCTGTTAATTACATCAATGACACATGCAAATGGTATTCAGTATCTACGACTTTTTTCAAATAAAAAAACACACAATTATTTCAAATAATTTCATTTTTCATATTTGTCACAGCAACGTAATACACTTTGAAATGGAATAAAAATACAGATATACAGATATACTACTGTTTTCTGTATTTTACAACGAATACAAAGTTTAACAGTCAGTCAACAATCCATTATTTACTAAGTCAATCTTGATATGTCCCATTGAATAACTGCACTGAAATGTTCGACCTCTCTTAATATATTGGCGCCCAGGACGGGAGTTTTCATGATATCTAAAGTTTAACTTGAAGTCTGATTTTGTTGATGGTGACTAGTAGTGGAAGCCAGGCCGCTCATTTGGCGTTATTCAGGACTCGTTAGATGAACGTCTGAGAG
>OX235271.1:166422107-166576006 GCA_944472155.2 Trichobilharzia szidati
TATCGTTTTCTTTGTTTAACTATAGGCTCTATTGTTTGACGTATCTCTTCTTGTGTTTCTTCACTTAATTTTGATGATTTGAGTGTTGATTCAAGAGCAGCGAAGAAGTCTGTTTTCGAGGCGTCTTCAGTGTTGTAGTTTAATCCTTTTTGAAGTAGTTGTTGTTCCATTTTTGACAGCGGCTGTTTTGATAAATTGATTACGCAATCGATTGTATTGTTCGGCTGTTGTTTTTTGATTTTGGTTAGCTTGGTTCTGAGAACTTTCCCTCTACGTCATCTACAAGATAAGTTGCAACGACTGCGACAAACATTACATTGGTCAAAGTGGACGCCCTCTTCGTCTTCGCATTCACGAACACAAACTAGCTGTCAAAAGACACGACATACACTCCCTCATATCACTACATGCAGACAACCACGGGCACCAATTCGACTGGGACAATGTTCAAATCTTAGACAAAGGGAACTGCGAAAATGCCGGAGAATTCCTAGAGGCCTGGTATTCAAATGAATCAGCAATCAATAGACACATAGAGATTGACAAAATATACCAATCCATACGAAGAAATTCACACAAAAACAAAGTCAAACTTCAGGTCAAGGAAACAGTCAACACCAAAACAAGTGAACTAGAAAGTGAGAAGTCACACAAAAACAACCAATCACGTTCAAGGTTAGCAGAAGGAATGACTAACGACATTCAGACCAAAGAAGCAGCCAGCACCGAGACAAGCAAACTAGGGGGTGAAATGTTACACGAAAACAACCAATCACGTTCAAGGTTACTAGAAGAGATGACTAATAAACTCATAGAGAATTCTAAAAGCTCACTTCACATCGAAGTATGCGCTGAAGATGTTGCTCAGTAGAGCAATGAAAGCTTCGCAACCGAATCATCCAGCTCAGAGAACACAACCACACCAAAGTCATCCACCTGAGCTACAAATCTTCTCTATTATATTTCTTAGTTCATAAACATTTATCGCTTAGTTGCTATGGATGTGTATCTAGATTTTCTGACATTGAAAGTGTTCTGAAAAAATCTGGTTTCAAATGCCAGATCCCTGTTTTCTCGTCAGTTAGAAGCTTAAGTCAGGGTGAGAAATAATTTGCAAAAATGACACCTTGACTTAACGCTTAATTTTTAGACGATTCAATTACTTAAGACACTCAGTAAAGTGAGTTTTGGTTCCGGAGTCACTAAAGAAGTATTATATGTCAAGTGAGTTTGGATAAAATTGTAAGGCTTATTTACAACTCTAAAGTTCCTATGATGACTGTGTCAGTTTGACAGGATAGGGTCGCTAGTACCATGCAGTATCTTCCATTATCTTCTGGGTTTAGGTCAGGCTTATAAAATTGGGACCACAAAATCTGGCGATGAACATCCTGACTGTGGTGGAGTGGATCATTCTACAGACCGTGTAGAGTAAGAAGACAGAATATTCTGGACCGAAATAAAAATTTCAGATGCCCTGGAACTTGGAGGTGGTTTATGTCAATGTCACACGAATTTGAAGATCCACACTCAAAAACCAACAAGTTAACGGAGGAGGCAGGAAAGACGCAGGTGTTAAGTATACCCAATAATCAACATACACTAATCTTTTTCAAAGCGAGACATTTGAGGAAAGACATCTCTTTTACTAATCTGGTCTTCAGAAATTTAGCTGCACGAGGCAGGGATGAGGATTTCAAAACCGAAAGGGATCGGAAAAACATGACAGACCTTCAATACTTTGAAATCAGTCTGAAACTCTGCTGCACTCAGCACAAAGAACAAGATTCATATTTTTATATTTATACCAAGTGCTACTATGTGATTCAAAGACTTGGTGCACACGACAACTATGGCATTTCCAACGGAATGCAGGTGATAATTCACAGGCGTCTTCTCTCCATACTGAAGATGAAATGGCCCACTAGAAATGATTAGCAATTAGGATCTTTTGCAATTAACCAATCAAGAACTTATTACAAAATAGTGCACAGTGAAACCATACGACAGGTCTTCGGGTGGGACCCGGATATGACATGAATAGCTAGGCATCCAAGAGTGACTTGGAGGAAGAGTCGCCGTTAAAGCCCAAGGTAACAACAATAATAACTGCTTCAGAATATAACTAGAACTAAGGACTTCTTGAATGATCATTTCTCACTGTTTGGTTCATACCACAAACCAACCGGCAACTTGCGACATAGTCATTACAATGAATTTATTTGCTTTGATAATATTCAATAATTTCAAATAATAGTTAGTTTATTCCAATCTTAAGTTAAGCTAAAAACTATCTAAGAAGTGAATAAAATCTGACTTTGCCAGTTCTGAATCACAAAATTAGCTTTGTGTACATTCTACGTGTTTAGTACACAGAATACATACACAGATAAATGATCTTGGCACTAGTTATAATACACCGCTCAACTCTCTCTGCCTAATATTACAATATTTTACATAAATATTTATTTAAACCGGTCGAAAGTGCTAGGAAAGGGAAGTGTTATGTTAGTACTCAACACAACTAACCTTACTAAAATCGATGAGCTTTAGAAGCCTACATAACCTGTAAGCACTGTTTAAGAATCACAATTCAAGTAAGCTCAGTTACTTGAGAATACTCTCAATATAGTGGAATGTTTAAATAAAAGAAAGTTTGAGGTTATCTCAGGGAAGCAGTTTTCGAAATTGTATGACCAATGTGGCCTGTCTTGGGACCCCAAGAATATGCGTGTAGACAAAGGAGAGCCTAGAATAACGTCGAATATCGCTAATTTGCTTATCGTCCGAGCAAAACTTGAAACGCTTAATGAAGCTGAAGACGAACAAGGGGTTCATTTAGTTGAGATTCAGTTAATTCAGCTTTATACTTTCAAGAGGACTGGGAAGTGAACCATATGATCTAGATTTCGACCTTCAATATAAAGATTCTGATCAGGCTAAACCAACGCATTTTGAAAGTTCGACTGCTGATGATATCTATAGTCTAGCAGATGGTGTTAGAAGGCACCAATTTGTTGTGTTATTGCTGTTAATATAAAAGTGTTAAGATGTTAACTGTTGTTTCAAGAATAGCCTTTTGGATAGCCATTAGCTATATAAGTGCATGACTGTTGAGACATTTAAAACAGTAGGAAAAACATATGATGAAAACAATACACAGCTAATTGCGTTATACAGTAAGACGGAAGAAACTAAACAAAACGGAGGCAGAATACAGTGTGCATGACGCTTACTAATATTCCCGACAAACAAGAATTCCACTTTGCTATTGTTAAAAAATGGGATACTACCTTCTATGACCTAGTTATCAACACTTTTCATATTGAAGTATTCCTAGAAGACTGCTACTTATGTCCATCATATCTCAACAGAAATGTTGAAGGACATCAAGTTTATCACGCAATAATGATCAGTTCACCTGGCGAAAGTGTCATACATCGTGTCAATGAAATGGTTAATGTCATTGCAAATTAATGAAATTATGGTGATACTTTGAAGACAAACAGTCGCTGTCATGGTCACCAGTAGGGACATTTTAACCAGTCACTGAGGATTTCCGAGATTTGAAAACACGCGGAATTAGGCTCTCTTGCCGCTGGGGAACAAAAGCTGGACTTTCAAGTTGCTAGATTAGGTCAGTGAACAATCAAACAATGAGTTGGATGGTGATGGAGCTGTTCCGTGAAGCAATGGATGTTAAGATAGACAGCCCATTGAATTCTAGCCAAATGCCTCAATGGTTATGGGCATCTCCTCATAACATGAAGGTCGTGGATTCAATTCATGTTAGACGCTTAGGCGCATGTTTCTAAAGAAGGTCAAACTTGGACTAAGTAGGTGTTGGAGCGATGAAGACGATGTTAAAGTGAAGTGGGCTATCGTTTCTACTTTTATCAGAGTATGAATATTAATTCACAATAGTTCTAAGACACCATATTCAATAAAATCTACATATGTGTGAAGTATATAATTATATATACATTGGTTTCTTACGAATTTGACATCAATTTGTAAAGAAATATTAGACGCATCTGTAAAATGTTACAAGTTTGCTAATACAGACGTGATCAGTGCTTGTCTGTAAAAGGTGATTCGCTTCTTTACTGAACTCAATCTCCCTAGGTCACAAAGCTGTATATTTACAACTCGTTTGGCCTACTATTTTTTACCAACTGGTGACAGTTCCAAGTCATGACGAAACATCACATTTTCCACACCATTTGTTTCACTTCCATTTTAGTTCACACACTGAGTTAGAAAACATTCATGCTAAAGAAAAAAATTCAAACTTAAGAAAATTTGTCAAAAAATTTAATTTTGACAAGACATTACATATTTTAAAGTATCTCGGGTAAATTGAAATGCAGCACATCTTGTCATATGAGGAACTTGTATCAACCAATACAACTGCTCTTGCGGAGCGAGTTATATTGGCTGTTGCTCTAGGAACTTGATTTTCTCGAGAACATCTACCTGCGTGGTTAAGTAACTCCATATTAGAACACCTGGTCCAAATCGGCCACAAAGCAAGCATTTAATAGTCATTCTCCATCGTCTATTAGGTACCGAATAAATTGCCAAAAACATCCAGGTGCAGCACAGTACAAACAGCAGAGGCTATCGCGATTCGACCGAGATAGGCGGTGCTCTGTGTGCAGTAGAAACAGATCCAGCCACTATTACTGCCCTCACCTGATGTGGAGTTTGCGAATTCATAAATACCTCATTACATCGGCCTTTTTGATATGGCTCTCCATCTTGTACATATAAATTCCTCTACCCATTGCCATTACACTTGCATTAAGCGAAGTGGTTAACTTAAACACTGACGCAAATACAAAGCACATAAAATTCTACCCAAAAAATCTTTTTTCTCCACCCCAGTCCTTGACATCATCACTCATCCAAATGAAGTTTATAATCAATGTGAATGGAACTTAATATGAACATGGCTCATGAGAATTTATTGCTAAATGTTCGTTGTCATTCATATTCATTTGCTTTGTAATATTGGTGTTCAATTAAGTATTAAAATTCTATATATTACCACATACATATGTTTAGGACTATAACCTATTAACCATCTATTTGCAAATAACTGATCTAAATTATTCTATGTTCCTTTTTTTTAAAAACCACTAATGTTGTTAATAACAATCGTTCTGTCATTATTATGGATGAATAATCGTAGAACCTGATAAAAAGGAGGTTATCGAAATGAATGTTCTCTGTTCAATAATCAGTCTTTTGGAACTGCTGTGTATTTATCTCCAGTGAATGAAATCACAAGTCTGTCTGTCTGTTTTCGACAAAGAACTTTGCATGTATGTGTGGCAGTTCAAGTTGCCACACTCCATGTAGCACACAAAGCAAGAGAAGAAAGCAGAAGAAATGCATAATATAGACAGTAAACAGAGGTAAGAGACAAAGGAATAGTAATAACGAAAAGCAATATAGTTTCATTGGATATCATATGTCACAAGGAGTGGATGCATCTGCGCCATTGAGAACTACTTTGAGCCATATCACCAATTGTTTCCAGCTATTGGTTTCTACCGTCCCGAGGACCCCAACCAGGTAGTCTACACCTTCCTACGTGGCTTAGACCAACTGTTGTAGATTTCATTGACTGGTGCCATGTCTTGGTTTGACCACCACTAGCTAGCTCCTTTCCAGCCTGACCCTATATCAGCTAACATTGCCTGTCGAGGAAGGCGATGACTATGCATACGTGACACATGTCCTAACCATCTCAGTCGATGTAATTTCACAGCCTTGTCAATTGATTTCCCTCCTTGCCTATCACTCGACTCCTAACCTCAATATTGCTCACCTTATTATACCACTTCATACGGGAGATGGAACACAGACACCTATGATCGAAGACAGCTAATCTTTTCATGTCTTCCGCTCTCAATGGCTAGGTCTCACAGCCATAAAAAAGGACGGAGCGGACTGATGAGCAGTACACCCGCCCTTCGGTCGATAGTCCGATATCACGTCTACGCCAGAGATGGCGTAAATTGTCATATGCGAAACTATCCCTCTGTATCCGTGCGGAAATTTCGTTGGAGATCAACCCGTTGGTGCTGATGGTACTTCCCAAGTAAGTGAAGCGGTCAACATGCTATATCACTTCACTTCCTATTTCTTATCTAGGAGTCGGTGTAGTTCAATCCTGTAACATCATCTTACATTTGACGGGAGCGAATCGTATGCCGAACATTTGTAGATTGCAGCTCAAGGTGTTCAGAAGACTCTGCATTTTGTCAGAGTCCTCGCCTAGAAGGACTATATCGTCTGCATATTCTAAGTCAACGAGATTATTCCCTGGTAGCAAGTCAATCCCTGAGTCTGTGAAGTGAGTTAGGGTTAAGTCCATTAGTACATCTATGATGAAGTTGAATAGAAATGGGGATAATGGAAATCCCTGACGGACGCCACTATTCATCACCACTTCAGATGAAGTCACAAGAAAGAGTCATCAGTACCGTTATATCTGATATAGTGTTTTTAAAGTGTTTTCTGTGTGAAAAATGGGAATAGATGTCGACAGACACCGTGAAATCCTTCTAAAAAACCTACTTCTTGTCACATTGTCAATAACACACGTAGAGATACATTTTTATGGACTAACCGGTTTTCATTCCATCTTCAGCTGTCACTCATCCCATTGATATTAATCTGCCAGGTCGAAGTTATCACAGACTGCTTCTACAAGACATACAGCTGCACACGGTTTCTGCCTTTTCAGATGGTAAAGTGAGCATATTTTGTTACCTGAGAATAACACCTTACGAAATTACCGTTTACAGCATCTTAGTATATTTGAATAAACAATTTAGAAGAATGATAATTTAACCTGATACCGTTTCATGATTCCCCTACAAAACTTTAAACAAGCATGGTTAATTTTTTATTTGATAGCAAAATTTGACCTGTGTACTAAAACAAAGGGAAATGGTCTCCGTAGCCTCAATAAGTCAGTCTACGAAGGCCTGATCAAGCTTTTAAATAAACGTCGGTTGACAACCAAGTAAATAACGAACTTTCTGTTCCAGGGAATTTCGCGAAAACAGTCTGAAAAATCGATCTGAAGTAATAAAGAAGGTCACTTTTAATCCACCATGATAAAAATTCTCACCCTGCTTAATATCAAAGTGATGCAACAGAACTGTAATTCATCACAACTTTGACTTTTGGCCTCATGGTATCTATTCCATAGCATTTCCTATTAAAACTGATCCGTAAGACATTTCCAATTTTATTCTGTTACGATGGATTTGTTGTGGTTTACTTGATAGCACTATATCCCTTAACATACAATCAGTAATATGTAGAGTATTTCACTGATTAGATCCACCTACATTTTATCACATCATACTTCCTTAACAACATGTTGTGCTTATTTTAAAGTCACCTCAGGAAACAAATGTCTCTTAAGCACATATTTGTTTGAATAAATTACCGAACAGTTAAATTTAGTTGACTTCACCAATTATACACATGCGGAAACTGATTCTAACACATGGAAAATATTATCCATCATTATGGACGAAGTCGGAATAGGGAGATTGCTTTCTAAAATCACAATTATACCCCATAAATTGAACTTATTCATTGGCGATCAATGCTCAGACTAAGCCAAAACTTTTGCATTATAATTCTGAAAAATGTCAAGATATTGTTCAAAAGATAGACGAGTGAACTTATACATCCTTAACATGCTTCTCAAATAAAAACTTTGACAAAAATGTTTTTTTCACCCAAAGGCAGGGGATAAGTGAGTCAGTTACAACGAAGACTGTCAAATGCAAATGCAAATCTACGCCTTTAGTGTGATATATTGGTTAACACATTAAAAATGAAAACGAAAATTCCTTTAGTGACAGGCGGAAAGATAACTGATTAGCGAAAATTAAGGGACTAGTATGAAAATAGAAATATTAAAGTAGAGCTGTGATTTAGAGATGAAAATTATTTAAGTTTGGATTAACAAATTATGATTAAAAAGTTTACTAATTTAAAGGAGGATTTGTGTTTACTTTGAATGCCTAATTCATCTTTCGTAAGCTAGCTTATCGCTGGCTTGGCAGTCTAAGCACCAAATGAAAGCCAGTATGAGATGTAAAATATGATTTTAAAAATGTTTAAAAATTTGTTTGCGTTCCGAATGGATCGAAAGGCTTCAAGCTTCAGCTTTGAAGTTTCAGTAGCACTGGCGTTTTTTTATTGGAGTGGAGATGCTCCAAGCCCAGCTTTCCCTCTTTACCGGTCTTATTACTGGCTCAGTGAGGTTTAGGAGTATGACGGTTGGTAATTGAAACCTGGAAGAATATTCTGCGCAGGGTTTTTTGGATAGTGTTCATATTTATAGCATTTCTCACCTGTGCTAAATATACTAGCACGGAGCATGGGAGTGTTCTAAATACTTCCTGGGCAAACACCTAAGGGAATGCTTTTTAGCACGTTTGGATATATTACTTAATAACTGTTCTATTCACTTAAATCCACATGGAAATTAAATTTTGATCGGCTAATAGCCGTAAATTCAGGTGGATGATATCAAATTAGTTGTATTCCATGTGCTGGTTGATTTAATTGTGAAGCTTTCGTCGTCCTTCTAGACAGTGGTAGCCGAAGAGTTTAAATTAGTCCATTTTATATTAAAACCTGCGCTGAAGATGTTGTCTAGAAGGACGATGAAACCTTCGCAATTAAATCAACCAGCTCGGAGAACACAACTAATTCAATAGACATAAATCCACCAAACGAAGAACTAGATGCATCATATCAGGTATCTTACTTAGTACCCAATCAAGGTATTCATTACAGTCCTGCAGGAGGTCAAGCGAAATTGCAAATTGTCCATTTTCAGCGTCTTTGACTGCATCACTGGGTTGCCCGTTTTCGAATGTTGGAAGGGACGGCTCCTTCAAGGTTGTAGATCCTCCTTGCTGACAAGTACCAACAAGCAAGAAGCATAGGTCCAACACCTCCTGTCAGTTACTTCCAATTATCTAACAGACAAACATGTGTTAGGAATTTCATTCCTTACGTGTGACTCTGTTTCTCTTACCAACAGTACACCTTTTCTACACTTCGTTACAGTTGGTTATTTGATGGTTCTGAGGTAGTATCTCCCACCAGGCTTTGATTAGCTGTAGTTTAAATTCAACGTTTTGTTCTTCAGCTATTCCAGAGTAATTACCGCCAGCCAGTGATTGCGTGAGGAAATTATTTACTCTCCTAACTAGTCATATATGAGTAAATAATCTGCTAGTTTGTTTTTAACCGCTTGTTTATTTTCTTTTTATCTGTTAAATACTAATTTTGAAGAGGTAGTTTATTCAGACTTGGTTTGTTTCAAGTTTGATCACAGACTGATTTCAGTTAGAAAACTATTTAAAACCAGGGATTAATGGATAGCCATTCCATCCTGGCTTGAGACTTTTCAGTGGTAATCGCCCGTGACCACACCGTCGGACGAGCTCAGGATCTCCAGATTACGAGACGAATCTCCTTGACCATTCAGCCACTTGGGCAGGAACTTAATAGCCCATCACTTCAATCATTATTACTATTTCCTTGAGTTCCGAGTGAGAAATAACATCTTAATTTCATCCTATTCTCTGCAGCTCTCACCTCCTCCTCTGTGTCACCTTTAGACACCCCTCCGACTCGCTGCCTCCTGTTCGGATTCCACTCAAAGGCCTAGAAAATGTAATCCGCAAGTATTTATCCTCACACTTGACCTGGTGACTCCATTGGTCACGAATTCTCATCGAGACTTCAAGTAATTCGTCCTCTAGCCAGTCACCAAGGAGCATCAGATTACTTTTCAAGAGTTACTTTGTAATACCAATTAAGAAACTGGAGTGTTCCAGAGGGACGAGAGAGGAACCATGCAAGTGACGTCACAGCCCACGCGATGTGTATTCTACAACAGTTTAGTTTGCTTAAACGGATTATTAACGTCACTTTAGCCTGGAGGGTCCTTCTCTGATCCAGTTAATAGGTTTGAATGTCTAATGTCACACAAACTCAAAGACTTGTAGGCGGAAAGCAACATACTGGCAGAAGAGGCTGGCAGCGAAGACAAGACTCCAGGTGCACAAAGAAAAGACGGAGGTGATGAAGATAGCCAACTACAACCAACATCAACAACAACAACCAGCACCAATCATCATGAACATGAGAGATTTGTCAGAGGTCACCCCTTCACTTATCTAGAAAGCATCGTTTCAAGCACAGGCACAGGGCACAAGTGAAGATGTTTTAGCAGACCAGAATCGGAAAGGCAAGATGTGCCTTCATCACCCAGAAATCGGTATGGAAATCTTCTACAATCAGTATAATGATAAGGAACAAGATTCGGATTTTCAATACCAATGTCAAGTCGGTTCTTCTATACGGGTCAGAGACTTGGCCAGCATGTCACGAAAAGGATTTCCAACAGCCAGTTGTAAACTTTCATCAACAGCTGCCTTCTCTTGGTCCAAACTGAAGCTAAAATAGCCAGAAAGAATTAGCAACAAGAAGCACTGTTTGGGAACAGACCAACCAAGAGCCCATTACTGAACAATTATGTAGGATTAAATGGAGATGGATGGGGCGCAATCTGAGGAGGCCATCGAGTGACATAACGCGTAATGCAGGGCATCGACCAAGTGAAACCCGAATGGCGAACGATGAGTGGGTCGTAAATACGAGGGTGACATGGAGGAGGTCGCTTCGAGTGAAGGAGGAGACGAGAGGTTATGGACAATCGTGGGCCCAGCTGAGAAGGACAGGAGAAAATAGGACAAAGTGGAAATGTGTTGCTGAAGCCCTATGTTCCAGTCGGAACCGAAGGGAATTATAATAATAGTGCATTTGTGAATAATACGTAGTATGGCATATTACTTATAGGGTGACAAAATAAATAGTATTCATGTCATAAACGTGTCGTGCTGAATGCAGTTACAAAATATTGTGAAATGAGTGACGATGATAGTGATTAGTCTTAATAGATTATTAGAGTTTAAGGATATAAATAGTACAAAATATTCTGCATTTAAGAGGAGATAATATGGCTGAACTGAATAGCTCATCATGAAATAACCACTATGTGAATTGAAACAGCTGGAGGCATTTATTAGGAAAAAGAGGTAACATCACTAAAAATAGGTCTGAGCAGTATAAGTGAAAAATTCGATAATATTGAAGGGATGTTACTAGAATGAAAGGGTATAAGTTATAATAAATGATAAAAATTATAGTGATAAACTACAATGTGAACCCAGAGAGAACTCATCGAAAAGAATATTCTTCGTTCAGATTAACTTTTAATTCATATTATGGCATTATTTCACAATATTAAACGTTTACTAGAAACCAGAGTCATGCTGTACTTTTCAACACACTGAAAGTGTCATTTATACATCTGACCATACCTTTGGACTAGGATGAGATATTTTAGCTACCGTTCATAAAAATATTTATCATTCACGGTGATATTGACGAAATATTCATACACCCTGATGATAATGTAACCGACTTCGACAAATGATTCTGTTCTTTCTGTCCAAACCGAGGTTGTTCTTGAAAATAAATGAATATTCTGAAGAAAAGTTGTTTCATTTAGTGTAAAAAGGAATTGAGTTCAGTGGTGAGTGTCAATGTCTACAGTATAAAATGTATACGGTAGTAGTAGTCACAAGTGAGTCGCTTTAGAGCAAAATGTTTGAAAGTTGTTGACAGCGAAAAAAAGGTTGACGGCATACAGTCGAAGTAATATATTTATCATACACAATCTTTAGAAAGACTAATTTGCATATTTTGAAACTTTTATCAAATGGAATCTCATCTGCTGACGAATAATATTCGGAATAATGTTTGAAACTTGAGTATGTGAAAATGTTGTTTTGTTTAAAAAGTGTTAAAATAAGACATTTTTTCAGGATACAATTCACTGAAGATAAGATGAATAATAGGCTTTTAGTAATACAGCTGTAAATGTGTTTTTTTTGAGCACTTCTTTGAAAAACAAGCAGAAAATGAAAGTGATGTTTGTCCGATACTATCTCAGTAAAAATAAAAGCGAAAAATGATTACCAACCGACAGTTACACGTACAGCAATAAAGTAATGTGTGATTTTTAAACTTGCTCAAAGGATTTAGTGAAAAATCGGTCACCAGTAGGAACTTTTATTTTGCAAACGTATTCATAAGTACATATATCTCTCTAAGCTGTATTAAAAAAGTTCATGTTTACGCAAACAAGACGTAAGAAATACGGGAAAAATAAACAAATTATTGAAGAAAGAGAAGACTGCAACGTGATAACAAATGATTCACAAACATGTGGGCTGAATAAGTTAGCTAGAATATTGTTAACACAGGCAGTTTTATCGTACGTGAATTGAATCCATGCTTCAGAGATAAAAAGTTTACGACGTACCTGAAAGCGCAGTACTAAGCCTACGTTGAGTCAGCACTATGTATTTTTGTCTGACTACTTCTTTTCATATCAGGAGTTCACTAAATAAGTACTTCTGCATTATCTTTATTTGTACTGTGAGTAAAATTTGGACTTAGCACATGTTTAATTTTCACAGACCAAAGCTACTTACATACCATGTCAGTGACCTTCGCAGTAAAGCGGTGAGCATCTACACTCAATAATGACATTCAAATAGCATGAAACCAAGGTAAAGAAGTTGCCTGTGTTTATTTTTAACTTTAGGTAACAATAATTATTATTACTACACTATTATTCTCTCAGTTTCCGGGTAGAACATAAACCTTCATCAGCGCAACTTCAATTCGCTGTGTTCTTTGCAGCCTTTTCAGCTAGCTGCACAGTTTCTGATGTGCTTGTCCATGATCTCTTCCAACTAACCTAGCAGTACGTGTTACATTTGGTTTCCAATTGAGGAACTAATGTAGGATGACACTCATTAATCTTCTCAGTGTGTATTCAGTACATCCCCATTCCATTCTACAGTGATTTCAGAGTAAAAAATGTCTGCCTTGCTTTTCATCTCCTGCCTTTAACATCTTCATCTATGCGGCCTGTAGTTATGTTGTGAAAGTGGTGACATGGCTCAAATGAATTTCGTTGGTTGATGCTTTTTGTTGTTGCTCGGCTATCTTCATCATCTTTGTCTCCTCCATGTTCAGTTGAAGTGCTGTCATCGCTTCCACTATCTCGTGCCAACTACATGGTTTTCTTCAGTATATCTACAAACTCGTACAACGTTAAACATGTATCATCTATGGAGTTCCGATCTTCTAAAATTTTTCACCCCATGATTATCTCTGGGTTTCCCGTTGTGATTCATTTGGCATGAAAACTTTCGGTAATAAATTAGATATTATCCTTCCAAGTTGCAATAAATTTTTAAATACTTCCACTCGCCTTTTAGCGGATTTCTAATCTTATTGAATTGATGAAGAATACTAGTAAAAAACGGTCATCTCATTATCTTTTATTCAATATTCACTTTACGAAATATTTCAGCAGTGTAAACAGATAATTTCCATTGATTGCGTCATTCTCAGGATTAAATCCCAGTCAAGCAGGAACCTTATGGAATAAGTATAAAGATAGGAAGGGGCTATGTCATTTATAGTTATACTCGTTGATATAGAAATTATTTTGAATCATTAACAAAAGAGCTGAATTCATTGCGGAAAGACATGTGAAGTAGTTGGAGTGCTCACAGTTTGTATTACTGCAGTCGACCTAGCATTCCATCTAGAAAATCTCAGAAAGCATTGAGGTGGACAATAGAATGTGCCAACTATTACTGCTATTATTATTTTAATCCCTGGTATGTCTTCTGAATAAAACAAAGAGCTTCAGCGCCACATGTTATATTTCACTAAATTCTCTGCCATTACCTTCAGATGTCACCAAGATTGTCCAGAAACTTTCATTTCTTCACCACAACTTTTTTAGGATGTCTTACTGAAGTTAGCTGTGAAGATGTATTTCAGAAGGACCGTGAAAATGCCACAATCGAATTATCTAGGTCAGAGGGAAAAACAACACTATTAGCACTCACTTGAGCTTCGTGATTTATTTTTACCAGAAGGCTGATTAGTAGACAAATAATATACTTTTCGGTAACTTCTTCTTCATCAGGCTCTACAGTTACATGTTCATAAAAATTAAATAAATTATTTTTAATAACAACATTAATGTTTAAAATAACGTTGGACCAATACAGTTTTGAGGCATCTTTGAGTGACATTATGTATATAAATGTAATGTTAAACTGAATATCAGATAAGTTAAGAAAAATAACATGGCATTTATAAGTTTATAGGTTCTACAGCAGACCACAGTAGCAACAGTGACTTCATCCATCTCTTTGACACACAAAGTTTTGACTGTTTTAAGTCAGTTGCAATAGCCTCTGCTGTTTGGAGTGTCCAGTATTTAGAGGGCTTCAGAAGTTTATTCAGTATTCGATAGATGACAGAAAAAGATTTCAATCCTAGATTTGTGGCCGGTTAGGGTGGCATGATCTAGTATAGAGCTGTTGATGGTCTTAACTAAGTTTTTACTTGGCCACACATGTATGTGTTCATGAGCACAAAAAACTAAGATCTCAGAATAATGACCAGCATAACTGGTCCCAAAACAGCAGGTGAATTCATAGATACATTAGAGGCCGCCAGTCTAGGTACTTTATCTTTCATTATAGGTTATGTTTAGTGTTATTATATCTTAGCTGGTTAAAAATGAGGGTCATGTAAGTTATCATGTTTCCTCTTTTCAACAAACTTCTACCTCATAGTCTTTCACATTTGTTCACTGAAACTGTTCTACTTCATTAAAACTGATGGGGAAAAATAAATAAATACTGTTTATTTTTTATTCTGCATTTCAACACTTTCCGGTAAATTTTAAGTTTTACGTTAAGTAAAAACGGAAAGTGTACACAGAAATAAAGTTATATCATACTGTAAAATATTCTTTATTGGCCTGCTGATGCAACTGTTATTTTTGGAATAGTTAAGAGCATTTCTTCTTTAGTATTTCTTTTTTTGTTTTCCATTATGTGATGGACGTTTCGAAGTGTATGATAAATTGAATGCTGAAGTAAATTATTACCGTTGGTAAGTAAATATTTTTGTTTACACTTTTAGGCCACTTATAGTGTATCTCATCTCGTAAACGAGCACAAGCAACTGATTAACTTCATACAATGTATGAATACCAGTGGAATACAGAAGGACACTATTGTGTCCTTTCCGTTCTTCCTTTGCATTCTCAGTGGAACAAGGTCTTCAAGCTTTAGCTTTGAAGTTTCAGTAGCAGAAATGGTTTTTACCGAGTGAGACCGCCAGCTTCATGTCCAACTTTCCCACTTAACTTTACTGACTACCAGCTAACCGAGGTGTAGGAATTTATTGGTTAGAGACCTATTCCTGAACCACACGATTCGTGGATGGCCAGTATTCTACCACTCAATTACCATCACTGTCATTTCTTAAGAAGCCTATATAGCGTCAGAACTCATGAAGAAATGCATTGTATTTATGTGAATATTCATGAATGAAGAAAGTTTTCCCTGTGTGTTTTTCTGACACGAACCTCAGTAACTCAATGTCTTATTCGGTAACTTCCTTAATCAACGTTTGCAGGTCGTAACTGATCTCCTATACAGGCAAATGATATAGGCATACGGTAGTCGATGGAATTTCCTAGTCTTAGTTGTGTCAATTGGAATTTATTGATGCAACCGTGACGATTTACGAGAATAGATACCATGCATCAAAACGAGTGATGTTACTAATATATATTCCAGCTCTTTTGTTATTTTCATTTTGCTGAAATATTAAGATCCTATCGATTTGTCGGCTTTGACGATGTCTTAAGGCCGTAGTCAAGGGAGAAGGTCTCAAATAGTATGAAATGTGCATCTTTAATTTCACTTCTGTTTACCATCAACCAATTGAACAATTTGCCATACTGCTTATGTATAACGTCCCCTTATTATGCTTAGTGATAACAGTGTGTGAATAGTCAACTACAGACAATGCCTTGAAACGACCAGTTTGAATAATGACACCTTTCTGATTAATTCATAATAACAGCAACATTTTGATTCAGTAAAACGATAGAATGAATTTTACGCAGTATATTGTTTCAATCTCAACAGTAATTTATATTTCAGTCCAGGTTTCGTTATGAACCAACGTCATTTAGAGATGAATATTAGAACATCAAAGATCATTGAAAACCACGGGGCACCGAACAGCAATTTCGTTCCAATTTTTGACTCTTCAACAGTGAACAGCCGAGACGCCACCAGGGATGGAACGTGGAATCCCCAGGCAGTGAAACAAAGGGATCTGTTTATTCAACTACTACCTCTATCATGAGTCTACTTATTTTACATCTTGTTCAATCAGTCTGTATAGCCGGAAACTATTGCTTCCATTGTTACCATTATTAATTTCACTTTGAATAATTCCATGTATTATCTCAATTGTCATCCTTTATCAATTCAATTCAGTGCAATCTCTGCAATGTTTTCTTATTATACCTCTCACTATGTTACGTAATGTTTTACTTTAATGTCTCAATTCACGCTACTACTTTTTTACAGCTTGATAATGAATTCAGGGAAAACAGTCGCCTCGTCGAATCCCCTTGTTTTCATTTCCAGCACGTCCAAATGGGAATTCACCATTAATTTAAAAACAAAACAAAACTTTCATTCAATTTTTCTCTATGATGAATTTACTTGTTTATGCTTCCTCTGCCATTACCACTTCTCTTAGTGCTTTCTGTGTTTCTAAAAGTCTCCAGTGTCATTTCTCTTGTCCCTTTTGGTGATTTAAATTTCTTTGTCAATAGACAGCATCATTTTTCCAAATTGTCTCACCGTGCTGAGTATTATTTTAGCTGTCTGGTGATCTTATTTTGTTTTGCACCCTTTTCTAAGATAAATTCTAGGAACGACTGCATAAATTTCAAAATCTACTTTGTTTTCGCTGGTTGTCTGACTAAGACTAAACCCTTGTAACATGGGAAAAGTGTTTCCACATCCCACTGTGTCTGTAATTTTGAGTGTACCTGTCGTCACAAATGTTTAGGGAGGACTAATCAATCTCTGGATTTCATAGCATATTTTAATCGTCTGTAGAAACAGACTGAATATTCCGAATTTACTGATGGTGAAAAAATATGATCAAGCTGTTCTAATGAGAAACAGAGTATAGATACAGGGTACGCAATTCATATTTATACGTCTTTTAATAATAATAATACCAATATCAGCTTAATCCTGGAAATTATGTCTAAACACAAAACTGAACTCCTGTTGCATTTGTTGATAAAAGATAAAGAATCTTCAAGTAAATATGACACACTATCATCCTTTCTGTGACAAGACTCAATCCTCTGCGACTTTTACCCGTCATTCTCTTCTTGAAGTGCACGGAGTTAGATTAGAAGCTAATTAATAATGTGCTTGATTTCATTCTTCTATCCAAATATAAAGTTAGAAGATTAAAACGAGAAATAGAGAAAGGTTGATGCGTTATACTAGATTGAAATTAAGGTAGCTCACTCGTTCAAGCAGGCCACATATCTCTAAAACGTGCTTTGGTGGCATAATAAAGTTTGTGTAAGCTGTAGCTATCAGAAGGTTAAATGACCTTGATATTTTCAAAAACAGCTAGTCATCACATTATATTTTCTTTGCTAAATTGCCTTTCGATTCCAGGATAAATGTCCTGTTATACCTCGCACTTTTGGTGTACCAATTTACATTTTTTCTCTACCTTCCGTCTAGCATTTAACTTGACCTGTCTCCATTCTCTAACTCCTTGACGCTCTGTAAGTTTACACATACATTCTTAAAACATTTAGGTGTATAATAAGATTATTGGATAAGTATTGCTCAAAAACATTACAGGATTCAGATTACCATCGATATTTCCGTGTATTTATAACATAACGTTTTTATTCAGATGTTATATGAATAATTGACTTTATTTCCATTACCTTCTGTCCATTATGTACATTTAGACTGATTAGTCATTTTTCACACCCATTACTTAATTTCAACTTACGTCCCCTTTTCCTCATTTCTACTTTGTCATCCACTTTTAGATTGCACCTCACATCATGTAATGCGTATCTGGGGAGAATGTTACCATTATGTGATTGGTTTTATGAATTTTCTGTTGATGAATACGGTTGTGTAGCTCTTGAGAATGATTTGCAGACGAGAAAATTTTCTTCTCTATTTATATCTTTTGTTTACGATGCGGATAAATCGCGAATTCTAAATTTATCAGCATTTATAAAGAGAACTAATTGTTTTTAATTATATTATTTTCCAATATTGGATCTGTTGGCTAAATAAGCCAAGGTGCATGGACAGGGTGATCACTGAAACTTTGTTTATCAAACCTACACCTAACATGTGCATTAGGAATAACACGACGCCTCTACCAGATATATGGGAAATATTACTACCAAAAAATCGAGGGGTAAAAAGTTATGTAAGTGTATCTTGCAATGATTATTAGCAGCGAATCACACTTTGGAGTGTAATCAGTAGATGAATAATCCTGTGTCTTATATCAAATTGTTTTTATAATGGAACTATAAACTCTCATGATACCAGAATTATATTCCTATGTCCATAAAACCTAACCAAGTTAAAGACGAATCCACAATGTCCCAGAAAATGGATCACTGAAATATTTGATTTACAGGGGCCAAATGAAGCGTAATCATTTAGAAACTAATCTTCTAAATCCGCCTGAAGGATGTTACTTCTCTTATCTTCAGATGACATTTTCCAGTTATCAAATCATTCATTTGAACATTTTGGACAAGCTAATTGCCTTTATTGTCTAAATGTATGTTTTAAGGTTAATCTGCTCATGCCAGTCTGGTAGTATAAAAACCACCGAGACGGTGTCCTTCAAAGACATTTTAGACATTAAGTTGTACTTCTTTAAGTTTCTTCAGTGGAGTACAGTTTTTCACTGGTATTCCAGTAATATTTCCATGTAATTAATCACCAACTTTACAGTCGATGTACTGAGAAAGTACTGCACTTTCGATTATTATATCGTTATTTGAGCATTAAAAATGTTTCTGAACTAAACTTTACTGAGTGAATTATAATTTATACAGTCCTTATTATTACAAGCCCCTATTGTCTAAATATTCTCAATATCTAATGAGAAGTCATGAGCAGCGGGATCCACTACATCAGGTTAGAGATCAATTACTTGCCGATGGTATTGACTGGTGGTTGTACCATGTAATTCGCAATTTGGCAGAAGCTGAAATTCAAGGAACACTGCTTCTGGCCTCAGTGGCTGAATGGTCTACTAACTCGCCTTGTAACCACAAGGTCTCAGGTTCGATCCACGATGGCGTCATTGATGCGTACTGCTGAAAAGTCCAAAATCAGGATGAAGCAGCTATTAAGTACTCTCTGATCTTTCAGTGGTTCTCTAACCCATGTCAACTCGTCACCGAACCTATTCAGTTAATACTTCACTATTTTAGCCGATTCGTTGAAAGAAGGTAGGCTTTCTTTCTCAATTTACCATTCTTCCTAATAATGAAATTGCTTCAGAGATGTCTACTTTTCATTACTAATAAACCACATCAGTTTTTCCATGTAAATTATGATACTGTTCATTTCTTCCCACAGGTCTGTGAAGAAAATTAATACTGATATACAGCTGCATATGACGTTGGAAAAAGACGATATTGTTCTCTGAAATATTTTATTTTTCTTTTTTACTACAAAATGCTAATATGTCGTCTAAAATTAACGTTACTAATTTAGGGAAGTTTGTAATTCAGATGTTTATCTATTTATTTCATTCTAACAGACACATTAGGCTTTTATTTATTAGCATAACATGAATTGACCTGGTGACTGCTTTTGGAGTTAAATATAATTTGCTTTTCCGAAACATGCGAGTGGTTGAATGTGATTCACACTAATGTCGCACAGTTTCAATTCATTACCTCACCAGTTAATCATTCTGAGTGATTGTTTTCGTAAAGGAAAGTTGTATTTTTAAAACACAGAAAATTTCCATTTCTTTTAGTCACAACAATGACTATACCTGTATCAAATAATTATTTATGAATATGATATATAACCCTGATTTTATCTATAGTCTTAAAGAAATTATACTATGGAACTATTCAGTAGCCATGTCACCTTTTGTATTTCTCACTGGATTCTTATTGGTTATGAACTCTATAGTTAACGTCATGATTTCTCACGAACCTTCATTTCCGCTTAATATGGTTGTTTTCATACTACACGCGGACGTCCAGTATGTCGCATCCAATTTGTGTGCCGCACGACAGTCTGCCCTGTATATGGTGTTACTCAGTGGTCTCCTTGGAGTAGACGCAACTTATCTCTGTTTCTCTCTACATATTTATTCGAAAATAGGTTTTTGACTAGTTTTGTGCCAGACTTCCTCGTAGCTTATGTTTTTTTGACCAGCCATCTGGTCTTCAAAATCAGGATAAAGAAGGATAATGTTGATGGAAGTCTGTAGTTCATTGCAAACATCCTTTGTAACGAGCTAGTCAACTCCACAAACTACTGACTTGACAATAGTGGTTAAAATTCGGGTATTTTTAAATGCTGCTAGTTATAGGTTTGCACACTAACTTCATAGTATTGAACGATTATCTTACTTTCTCTGTTCTATCCTGATTGGTTTCAAATTCTTATTCCTACCGCAATACTTTGATATTCAATTACTTTTTTAAAAGAATGATATATTATCTTGTAATACAACTAGTAGATTACTTCTTTGGCCCACCTGTTTTGCTATTTTTGACATAAGCTCTTCGGTGTTTTCAAGTAAGTAGGTGGTATGCATTCACTTGATAATATAAATTTCTTTTTCGTAGATGAATTATTTGGGCTGAACGGCAGAGTTAACCCTTTTACAACATGCAACCTCATCGTTAATATATCACTGACCATAAAAACAGTGTGACATGCTGAATGTGCGACTTGGAAAACGCGAAACAAGCATTAATATGTAAAAATAAATAGCTTCTGTAGAGAGTGATAACGAATTAAGACACTTTTTCTACCGTCTTTTGGATCGAATCTTGTTGTACTTAATGGAAAATTGTGAAAAGAAAATATTAAACATCTTTTGGCTCATTTTTTAATAGTAACCGGCAGCTCTCATCCCACTCAGGAAGTACTAACCGTTGGTCATTATCAGACTTATCGCCAAAGTGATACGAAATAATTTGGTTCGAAAATAACAGTGAGAAATTGTAATTTTTAAGAAATCCTTTGACTTAAGCTTCAGTTTACGCAACGGTCATTGTAGTTTTTCTAAAAGGTTAATATAATGGGAAAGTGTATGAGAAACAAAATATTTACCTGATTCAAAACAGTTTGGCAATGCATGTAGCATAAGGCACTTTATTTGATGGAAAGCCTTTTGTTTTCAGCAAAGATAGCTAGACTCTTTTGGCTGTTATATATATTTATATATGTTGAAATTGCCTTTCTCTGCAAAAAGGAATCTGAATTCAACTCAGATTTCCCTCAATGGAAGACTGAAACTAATCAGTTGGAATTTCAATAAAGGCGAGTCTGGATAACCACTAGCCTGAATATCTTTGTTTACCAAACAGTTGCAAGCTGTGTGGGTAAAAGATTAATCCAGTTCACAATATAAGGCAGTACCAAACAAAATAATCCCGTTTTTCGCAGCGTTAAGTTGTTGATACTCTTAGTAATTTCAGGTGTTATAAAGATGCACAAGCATAAAAACCGCCTTATTTGCATTTAGGAGATACGAAATATAATAGTCCTGACTGAGATTTCTTTTCTTCAAATAAGTGAATTAACTTAGTGTGTTTAAAAGCACTTCTTATAAAAATCATATTTTGTGAATTAACTAGTCTACTTTATCAGGCGTTATTTAGTTTCACGTATTTTTATTGTCTGCCCATGTAATTCAACCTGTTATCTGGTCTACTTGAGTTTCTATAATATTATTCCATTACTCTTTATCCACCTGACTACCATATATAATCGAAGTTAAGTTTTCACCTAATTTCTATTTGATGTGCATACAAAGCTATCACAGAATTCTCGGCACTCTTCTTTCTCCACATATTCTACACAGATAGTTCATATATTTGTCTACAGTGCTAGGAATGAAATACTACCATGCTAGTTAATTGTCATCTGGATGATAAGAAATGCTGTTGACACTTCGCTTATCATAGCATTTCCCATAATTACTTCAGTCTGTGTTGTGAATTATCTCATCCTAGTTTAAATCAATGCTAAAATATATCTATCAAATGCAGAGAAAACTCGCAGCATATGACTGTTTAATACTTAAACTACTCCTTTGTAAAACCATGTCGGTAAGTGTTCGGTGATACGTTTGGAAAGCGAGCGCTGGGTACGGCCGACATATCTGGCTCCACACAAGCAGGTGAATTGATAAATACACATTGATGAGGCCAGCGGTGGTAGCTTATCCTTCACGTTCAAATGAATCAGCTGTCGCAGCTGAACTACGACTAACCTTCTCTACAAAATCTATGATTCATGTGAACGTGAAGGATAAGCTACCACTGCTGGCCTCATCAATGTGTATTTATCAATTCACCTGCTCGTGTGGAGCCCGGTATGTCGGCCGTACCCAGCGCTCGCTTTCCAAACGTATCACCGAACACTTACCAACATGGTTTTACAAAGGAGAAAATCGATACCCCGGCAGCTTCATCTTAGAACATCTGATAGAATTCGGACACCAAGCTACACCGCAAACAAACTTCAAAGTTGTCTACAGAGTAAAAAGTAGTCTTCCCAAAGGTGTACGAATCAGACTTCTTCAAACTGCAGAAGCAATGTCGATTCACTTGCTAAGTCCTGAACTCTGCATACAGAAGAAGTTCGTTCAATCACTACACTTGCAATGGACGTAATTTATCTTATTACCCGACAAGTAAATCCTACGTTATCTTTTTTTATCTCTTCATTAGTATTATTTTGTCTTCTGAATTGTAATATTTACATTTTAAACTTTCTTGTTCCCTACCCTCACCCGATTTAATTTCTACACCTCACTACCACTGTTACTGACTTGAACAACGCTCAATTTCTAGTCATTTATGTTACGTCATCCAACTTATTTGCTCAATTTCAGTTCTAATTTAAATGGCATTATTCTCTACCCCACTTCTACTTAGTCTCTACCTGTAATTACTTCTGTTGCTACCCTAACCTAAGTTGAAACATTTTAGTCAATTATATTACGTCATCTGACTTACTAACTCAATCTTACTTTAGTGGCTTTTTGATTAACCTTGTTTCTATATTAGATCATTCTTGTATTACCTGATCAGTTATATAAACTTGACAAACCTCATCTACACACACACAAATAAATATATATAAATGCCATTGTACAGCTATGTGAATGAATTCGCCGAAAAGAGTCCTTTCGCTGAACGTCTTCTCTTAATCGAAATTTCTCAAAGATGTCTTATAATTTTGACATGTCTACAAGACAGTTATGTGGAAACAGACTACAGAAATTTATCAGTTTAAGCTGGAAGCCAGAAATGTACACCACAGCTAAATTAACCAGATTTTTAGTATGAATTATCTATGTATTTTTTATTATGTGTGGCTACTCGAATTCGTTTATAGTTGATTAGAAAACATTCAATAGATAGGTGTGGTTCCCTGTGGCTTAGAGACTTGGCGCGTCATTATTTCTAACAGCATGAAGTGAACTTTCATGGACACCTGTCTTCTCTACTTACTGCAGATCACATGGTTTGGCGAAAAGGATAGAAGACAAGGAACTCTGGAAATGAGCTCATCAAGAATCTATTGTTTTGGGAATTTCCATAAAGAAACGGAGTTGGACTAGGCATGATCTGAGGAGACTGCTGAATAACATAATGTTCCAGGCTGGCCCTTGAGTGGAACCTGAACAGATGTTCGAGAGCAGCATGCAGGAGATGGTAGGGAATCATGTGATGTTAGGTGAGAAAAGCCAGAAAAGAAGAGAGAGACGGAAACGTGTTACTTAAGCCTTTTGTCTCACCTGGAACCCAAAGGAATAATAATATTATTACATTATTAACAAAATGTATGTTTTCAAAAGTTTACAATGAAACCACCTCACAATTATAGGAAACCATGAAAGCAAGTTTCAGGCACGGCTTTTGCATATATGTGTATGAATTAGCACGGAAACTGAAAAGTATACTGCTAACGTTGATCAGACTGAGAGCTTGCTTTTCAACGTGTTCAGCTCTCTAAGGGTACAATGTTTGCAATTAATGTGAGGATTACAACACTGTTGGTAAGGTGACCTATGTGTAGCATCCCAAAATAGATATCTTATTTCAAGCTATTGAATTTTAACGTATAGAAATTTGACCTCGTTGAAACTAAGCAATGTTGAAAAGACAGAAAAACAGTTCACACCAGTTGTATGAATCCAATTTCAACGACAATTTCACATCCATCCTGTCACAAAATAATATAAAACGATATATACAAAAATGAAGTTAAGTGTGGTTGATACATTAGTCAATAAATATATCACTGTACTGCACATTTAAGGTGTTATTCTGGACTATATGGAGAGTACTATTCAATCCCTCTTTCGATCATACACTTCTGAAAGATACAGAAGCGTCTAAGTGACTTCTTGTTATTTAGGCATATGATAAATATTCTTTTGGAAATGCAATATCCCTTATATTAGGTATTGCAACGCGAATAAGTGTTCGTAGTGGAATGTCATTAATGAAATCAGCATAATAAACGTATAGCATGCAAAGAGGGCATAGTTAGCCGATAGTGAAAATAAATCTTCTTCTGTCAGTTGTTCTTGTTCTCACTGCAGTAAGTTTATTAAGTAACTGGTTCGTATTACTTTTGGTTCAAAGACAAATATTCTAAAATAATTGAAGCCGATTTAATCGACCAGACCCAAATGTTTCTAGCTTCTACTACAAAATTTAATCGAGCGAATGCAGTTTGAAATTAGATTAGAATCGACGAGAATATTTCTTACTTGGTGGGATCAAAACTCTGTTTGCATTAATCTAACAGAGCGAAACACGCCTTCTTCAAATATTCTAAGATCAAGCAGTTATTCTATGGTGTAACCTGAACTTCATTCAAACAAAATTGCAACAGTAATGCAAAAAATTATTATCATCTATCCATCATCACTCATTTAAGACCGGGATCAGTCGAAGACAAGGATAGGTGATAAGAATGTGCCCAAATGGTATACTGGCCAGGCGATAAGGATGATAATTACAAAACTAAGTGAAATATCCACATAAGCGTTGACACTGCAAATAGATTTTTCATGGAGGGATTTTCATATCGATTATTCTGCTACAGCTGTACATTCCATTTTTCATTGCAAAGTGTGTTGCAAAAAGACTATATGTTTCCAGACCGTAGATATTACGAATTTCCTGGAATAATTTGAGCGCCGAGTAAGACTGAGTCATTGTAAGTTATTTGAAATAATCCCTGATAGTTTAAGAAAAGATCAAAAGATTTTTCTGAACGTTTTGCTGCGTAAGCCGCAGCTTCTTCAGCAGAATCAATCAGATTTCATTATTAGAAAATAAAGAAGCTATGGCTTATACGGCGACACGTTAAGAAGAATCTTGTTTCGATTTTTTCTTAAACACGCTAAGATTATTTTAAATAACTTGTAATGTGTTGCAAAAAATCCAAATGAACGGGAACAGCTTTAGATTACAGTAACAAAATTTTTACAACACATCACTAAACGAAAAAAATGCCAACACGTAATATTCGATATCTTTATCATGAATGTACTCATTTTAAAAGAATCAAATATATGTTCGTTTAAATAGCTGATTTTAAACTTGGTCATTTAGTCCAAGTCTCAATGTTCAATGTTTGTTTAAAAAGTTTGAGTTATTTTGGGACCCCGGTCACTTGAAAGTCAGTGTGTGTGTTCCCAGTTGTAATAAAATTATTCGAAAAATGTTTTCATAAAATAAACCATGTTAGTATGATATTACGTCTTAATGGGATTACACTAGCAGGATAGGTGAAAAAATCTTTGATGAATGCAACCATCTCTATTTTCCACATATACTGGGGCAATAGTGTTTCATAAGGTAGCCTCTAATATTCGCGAAAGTTTAGAAGTTATTGAATCTGAGCTCGATTAAATATACAACTGCTGCTTGATTGTACCTAAGCTCACTATCATCAGCTGACTCAAATACTACTTGAGGTGAAGACAACATCAAGCTAATCAATTTATTTGGTACGGAAATAAAGTATTACTTTAGGTATTACGTTAAGAGTGAACTTTATTGTTCTGACTAAAGACAGTAAGACTGGTAACAGTAGACGAAATATTTATTGAAACAGAACACAATTGACATAAGCAAAGTGGTAAAGGCTTAATTTCAACCAATTTTCCAGTGACAACCATGTTCTCTATGGTTCTGTTCAGTGTGTCTTGTAAATAAAAGGTGGAATATTATCGCTACTCTGAGTATGCTAATCTATACGCCATAACATGATGCAATTTTAGGCAATAATTTGGGTCAAACCGTTATCAGAGAAATTATGCAGTGGTTCTGTATGCCATTTTTAATAAAAAACCTAACAGGAGAGAATTACAGTAGGCACTATGTTTAGATCTACTCATAATTACAAATGTTATGTGTTATGATTTCTCAACTGGAAGACGAAGTGCCATCGAAATAATTATGAAAACGAAAACTTGTAGTCAGACTGAGAAGCCCTTTTCAACCATTTCAGATTGTTTAGCATAAAAGGAAAGGAGTTGTTGTTAGCACAGTTTCTAATTACACGCGATAAATAAAAGAAATTAGGTGGTGATATATTTGCATAATGAAATGAATAATTTAATGAACTTGCTATTGTATATAAATTATATCTAATTGTGATTGTTCAGCTAAAGAGAGTGAAATGAGACACAAAAGCTTCTCTGATGAACGTACTGACTAATCGGCATATTAGTTACTGAATGAATGTGAGTCCAGAAAATTTACAAATTAACGTCTTGCCAACTCCATATATATATATATACCACTGTGTGTAGGCAATTCACTAACATTTTGCAAATCATACCTCTAGGCATGCATGACATTCAGCTACCTGAACACAAATTAGCTATTTCACTGCCAGAACTTGTGATGCATTGACAATTAAATGGTGTTTACGTCTGAATGACAAAGTATAGCAGCTGCAGTGGATAAAGTAGAAGTCTAACTTCCACATACCAAAATAAGTAAAACGTCCTAACCATTTGGGAATTAATTAGAGAAACCAGCGTAGTCAAAGTTTTCGTGCTTCTATTTTTACTTCAGTTGCACTTCAAGAGTTTTAGGGGAACAAAAACGGAGGAATTCAAAGGGGGTATTGTATTTGTGCTCGAATGACTTAAATTTATCAACCGTTTCTGAGAATTCTTCAACTATGTTTACTATTCTCCCACTTGTTAATTTGTGTGATATGGCAGCAATTGGATGGATTTGAAATCACTTAAACGGGTAATAAGTGTTCAGTTTACGATAAAATATCTGATTCGTACTTCCCTTCTACTACGAAACCTTTGCTTGTCTGCTTAGTGAAATATTCAGCTCCAGGAGGGTGCCAATTTTGTGTATTTCACAGTTCAGCAGACTGCACATGTATGCTAGTTCTAGAATAGAAGACGCTAATCAAATTGTATGTAAAAGCATTCAATTATTAAGGGAAATACTTGTAAGGAATTACACATTTCATATAGTCAGGAGCATAATCAGCTTAATAGTGAATACAACTGCTAGAAGATGTACTGTATTTTAATGATTTCTTGACATAAGCCTTAATTAAGACTAAACTCTATGAAATACACGCAGTACTCAGTAACTTAATTTGACAGCTTACTGCAAAATCAGAGCAGTAATATTGAAAACCGACTGTTTTGCAGATATATTTTATAGAGATACATGCTTTTTCGAGGAAAAAATATTACAGCACATGTTACAGGACGCAAAATCCCAAATACTGGTCAATGAGAAGGTGGGATCTAAAAAGCGTTTGTTTCCTCAAATGTAGCTTAAGATAATTAAAGTTGTTATAAGTTATTATTAGTGGCAGATGCAGTGCCCGTCATTTCAAAGTAGACATAATCTTTAAAAAAGCCATATCTCACTGATGGCTATGATATATGACTGTAAATCCGATGTTTTTTCAGCAAAAGTTTTTCAGTTTCTACTCACACGATACATTTGAATATGAAACTAACATTTTGTCAGGATAATCAGTTTCAGTTGAATTTAACGAAACTTTTCATGATTAAGTATGAACAATAAAATTACAGTTGAATTGATGTGAGAATAAATTTGTGAAGTGTGTAACAGTTAATTCAATGTTTGTTGTATTTGCGTTTAGCTGAAACAAAGTTCACCTACGGAACTGACTAAAGTCACACAGTGACCACAACCATTAAAACAAGGAAGGTAGTTAATCACAGAAACCGTTTTCAAACATATACAGAAAGCACAGCTGTCATGGTCTTTCTATTAGCCCAACCAATAAACATCACCACGTTATGGATAACATTCACCGAGAACACTTTCGGGACGCCAAGAGTCTCTTTGCGGATCGAGTTAGAAATGCTTTCACACCACCACAAGGTGAGTGAGTACATGTTGTCACGCATAATCCTGCAATGGTGCTTCTTCTCCCAACTTCTTACCCCTTTGCTGCAGCCAGACACTTTTCGAGATAAATTTCCCATCATATCTACATAACTATTTTATTTTCCATTCTTTCAGTTTTGACCGTAATATTATTTTCCATATTTTTAACATCAACGATCGTTTTCAAGGTCGTCTAGAGATGTGTTATTTAGGAAATGACGTTGTACCAAAAGATTTCCTAAAAATTTAAAGATTCTCAACGCCTCAACGCCATACTTCAATTCAAAGACGTATGTGTGTCACTCAAGTGGAGAAGAAAGATTCTCGCCTAAGATTGCAGTTTATTTCTATATATGAGTTTTGATGAAGTTTTGTTGTTTATTTGTGCATTACGCTTAACTGGCATGCGCTGTTATATGCCGATTATAAATACACACTCTCTTCTGTCTAAAGAGGGTAATAATAATCAAACCTCCGCTAAATTTAGCGTAATATGGTCATTTATGGTGCAAGATCTTAAAACATAGTAACTGTGTTCTCCTCGCCTTATTAATTTCCACATATAATGAAAACAGCGGATATGATATGCCTGCTGTATAGAGTATTGTAAGCAATTTTGACGTAATTATTATTATTTCCTCTAGTTCCTAGAGGAACATAGGGCTTCAGCCATGCGTCTCCATTGCGTTCGGTTCTCTGCTAGAGTCTTCACCTGGCTCCAAGTCTGCCCATACGCTCTCAATTCTTCTTCACATGATCTCCTCCAGGTCACCCTTGGACGACCAACTCGTCGCTTCCCTTTCAGGTTCCACTCGAGCAATGGCTTGTCTAGTGATGTCACTTGATGGTTTCCTCAGAGTGTGGCCAATCCATCTCCATTTCTTCCTGCCTATTTGTTTCACAATCGGTTCCTGGTTGGTTCGCTCCCAAAGATCCCTCACTATTTCTGATCATTTCTGGCCATCTGATCTTGAGTATTGAGCGAAGACATCTGTTAATGAAGGTCTGTAGCTTGTTTGAGGTGCTCTTTGTGACACGCCAAGTCTCTGATCCGTATAGTAGTACTGACTTCACTTTGGAGTTGAAAATCCGGATCTTATTTTTGACGCTGAATGCTGTTGACCTCCACACAGACTTGAGAGTAATGGAAGCTTGCCTTGCTTTCCCGATCCTTGCTTTGATATCCTCGCCAGTTCCGCCTGTAGTTGAAACAATGCTTCCCAAGTAGGTAAAGGACGTAATGATTATTTCCAATCACCATTACTTTAATACTAAGTGGCATAAAGTTATGTTAGTAAGGGAGAGATTGCTCTCCATTTTAGAGGTATAGTCCGTTAGAAACTGAATTCTTGTTCACCAATTATTTGATCTGGGACGCGAACGTGTATAATACTCTCAAAGATCAGTAACATTCGAAACATTAAATAAATTTTGGTTAATTTAAGTTTGCACAAGTATTAATTTCAAAATCAATTATCTAAAAGAAATATGTCGATAGTTTTAGCTAATTTTGTCAACTGTGTGTTAAATCGTGCAAAGTACCGTCTTTGAGTGTTCAGTTAGTCATGAAATGAATGAAAATGAAAAATACATTTCAAATTCATCCAGTACTTAGGTTTTTCTACAAAGTTGCGAAAATAGATAATTAATCAGTCAGTTCTGGAGTGTACACTTTAGTTACTTGAAAAGAAATTGCTTTGACAATCTGTATTTCATCTTTGATAATTCCCGTTGAGACATATGGAAAATCGAAACAAGCGATTCAGCTAAGACACCCTTTTCAAAGAGTTCATTATGAAGCTGTACACTAGTATATACTTTTGATTTCAAGAAATTATCTCGCGTGAGGAAATTTAAACAGTGGTGTGGATACATAAAAAATTATATGAAATGCAATCAAAATCTCTGTGATTATAATCGTATTTAAGTATAAAGTGTCAAGTGGTAGAGTGCCAAGAGGTCTCTTTTGCCGGCAGCATGTTCTGATTTTCTTGCAATAACTTCACAATATTTTCTTTCGTCTTCCCTGGTTCTCTTCTTTACTCTTTTGTTCAGTGTGTTGTGGCTTGCATTCAACCCTTGTTTCTGCTCCTGGTCGATGCACTGAGTAATCTTTTGTCTCACCATCCTTCTCTATTCTATTAGTCTCCAAGTGTCCGTAGTAAGCCACTGATTGTGCCGTCTCCTCTTTCTGCCCAGAATTTCCATGCAGGTTTGACTCCGAGTCGCTTTCAGGCTGTACCGGTTTTTTTGAACACTGGTCTCTTAGCTAGTGTTGATTTGTGTCTCCACCCATTTTCCTTATGTTTGCAGTGAAGACGTCCTTTGTGACCTGATTCTACAGTTTTTGAGTATTCAACTTGGCTTTTAGTCTGTCTGCAGCTCCTGTGTCTTTGGAAGCTTTCAATTTGATTTGAAGTGTCCCTTGTACGAGATAGTGGTCTGAGCCGACGTCTGCTCCTCTTCTTATTTTTATGTCCAGTAAACTGAGTCTTCACTTCCTTGAGATTGAAATGAAGTCATTCTGGTTTTTGGTTCGCCTGTCTGTTGACACACACGTAGTCTTGCGGATATCCTTGTGCTTGTATACGCTGCCACCAATCACTAGTTCATTGAAGGTGCAGAAGTCAGCGAAGCGTTATTCGTTTTCATTTATCTCTTCAAGAGCTTCTCTACCCATGATGAATTCTCTTCCTATGTTGTCTGGTCCAAGTTTGGCGTTCATGTTTTCTATAAGTATTTTATTGTCACCAACTGGAGTATTGTCCATTGTTTTCTGTGGATGTCTGTAGAACTCTTCTTTCTTTTCTGGATTTGCGTTGTTTGTGGGTGCATAGCATCGTATAAATGCCACTTTGATTCTTTTGGAATAGAATCTGGTGGTCATTATCCCGGGTGAGATCGCCTCCCATTGCATCAGGGCCTTCGTTTCTTTTGGTGGAATCATGATCGCCACACCCTTGTTGTGTCCACAGTTATATTCTGGGTGACCGGAGTATTTCAGTGACTCCCGTTAACAGCTTTGTGAGTCCACTCCCATTCCTTCTGCTTTCGCATATTCCCAGAGCTTGAATACCATATCTCTTCATCTCTTCTGCAATCTGGTCATCTTTGCCAGCCTCAAACATAGTATGGACGTTCCCCACATATATATTTTTATTTCGTCGCAAGCAGACTAATTGTGCTGAAGATTCTGCATCCGTTTTGTTTACACTGTGGGGTTGGTAGCCTCTCGCTGAAAACCGCTAGAAGCGCATATTGAAATACACTGAGTCAATAGCTTTTCTTCAAATTCTCCTCTACCCCACCTTGGTTGTACAAAATCAATTTATCCTAACCTTTAACCTACTTTTCAGCTCTTATCTGTCTACATTATCAAGAGTAGTTTTAATTATTATGGTTCTTATTCTTAAGTGGCTTATCATTTTTTAAACTGTCCTTTGATTTTTCATATAAAGCGATTTTACAAGTAAATGTGTGTGATCCGATTGTTCCAAATGTATTGCTCAAATACATTAAAAATTTCAGATGGACTTCGTCTCCAAATGACACTAGCCATGATGGTATATTGAAAGCCATTCAAAAATGCATGTGAGTATAGATTGTTCTTCATAACGTAAGTAAATGGCTTAAAACAAAATAAAATAAATTTCATTTGATGCATTATACTTCATAGGAAATCTTAGGATCCTAATGATTTAAAAAGTTATGATACCTTCACACAAATGTGCACACCTCTTCTAAATAGAAATAAGTAGCAGGTTGAGTGACATCTTCTGCAAAGCAATAATAGCTTGCATGTCATTGGAACGGCCAATGTTTAAGGAACTCACAAAGTTTGTAACATCACTAAGAAGAAAATAACGATAAGAGTACTGTTGTTATTATTATTTGTAAGTCGTGACATCAGCATGAGATTTATTAATTCCGTAGATAACACTTTATCATGTTCTAATAAATGTTACTTCAGCCTTCACTAGCTTTATAGACTTCAGTATGAACAATCACTGGAGAAGCTCAATTTTTGTAAAATTTCAGTTCATTTATTTTTCAATCAATTTTGTTACATGGAAAGTATTTTTTCATGAATTGTATTAAATGTACCACTTTTTCAGGAATATACACAGATGAAAATAATGGCACTGCAAGACAAAAACTTCTTACTACATTCAATTGTTACTAACTCCTCAGTTATGAAAAGCATGTCACATTGAAATTTATCATTTGCAAAATTGTAACTGTACTTGTATTGTTGTATAGTACTTCATACTCAAGTAAGTGAGTAACCGTCACAGTAATCCACATGAACTAAAGTACGATATTCACATTTTCACCAGACTTGACGCAGAACAAGATTTCGTAAAACATCTTGTCGTTCCTTGTAATAACCTTCCTTGTTAGTTTAATCGACATATTAGCTAATAGATCTCTCACTTTTTAATATTTACCTTCATAGCTAAGTTTTAGGTGCTAAATTGATGTAAACGTAACTCTTCATTTTACACAGCAGTTTGGAACAAAAATGTTTTGTTCACCTGCTCCTGTGGAGCAAGGTACATTGGTCGTAGTCAGAGGACGCTTTCCACACGGATACGAGAACATATTCCAGCTTGGTTTTATAAGGGAGAAAGGAAGTGTGTGAGAAGCTCTATTTTGGAACACCTGATCGACTTCTGTCACTCTGTTAACCCTGACCATGATTTTAAGATCATATATAGAATCCATGCTAACTTCCCGCGTTTTATTCGTTACAGACTTCTAAAGACAGCTGAGGCCTTGGCAATTCATGACTTTAAGCCAGACCTTTGTGTACAAAAGAAATATGTACAATCCCTACTTCTGCCTTGGCCGTAGAGGGATAGACATTCATTTATTTTGTTTATTTAGTTATTCTATGTACTATTATTATTATCAATATTATTATCATTATTATTATTACTCTTCTCACTCTGAATCTTGTTCACTTGACCTACTTGACATTTTAAACCTAAAATTATTAATTTTCATATTTTTATATTTTTTACAATATTGAATTCTGTCTTTTCAAATTTCATACCATGTTATGTAACATTTTATATTCGTCTACTAATCTTATAATTATGTACCCTTTTCCAAAATCGATACACCTTATGTATTATTCTATATACGACATTAATTATTGGCCACTTGACCTTAAACTATGATTATAATCACAAATATTTTAATTGCATTTCATACTACTATTATTATATCATGTATCCACACCTTTGACCTAATTCCCTCACCGGATATAAATTTCTAAAAAAAACCATATATATACGATTGTACAGCTTGATAATAAATTCGTTGAAAAGAGTCTCTTCGCTGAATATTGTGTTCTTAATGAACAAGTTCACCAGCCTCAATATTTAGTCAACTGCACCTCAAACAATTTATTGATCAAAAGACCTTCAGTTCGATTCATTTTTTGTAATATTTGTCACTCCTTAATTTGAAACCTGACAAAATATTTTACCTTATTTAACGGAGGGAAATCGAGGTGTATGCGACATGCATTTAAGTTCCACTGGGAACCATACTGACGATTAAATTAGTAGTATATTTTACATTAAAAAAAATGCAATTATGTATATACTTTATATTCAGTGAGTTTCTAAAATGCACAACAGACAAGATTCGCAGTATAGCTCCAGCTCCACGGTTTCTTATTCAGCTGCAGATGAACTGAAAATCTAATGACTATGGAAAGGAATACAAAGTGTAAAGGCATTGTTCTCTATTGATACAATTTTATATGTCAGGATGCTTTGTTTAGTGGCACGTTTGATTTGTGTATCGGCTGTTTGAGTTACCACTTGTCCTCTTCCTTACTGATTTTCTCATTCATATAGTGTTCTCACTTATCCATGCTATTGTGGTATAGGTCCTATCCATGTGTATTTTCATAAAGGGTTTTCTCGGTCCTACTAGCATTTCTTACTCCGCCATTGCGACACCGAATAGTTTTGCAATGCATACTATTCAATCTTCCCAAGAAGTAGGCCACGTAGGCTGAATCGATGAATTTATTACTTCACCGAATGTGGCGCAACTATAGCGCTGAATGCAAATTTCAAATAATTAATCACCATTATCCGAAGGAGAAGTGGAGCAGACATTACTTCTTTGCACAAACGATGTCACATTTCAATTCAGTAATCAGCCTAGTTATTAAAGTGATTTAACTGTTATGAGCTAACATCAAGGATGTGATATTTTTATGCTTTTTGTAGTTCTACAAATAATTTTTTTATCCCAGACACATGAAATGTCCATCTGATTTATTTGGCAATCTCATTGAGACCCATTCAGACATTAAATATGTCAATAATTATCATGAAATCTCTCATTCCACTCTTCTCGTTGCAGGAATATATGCACGTATACAATGTTCAGGTTGTAAGTAAATAAGAAGATTCCATGAATAATACAGAAATTAGTCCATACTGTCCTGTATCAGTTGTTGTTCTAGTTTATCAGTATGTGTAGAACTGAATGAAACAATTTGATTTGTACATTTTTAAACAGATCGCTAAACGCATGACACATGCCGTTGAACATTAATAATTTTTTTCATTTCCACTTGACAGTACATCAAAAGAGTTAATAATTTGAAAACATTTTCTCTACTCAACAATATATATTCACTATATTTTAAGAAATCACCAACAAACTACATTGTTTATCATTTATAAATTCGCTCATGCAAATAAGACATTAATTAACAATCACTTCAAATTCATCAAAATCCGATTTGTTTACTTTAAAGAATGTTTACTGCCAATTATTTCAAAAACAAATGAAATTCTTTGGTTTAACAGAATATTTATGCATCCTATGGAAGTTTTCTTAAAAGGTTTAGTTGGCTGATGCCGCACACCAATAAAAACTGAGCAGCAGATACACTAGTGGTAAGTTGATCTCAGAAGGCTGTTGCAGATGTTGGAGATTGTTGTAATTCATTTTTAAGACTATTTTTATTGACATGGTTATTTTTCCTTATATAAAAAGTGGACCACATTAGCATTTCACAGTATGAACTTGAGATTATGGGGATTTTCAAATCAAGTGGATGCATCCAGTATCTTTGTGGTCTGTTAACTAAATATTTCAATTGCGAAGCTCTCATTGTCTTTCTAAACGACATCTTTAGGGTTAACTTCATCGTAAGTGAGCTTTTAGAACTATCTACCAGTAAAATATCCGTCTCCGGAGACAATTAATCACAATTACGGTTATTAGCATGAATAGACACTTCGTCCATGGTGAATCGCGGAAGCTGCTTTTATACTGAATTTAACGCTGAAGATGTTGTCTAGAAATATAGTGAGAAGTTTTTAATTAAAACATTGAGTTCAGCGAAAATAAATCCAAATTCGATTTGAATAGAGCATAACGTCAATCACTTTCATAAGTTATCTTAGTATAAATATACATCACGAGTTATTAGATTATGTAAGCGCATTCTTGTTGTTTTACGTTCTTATTTCCTGAGAAATACTTCTTTCTTTTGGTGAATGACTTTTTTACGGTTTAGCTTAATTGATGACCCATAAGCTTCACTCTCACAAATCAACTTTAGACGGCTGCAAATGTGACTAACTTAAAACAAAATCTGTTTCCAAAGTTGGCTTGTCAAACCTACTGATATATATACTGAATGCTGAGGTGGGTAGAATAAATGCATTTTGTTAAAAAGAAGCCATTGGTTTCAACATACGGCTTGCAAAAATTCTAAAGCCTGGTATCAAGCGATAAGACCCAGTGGACTAATTCACAACCTACCGAATTTAACTGATGGCAGGTGAGACATCATGTTAAAGTGTTTGAACCTAATAATTGTAATATGTTGAAAGGTGAGGGTGAATCAGATAGCATCCCTGGACCTGTTTCTCTTGCGACTTGGCACTTTTCAGCTGAACGTCTCCGTATTTTCGGCTGAATCGATATCCCTTTCAAGTTGCACACCTACCTAATTTAGTGCTGCGTTTAACCCCACAGTCATACGTATGTAACAACCGTTACAAGGTTCAGTTTTCAGTGCTGACTGTGACGTCTCTGTTAACCATGTAGCCTGATGACCAAGACAAGAGAACTTCTTGAGAGTCTTAAACGATATGCCTATTACGATCCTGTTAAAAGTCAAACACACCTTATTCGGCACTTAGTGCGGCAGTTTTGGATCTCCAAAGGGATATCAGTTTCTTCAGTTTGGAAATCCGTTATTACTGATAAGTGACCACAGACACAAATCCAAGTTCCAGGGCTTTCTTATGATTATGTCCAACCATTCAATGTCAGCCCAAGGTTTGTCGTGATGACTTATTTCTTAGCTTGTTTGGGAACTTAGAGGAAAGATGTGAGTCAGCATAAGAAACTAGGTAGCAAAAGAATAGCTACTACTCGATTCCCGAAAGCTACCTATCAGTCACATATATAAAAATATAGTGTAGTTTGACTAACGTATCAGATTACTGGCTTAATTCAATGCTATCAACGATTAACTGCAATAACAATTGAATCTAATGAACAAAACGAATGATAAAAACTGCAAAATAAAGCATTATGGGGTGAAAATAAAAATCCAGTTAGTTTGTCTTTCTTGAGGCAAAGGTTAATATTCATTTATATAGACATATTAAGAGCATTTGGCAGAGAGCGCCATGTTAAGTATTTCGAATATCTAACACCTGGTTTAGGAAATTTCAATGTAATCTGATCATAGGGTGTTGGAAATTTTTAAAAACCCTAATGATCTCTTTTATCGTAACTCGCTGCATAATATCACTTCTAAGGCTGGAACTAATCATGTTTGAAAGTGCCTTAAACTGCTAATTTACATTCACTATATCTTAAATTTCAGAGTAAATGACCTAGTGGATTTCATAATGACAGGGTTTAAAAGCAAACTTACGGAAAAGCTTGTATCATGGCATACGACTCTACTGGTTAATGCGTACGACTCCGTGGTCACACCGATTCTATCATAAGTAACAACATGGCTTCCAGAAGAATACTGGTGGCCTCCTTATAAGGATAATCGGCTGCACATAACGTGGTAGTAACTGGTATGAAATGATTTATAACTTAGCTTACGGCTGTGCTTACATTGATGTAAAAGAATAAGCGTTCTCGTCTGAAAATTTATTATAGGTTGGCAAAGAGAAATAATTTAGTCACTCAGTAGTAATTTCTCTACAGTTAAAAACACACTTCATTGTTCGCAAGTACGACTTTCCTAAATTTATGTCAACATGCATTCTAATACAAATTTAGTTTATCTTGGTGGGCATATTGATAAACCAAAGAGGGATAATTTTATTAACACTATATGACTCTCATTACTAATTTACTGAATACACAATTACTCGCTTTATACGCATACAGTCATATAAAATAATTATAAAATAGCAAGCGTACATAACGCATGAAGCTACCGTATGCCTTATCAAATTCAGTGATAAATTAAGCATACAATTCGTTGATTATTCTGTAGTTTCTAGAACTTAAGTTACTTTGGCTGGTGTCAACTAGCATTGTGAATGAAGATCCCCGTTTACGTACATTTGAGACTCCTTAGCTCCGTCTGCATGCATTCTCAGTGGGTGACAATGTTCTCACTGAAACTTGATCTCTGCATCAGTCGTTTCAAATCATATTTTTTTAACTATTCTCTTAGGTTCCGAGTGAAACAGAGGGCTTCAGCAGCCCATAGCCGTTACGTCTTTTTCTATACAGTTGTTTTAACCTGGCCATGACCACTAATCTCCTCATCATTCAACCTCCTCCATGACATCATCAGGTGCCAGCTAGTCGTTTCCAAACTGGGTTCCACTCTACATCACTCTGCGGTCTTCTCAGAGTGTACTTGATCTACTTCCATTTTCTTCAGTATAATTTCTGAGGTATAGACTCGTGGTTAGTTCGCTGCATTGCTGGGCTTCCAGTTGCTTATCATTTTTAGCCATCTGATATTCAATGTTGAGTGAATGAAGTTGTTGATAATAGTTAGAAGCTTTTAAGTTCCTGTCGAGTCTCTGAATCATGAAAAAGAACTGACTCATTCGACGTTAGTGCTGGAAATCCGTATCCTGTTCCTTATGCTTAGTACAGTGTTTTTCAACAGTGATTTTAAATTAATGACGATCTGTGTTTACTTTCCGATCCTGAGTGAATTTTATATCATCATCTGTGTCCCTCGCGATTGAAACAATGATGGCTATACAAGTGAAAGTAGTGGCTTTTTTGAAATGTTTCCCTTAACAGCGACTGGTGCTTGATGTTCTTGGTTAGATATCTTCATCACTTCTGTTTTCTCTATATTTACTTGAATTCGTGTCTTCTTTGCTTCTTCTATAAACCTATTGGTTTTCACCTGTAGATCTACAAGTTTATTTGACACTTGAACTAAATCATTTCATTCTACTAGGACATTAGAGCCACCTTCTCTGCTAGTCACCAATAAATAAAATAACCTTACTTGTTTCATTCAATTTGAAATTTCCCGCTGGTTGATTAGACTAAAGTGCTCGAACTCAGGTTGAAATGTCGGCTCCTTGTTCAGTTGCTTCGATGATGTCTGATTATTTATCTTGAAGTAAATTGGCTGGTGGTAACTAGCAGTGGAATCCAGGATGCGCATTTCATCCAATATACTTCAAGTTCAACATTCGGACGTCATCCTAGCATCTAAACAAGCAGCTGACATGTCAGCTTGAGGATGAGCACTTCAGTCCAGTCAGTCAGCAGGGAAGCGCAGACTGAATTAAGTATATATATATGTATATATATATACCGGATGCACAAGAGATGACTCTCATGGCCCAGGATGTCTAGTCGATGACTCCTTGGAATTTTTAAATTACTGTTACTGTGTCCGAGTCTCAGTTGGAACAATACTACTCACTAGAAAATACAGGCACATTCAGTGATGAGTCCCAAATAAGACCAAATGCACCTCCAGGATTCCACTGCTACTAAGCAAACATCACTCAACTTCACAATAATCCTTAGATAACATCTAAGCCTTTCTAATGGAGCCAACATGCCAACAGAGAAAGAACATTTCAATCCAAGCAATAAGAAACACTCAATTAACCTGATATTAAACAACCTACTCCTTAATTACTAGTATTTTCTTTCAATTCGAAATAATACTACCTAATGTTAAACTTCCGAAGTAATGTTAAATAAACCGGTAATTTGCATAAACCTGCTAACTAATTTGTACATATCACGTGAGTAGAAAGTATTCATTCAAGGAGTTCTTATTTAATTAATTCACAATAAACAGTTTTACAACCTTTTACAAACAGAAATATTCTTTGTGCTAATGTAATGAATTTTTATTAGAAAAATGGCAATTACAATGAATTATGATCATTAACAGGAATTCTATAATGTCGTTGTTAGAGTACATGCAAAAAGTACAGTATGTAGTATGATTTATGGCAATAAAAAAATCAAATCCGGTAAGATGAAATGATTGTTCTACTCATGAATTATTTTCAAATAAAATGTATTCTACGAAAAATTTGAAATAAAAAACATCATGGTGAAAAATACTTGTGTAAAGTAATATACCTTGTTTAGAAATGATTTAAGCTTATGCGTAGAGAAGTGTTCAGGTGATCGGCTTAAAAGTACGCTATAAAAGCGAAATGAACAGATGTTATGATGTATATTTATATATATATCTCAAGCTAGGTTTCAGTCGACTAATGCGTCTTACTAACATGAAGCTGGAAGCATAGATCGTCACAAACGTAGACACATCGGTGATTGGTATCGCTTCACTTAACTGCACTAATCAGTTCAACGCAATAAACTTACTTTAAACAAACAGCCCTCAATAAAATTCATCTCTACATTGACCTTCTTATCATTTTGTCATTTCTACTTTATTCCCTTCCGTCTTGAGTGGAATATAGGGCTTCAAGTGGGAACTCTGAAGTTTCGGTAGAAGTGATTTTATATTTATGGGGTGGTGTTACTAGACTGTCACTCAACCTTCCCTCTTCACCGGCCTTACTACCGGTTTAGTGAGGTTCGCGAATGTGTCAGCTGTGGATCTAGCCCTGGCCCACTTGCTTAGTTGGCGAGCGTCCTACTGCTGAACTGCCAACTCACATTTGACAATCTAACTACCCATATTTACTGTTACGATATAATAGTTGGCGTTAGCAGTTATTCGGGTTCACAATCTACTTATTATCTTCTTTTGGAAGTTTTCGCTTACATTTTAAAAATACGTTTACTCATTCTTTGTCGATTTATAATGTACAGTTTTACTATATAACCTATTTAAAAAAAGAAACTTGATCCTGCAGTAATTTTGGCTCAATATATTTTCCATTACAAGTGTTTTGATTGGTTCTGATATTGGAACCATCATTATTGTTAATATGAATTTAATTTGCATTCATGTGTTTACGTTTTACAAAATCACTGTAATCAATTTTTATGTGAGCTAATTTGTATCCAACCATATCTGGTTAGTTCAAGAATCTCTTTGAAATAATGGAAAGATTTGTGACTGAGGCGAATATTTTTGATGCATTTTTGTTTCCCCAGATAGCATCTTCAGAGTTTACTTCAATGTGAAGTGAGTATTCTGGAATGTTCTATAAATGAAATAGCTGTCTCTCCTGATGATCTTGATTCCAACTGGTTAGTTTTAAACGTCTTTTCATCTGTGTGTTACTTTATATTGTTGTCACTCATTACGAAACAGTAAGGCATAATTCTAATCCACAGTATTTGATAATGGGCCGATTTCAGATAGTATTGGATGAATTGACAAACCGCTATTGATGTAGTGGGTGATGAGCAAAGGCTAAATAAAAACGGTTACGGTGCAATTCAAACCAACGTCTTCAGATTACTAGTTAGGAGATCTGCTAACTGAGTTATAAGAACCAACTGCTAGCCAATTCAACATTTTAACCCATTACATTAAAAAAGTCTGTCGCAGACAGTTTCATCATCAACTAACTATCTGCTCCTCTGTTTCTAATTCCGTATAACGAAGATTAATAGGAGAGTAATTAGTCAGTGATCACTGAAAACTAGAGAGCACAGGATGACTGTCCTGAAGCTGTACTGAGAAGACTTGACCAATAAGGTTAACTATATCAAGGCAAACTAGATACTAGTCGATGGGTACAGCGCTGTATCACGAATTAACAAAGTTGGAATTCACGGAGTGAGGTTGATCAAGTGGCTGACGAAGCTTGCTGAGCATTCAGCCACTTGCGTTGCATGGTCAGCAAGCTTCTTCTTGTAATTTGAAGTTTCTGGATTCGACCCTTGGTCGGATCGTACGTATGCACCGCTGAAGATTCCGAAATTAGGAGGAATCAGCTGTCCAGTGCTCTTTGGTTTTCAATTATCTCTACTAGGAGTGTTGGGTGGTGACGAAATCTACACTAAAGTTAATCCAAATCCCTACAAAAGACTTATAATCTAAAAAATAATAAACTGTCATCTCTGTTTCCTAAGAAGAAGCTAATTAATTACCTATTAAAAACTTTTTTTTTATTTCATTTTACGAGAAGTACTTTAGATTTTTGTGGTAAGAAGCATAAACTTTAGTCATATTTATTCTTGTTCCCCTACAATTAGAACAACAACTGAATTAGTGCATAAAATACAGTTAAATAATCAACTAGTTTTTGGCGTATTAACTTGAAAAACCTATGAAATTAAAATGTTACAATAAAGAAAAAAAAGGGATGAATACAGTCGTGAATTACAACCAACCCTAGAAAACTAAGCTTTCTATGCGTTTCTGTCGAATAAAAAAGTGTAAGAACAATGTATTTCATTTTCTTCTTTTCTTTTCTTTTCGTAACTCATCTATTCACTGTCAGAAATAATCAATTTTAACAGACATAACTTATTCCTTGAGTAAAAGTTTCATCAGAAAACAATTGCGTGCAACAAATAGCGTTTTTGTTTTTGCCTTTTTTCTTTTCCCATTTCAGTATGGTTAGTTTATTCTCTTTTCAATTTTTCTACATTATAAATGATACAGCCTACATCTCAATGAAAAATGTCAGATAGATTTACTTTTCATTATTATATGGAAATTGGTTGGTATAAAAATTGAAATCCCCTTTGTCAGTGAATGTGTATATCTCCTTACTCAAACTTAGAGGAATAGCCGACCTCCATATAAAAGTTTGTCTGTTTAAAATGATTCAGTTTTCTTCTACATTCTATTATACGCTTCAAGAATGGTAGGCTGGATATTCGCCTTTCTTCAAGATAGTATTTGAAATGAATACTGAAGGAGCTATAGAATAGAATGCTGTTTTATTCTCTAAATCCGCCAGTCTGAATGAGCAGTTTTTTAAACCCTTTTATTCTTAAGTTTATGCAAATAGGTCTTCAGATCTTGGAGGTCTGTTTAAACTCTTAGCTACCAAAATAACCTTTTCTTTCAAACACAGCGCCTTGAATGACTTCCTTTATTTTCGTCTTAACTAATGAAAGATATACTGTCAAATCGTGATATTTCTATTCATGCATTCTTTTTAAAAAAACATTCCAGCAAATCTCCTCTCATGTCCGCTATTAATTGGAAAGAGAATACCGTAGTGGATGGTAACGGGCTAGGAAGTATAGAAATACGGAACAAAATGACTGCCTTTAGTTGGCGAAAGAAATCTCCAGATTTCGCCATTATTTCTTTTGATTTTACGAGTAAAATAAAACAAATTTTTGTAAAATAAGAATGACGAAAATTTTAGTTCTGAATGAAATCAGTGTTTAATATAAAGTGATGATGTTTTTTTATACATGATGACTATTTTGACTAGAGTAGGTAGGTTTTCAAGAAGTTATACCTAGTGAGGGCATTGACACATAGTTGTCAATGCATAAAATAATAATAGGAGCATGAAAAATACTGTACATCAGCTTGGAATTCAAAGGTGACTTAGCTTCCGATATCATGATAAGAAGGATACCACAGTCCCTGACCAATTCTGTGTGCGTTTATCAATTCACCTGCTCGTATGAAGCTAGGTATATTGGTCATTCAACTTGAGTTTTGTCCAAGAACACTATCCGCATGGTTACGAAGATGTGGAATTGAAGCAATAAGTGCGATCATTGAACGTCTGGTTGATAATGGTCACCCTATCTCTATAGCTTCCACCTTTAAAGTCATCTACAAGGTAAAAAGTAATTCACCGAAATCACTACGTATCCGACTCATCTGCATTGTTGAAGCCATCTTTGGCTATCAAAACAGAAAAGCCAGATCTCTGTGTACAGAAAAGGTTCGTTCAACCCCTCCAACTTTCATGGTCTTAATCCCTCTATACTGAAGTATGGTAATCCCTAATCATATTTTGGCTCTACCAATTTTTTTCATTTTGTTTACTCAATTTGTATACTCTTCCTTAATTACGTCAATTGTTACTGTTACTACTTTGAATTGTTCCCGGTATTATTTCACTTGTTCCCCGTGTCATTCTAAATCAATTTTGTGTTGCAACGTTGAATTCTAGGTAATCAAATTTCACACAATATTACGTAGCGTTTTTATTTTATTCGATTTGCCTACAAATCCTATAATTGCACGCCACTTCCAAGCTCTTTACATTCTATGAATTATTCTATATATGACATTAATCATTTTGCCACTTGACGTTTAATTATGATTATAATCACAAATATTTCGATTGCATTTCATACTACTTTTATAATTTTATGTACTCACACCTATGATTCAATTCCCTCACCGGATATAACTTCTTAAAAACCATATATATACTGTTGTACAGCTTGATAATAAATTCGTTGAAAAGAGTCTCTTCGCTGAATCACTTGTTTCCATTTTCTATGTTTCAGTGGTAATTTTCTCTGAATTAAAATAGGTTTGTAGAATAAACATTTTATTAAATTTGCGTTCGCAAGTTGTGTTTATTGAAAATTCCATTCGGTGTGAAAATCCAACCCCATAGGGATTCCGTTTAGTTCAACAGTTTTCTTTAAAAATTCACTCCTCGCAACAACTCGTAAAAATCTGTGGAATGTAGGTCACTGCATATTCTATGATAATGTGAAACAAATTATGCATCACTGTGTTAGTTTCGAGATGAAAGCTATTGTATTGCTGAACAATGCTGTACTACAGCATTGTTACTCCCTCAGGCTGCTACTGGAACATAGGAATTCAACTGCACATTTTGCAGTCCCTTTCAGCTGGTTTCACGTTTGCCCATAGGCTTTCATCTTCTCCTGTAACGATCTCCTTCATGTCACCGTCACAAACCCAACCCGTCGTTTCTCACTTGGGTTCCACTCTAGCCACTACCTGGTGCTTGTTGTCATCAAACAGTTTAATCCATCTCCATTTTTGGCTGTAGGTTCTTGGAAGGTTTCTTGCATTAGTTTCTAGTCACTAATGCTTTCTGACTGGTCGTCTGATTATCATTATGAAGAGGAGGCAGCTTTTGACAAAAATCTGCAGCGGCTGTTAAAAATGTTTTGGTGACACGCTGAGTCTCAAAACCGTAAAGAACATCTGACTTCGCACTGGTGTTGACAATGCGAATTTTGTTCTATATGCTGACTGATTTCCCATCGACTGCAATGCTGATATTCCATTCCTGTACAATGCACAATGTAACATTCTATTTCCTGATTATTTCTTCTTTTTAATTGATTGAGTTTTGTTGAGTACTCAGTAGTGAGGAGTATGATAAAGTACGCGACTAACAAAGGATAATATTGTAGACACAACTGAAAATGACATGAATCAATGAATATAATCAAAAAGTAGAGTGCTAAAGCAGTCAGTTTTATAGGATGACCTTCTCTTAGGTTGAAAGCTCGATGATACTTATGAGTGGTGTTGAAGACATAACTTGCCGATAAATATCAGCCATCCCGAAGCCTTCAGTTTTGGTTTCCTGACATATCATTCTGCAGTGTTTCACTTATTGCTTTAGGTGTCACAATTTGCAAATAAAATTAGGTTCTGAAGGATAAGAATTCGCCTCTGATCTTTCCACGCATAATCAGATACGTTACAATGTTTAGGTAGGCCATTAAAAACAAGATAATTTACCAGCTTTTTATACTGTTCGGACTCACTGATTATATAAAGTACGCATCTCTTGAATGTTTATAAACACAGGAGAACTGACAGTACTACAGAAGTCACTTTTATCAGTACCTACTTATGACTTTTAATTATCATCCCAAACGAAGATGCAATTCCCATTGAGGTTCAGAATGCCTATCTAACTGTCCAAATAAACACTAACGTATTGCTTACATCAGAATGTTCCTAGCACTGAGAATGTAAATATAAACTTACGACTATTGTCAAAGAACTTAGCCTTAAGTTCCTATTGTAACGCTTGGAACCGATAAAGTCTATGTATTTGTTTCAACTTTAAATCCAAAACACCAGTATTCCTTGAACGAAATTATATTGTTTGGCAATTAAAGCAAGACAAAATACAAAGTCTACAAACAAATGTTTAGTACAAATGAAGTTATAAAGTACTTTTATTCGTGTTCTCTCCACCTTCGTTCAACTTGCTCGCGATCGAACCATTCGCGCCTTCCAGTTGCCCACTAATTGCTGCCAGTTCCAATAAACAAACGTTCAATGTTCACGTCCATTGACAACTATCTTTGCCGAAACTTCTAATTCATGACAGCTGCTTAACACCAAATCCGATAATACCAAAAAAAACATTGTCTAGTAGAGTCGATATGATTTAAGACAATGTTTCCTCTTTTAGGCTGTTTGTTAACAAAGACAAGTGGCATCCATTTTGTAGCCAAAACATGTATGATATAAGAAACTGAATAGATATAACGACGAGAGCTAACGTGATAGATTTTGAGTGGTGATCTTTTTAAAAATCGATTAAGGCTTTTCCAGTTCTTTGATGGCTATTGCTGCTTAACAAAAAGTAATAGGCGATATACCACTAAAATTTATAACTAAAACCTTTCCAACACTTTGATACGAACTATTTTGACACATTCCACTCCATGTGTCAGTAGTATCCTTGACTAAATCTTCATGCACAATCTTCAAGGAAAAGAAAAGCTGCATAGGGCCATTTTAAGCAGGATCGACTGATCTGGTTCACAGTCTGTTTCCATAGCAATATTTTTACTCTACGGTAGGCTGAACTGTATCTAAAGGAGTGCGTGATCACAGGGTAAAATTCAAGAACGTAAATCAGTGAATAAAATAATATGAAATGGAATGAATTTGACATATTTTGCTAGGTAGAAAATTAGCGATTAAAGTAGGCTGTCACTATTAAATTAGGTAGTTAAATAAAACAGAAAATACACAAACAAGCAAGAACAGAGCCGACAGAGTAAAGCTACCACCCTTAGGGTACAGCATTAGCTGTATAATGTTTCCAGTCAAAATTCATTTTTACAATTTCACAGTTTGGTACGGAAACTAACTGTAGTCCCCTTCAGAAATCAAAAATATCCTCAGATCAGACGTAGTTATCTGTTTGATGCCGTAAATAGCAATAAAGAAAGCAAGCATACATATACGATGGCGTATATTACTGGTGGATATTAGTAGTTTAAAACCTGTAACATCAAACAGCAGTGCTTATATACCCAATTAGCATTAGTAGCTAGGTCGAATTCAAATGATTTGAAAAGATTTCACTCTTTCAGTCGTTTCACACCAAGCATATGGCTGATGAACTGTGATCCGAAAGATGAAAATACGTGTTCAGTGTTTAGGCCACTTTAACTTTACTGACAATATCTATAAGATAACGTAATTAGTTTCTAACCACTCCTGTCACATAGTAATATATAAGGTCACACACACAAGATATTGTTTGAAGAATTAATAATTTGGAGTGAACGTGATAACACATAAAAATAGATATTTATTTAAAGGTTCGATAACTCAACAGTTTTATTCAAACAGCCACATTATTTGAAGGAAAGAAATCTATGAGTTTTTCCCACTGACCAGACGGAGTATACTTTTTTCGGAAATTCGAGCCCCTTTTAAATCCAGTTACATGTTTTCGACTGACCAGGTTGATTACATAAGTTTTTAATCGTTTAAAAGCACATAAAGCGATAAGATTTATTTCGTTAGGAAGAAGTATATCAGCACAATGAGAGATGATAAAGTGTTGTCTGCTTCAAGCCACGATTTTATATTGCCTGAAGATGAGAACGGAGTAAAATAAGAGTGAATTCAGTTTACTTGCTGATGGACTGTTTCCTTAAAGTGAAGTTATTAATAAGTAAGGTGAAATTCTTTGTTCGATAAACTATCGTCGTATTATTTGTCAGGCATAATAATTTACTTAATTTACTCAATTAATAATGCACAATGGTAGTATCCCGATCTCTGTTCCCTTATCAAAGTGGTAATAGCAGCAAATGAAACCCACTGAAGTCTTTAATGGAACTTTAGTATGCTTTCAGGATTAAATATAAACGAGACTGTAATACTTCACATCATTAACAGTCTACCGAACCAGTGCTATCACAGCACAAACTAACAACACCCTCTTCCAACTGTAACATTATTCCTTCACATGATGGAGGACTGCAGTGGTTTAGGCGCCGTTTCAGCCTGGTAGCCCTAACTTAAACAGTACTGCACCAGGAATACAGAATACTCTGAATGACATTCTACTGCAAACTGAATTTTGTTTTTACCTTCATTCATAGCCCATTACGCCTGGTGTTATTACTTAAGTGCCCAATTAAAAAGCTCACCAAAATTCATGATAATTCAGATACTGAAAGAATCGATCTCATCTAAACGTTATTATTTTTTGTGATTTTTGTTGTGCCCTTACGTTTCTGTACGGGTTGGATTGATTTTAGGGAGTAAGATCTCCAGACCCATAACCAGCCTTCCTTATTTTACCTCGATTAGAACCAGCTAGTAGATTAAGCAGTGTTAGACCTAATTTCAAGTCATATTTTCTTTGACAACACAATAATATTTTCTTAAAGGTTCAGAAACTTGACGGGCACTTTACCAAAGGCATTTCAAACAGACCGCAAACTTTTTTTGGTAGCTTCCTTCGCTTCCTACTAAAGACCAGATTGGAAAGAAATGGTGACAAATTACTACTGGAATGAACCAAAGAAGAAACTGTTTCCCAAAAAGTTTGTGAAGAGAAATGGAGGTTAGACATATGATGAGGAGGTCGTTGAGTGTCATAACTTGTCAGATCCTCTCTGGATTGGGATTCGAATGGCGAACGATAAATCAGGCGCCCATTGGTTATATGAAGGCAATCGTGTGAAGAGGGGATGAAAGCCTATGAGCATCTGTGTGACTAGCCGAAGAGGAATACAGAGAAAAGGATAAAATAGGAACATGCTGTTGAAGCCCTAAATTCCACTTGAAACATAAGGAAATAAAAATAATGGTATTTTATTTTACTATTCGATATACTTTTCCAAATCACATAAGATTTATTTCACAGAACCACTAAGCTTATCTTAAGAATAACGCAATCTGAATTAGTTTACAGCCTTTGTGCCAGCAAACATTTTCATAAGAGCAGTAATACTAATAGGCGGAAAATTGGCTCAAAAAGTTATAAAAACGATTAAATGAATAAACTGGCATATCTTAAGTCAATAATTTGAAAACACTGATGCCATTCCTGTTCATCCTTGTTGAAATATTGGGTTTAAAGTGAAGATGCTGCCTTCTGAAAAGACTCACCATATGCTCCTTAGGTTTATATATGCGTTTGCATTATACTGATATTTAACAGATTTTATTTATTCCTGTTAAAACTAATATATAGGGCATAAAAAGCCATGAACAGAGCGAATATGTCAATCCACAGTGCTATCTGCGACGTTCAGCGTTAACCAAATAACGTTAAATATGAAGAAGAAATCAAGAAAACAGGAAGGTGGCTTCAAATCTACTTGTCTCTCTCGACAGTAAAAACATAATTCAATTAGTACATACACTTTGTTGCAGTTAGTCCAAAATGATCAGAAAGACGGTTGATAATTATATCCTTTTCTCTTTTTATTGCCTGTATATTTATACACTGAGAAAATAATTTGTGCTGTAATGCGAAACCCTAGACACTTTTGGTTCGAAAAATCCTAAAATATACTGCTTCATTGTGAAACTCTTCAACGCCGAACGAAGCAGGTGTTAACGTGTATTGTGAATGAAGTAAAATGTCAAAACTGTTCTCACAACTATGATAAATTATTGAAACCGCCACGTGTGGTAAAAATCACCACTGTGAGGTGTTTAAAGAAATGTTTTACACGTTTGTTGTACGTGTAGTCTAATTTTAGTGTTTGTAACAATGGCCGTCCACATAATTCATAAATTAAAAGTCTATTAAACGATTTTAAGAATTTTTACACAACTAACTGATCTTGTTGCTTAAATCAACAGCAATTGTGCTTTTATATATTACCACAGTGATCTGAACAGTTGTTTAATACAACTTTTATTATCAATGATGGCTGATCCTTTCAGTGCTGCTGAATAACGTCTTGTAAACACCTCATAAACTTAAGAAGAAAGGTCAGTAAAGCATATTCTTTTTGTAATTTCACTTAAAAGCGACACAGATAGAGAGTTTTCTGAAATGCCGTGGTAATACCAGTAATGTTAGTTATTAATATCCATTATTAGTAAAAAGCCGAATAAAAGTTACATAAATGGAGAAGAAAAATGATGGATAAATTGTGAATCTCAGCTAAGAAGTCCTACGTAATCTAAGCACATGAGTTATTGATAAGAATGTATTGATAATTATGACCAAAACTCTAAGCCCTTGTAATAACGTTCATAAGAGTAAGAGATTGTATTCTGATTGGACACTAGTTACTAATGTCCAATCAAAATACCCACTACAGTCCTACATAAGGTCAATCGCGAGCCCGAATAGCTCAGTGGTAACGTCTCCGACTGCAGCACTGGGTGACGTGAGTTCGAATCTCAGAAGGGACATGAGTTCTTCCAGGGTTGCAGATACGCCTTGCTGATGAGTGCCAACTAGCACGGAACCTAGGTCCAAGGCTTCCTGCCGATTGCCTCTAACTATCTAATCGTAGGAGATTGGGAATAAAGTTAGATTTAAACTCAGGAGATTAAAACACAAAGAAAGAACATAAAATGAAAATAGGTGGGTTTCATAGCAATTTACTGTTCAAGTCGGAAAAGGTTCAGGCCAATGAAAATCAAACGGACTGAAGTAACCACTTCTGTATACACAGATCAGAACTTTCTTCGCACATAGCAATAAGTTCTGCTGTGAATAAAAGGTGAAGCCGGAAGCGCTGCTTAAACTAGGCTGATAAGTCTAGAAGTGAATGAAAAACGCGTCCTGTATTCCAGTGATAGTCCCCACCAAACAAGCAATAATCTGATATTATTTGAAAATATTCTATGACAAATTAAGAGTCACCGTACACTGCCTCTTGGTGGAATTAGTTTATGCTTTATTGCAAATTTGAAAATCGTTTTTTTCCCTGTAGAGTTAAATGTGAAAATAAGAGCTGATGATTTAATTAAAAGTTGTTTAATTGTTTCAATTAAAAGCAAATCGGAAGTCATTGAAGCAATGAAAATATGATAATTTTACTCATTACTGTATTTGCATAATTAAAATCTTTCTCTGTATAGAAATCTCCTTTTTTTGTCACACAAAGGAATACAATAAAATGATTTTAGAAATAGATTTCGGTTTAACTGCCGAATAATTAAACATACTTTCACAAGAAAAAGTTAAATTATTCAAAAAAGTTAAGGTGAGACAGAAGAAAAGTAATTAAACTGATTGCAAGAAAATAAAGGCGTAAAAGAAGGATTTTATACATACTGAAGTTGAATACACTTTCCTCTGTTAAGCATCAAGGACAGTGCGTACAAGGATTGTGAAGATGTTGACAAGGTACTTCAAGATTGACAGGATATCCGGCTACTAACGAATACGCCAAACGAAATATTAGTCATTTTTTACACGTGATTAAAAGCAGTTTTGTAGTAATTGACTAGGGAGTGACGGCTATTATGAGTCTTTATTTTGATATGCACATTTTTATATGCACTTCGAGTTTGTTTATTTCCGAATAGAAATGTCAGTGACATTCTGACTATCATTTTTAATTCATGCTTTTAGTTAGTGACAACAATTCTTATCGCTAGTATCATTAAGATTTACTGATTCTTTGCATTCCAGTTAGAATATGAGGCCTCAGGAGCACATCCCCAATGTATTGTGTCATCTGATATTCCTTTTAAATCGATCCACAGTTGCCTACAACCTTTCATTAACTTTTATATGGCCTTCTCCAAGTCATTTTCAGATATCGAAGCAGTCACTTTCCATCTAAGTTCTAGTCAAGGGCCTTTGTACCGTGTGGCATTGCTTGAAGTTCTCCCCAGGTTGTATTCGATTCACCTCTGCTTCGTGCTGCTTAATTGCTGGTCATTAGTTTTTTTTGGTTCGCCATCTACCAGAGTTCCCTTACGTTTGACATTCTCGGCGGGCTGCGCGACTTTTATTTTCCAGTGAGGCTAGATGTTGATGAACGTCAGATATCTGTTGGAAACACTCTTGGTTAGGCGTGCGCGAGTTCCCTGAGACATATGTATGCACTCATTTGCCATCGATTTTAGAAACTTTGGATCTTTTTCTTTCTGCTTAGTGCTGTAGATTTTTAAACCTAATTTAGAGTAACAAAGGCCTGTCATGCCCTTCTGAATTAGCTAATATATCAGTTTTATTCAAATCAATTACCTTTTTCTTTTATACTCTGAATATTTTTTGGAATTTTGGACACTCGATATCCTCCTGTACCTTTTCTCTGGTTGAATAGGGTTCGATATTTTTCACTTATCACGCTTTGTGATAGTAGTGATTTAGGTGCTTTGAAGTTATTAACTTGAGTGGTCATAGGAGCCCATTTTAGCTTTTTCCAATATTTATAATCATACTCTTCACCTTAATATCTATTCAGGGGAGTGGAATTGGCCAAAGTTATCACTTATGGTAACAGTTACAAATCGACTTGCATTGAAGTAGAACTATTACGCGGCCGTAAGCTTTGTGCCGTCAAATATTCCACAAAACAACAAATGCAAAACTCCAAAAGTGCGGAAGTTTAATGTTAATGGCTAACTAGCCATCCATCACGCTTCATTGGTTATCATAGGTTTACACTGAGAAATGATCTGAAAGCAAGTGGAAACATCCGTCCAGTGTACTGCATCGGCAGGTCAGTGGTAAAATGTCCAGTTTTAACTCATGACCACTAGTTTTGAAAGTTCAAGTATAACTGTTTAACTTTCGATTTATGAATTTTATTTTATTAACTATGCACTAAAGTAAGTAAACTTGAGGAAAGCGAACTCTACCAAAATGTTTACTCTTAAGAATGAAATTCCTTGAGCATACATAGAACCTTCACCATCTCAACAAAAAGACTAACCTTTTACTTGTAAGTAAAAATGGATGTTTCTTGGCAGACCGGATCTGAATCCCTGTGGAATTCAATGAACTGGTATTCTGATAAGATCTAGGATGAACAACAATCACGTTGAGATATTTTTCACTTAATTAAAACACAAACCACTAACATTTTACTTCATTTTGCTGACTGTGGTTTCCTTTTACACCGGATACTTTATCCTGTAAATAATAGAGAAATTATAAACACCCTAAATATCAATCTCTTCAGTAGGGGAAATGCTAATCTTGAATTATTTGTCTGCTTTTGTCTTGACAACCAAAAGACTCAAATAACAGACCAGGATTAATTCAGTGACATAGAAAAGCTGATAAAAGTGACAACATTGAATTAATCGTTAACAGGATCTTTGCCAAGAAATTCCGAAATTAAAAAAAAATCAAACTGTGCAGATTAATTCACTCAGAGTGCCTTACATTATACTCTCCAGGTCAATTAAAAATGAAGTGTTCCCACAAATATTGTTTTAAATAACCGAAGTAAAGTTCATATATAAATTACCATTGACATTTAATTAATTAATTAAAATAATTATTAAGATATTACGCTTCTATTCAGCTTACAGGATGAAAAATATCTGCTAAATGTACTTTGTACCATATACCGTAATGGTAAATCTATCTTTTCTTAATCCTTTTGTCTCCTAAAGGTGCGAATGGTGATTTTCCCTAAATTTTATAAAACTTCATTCCCTACTGCAAGAAAAAACAAACCAAGTAGTGGTTTTTTTCAAATTACGCTATCACACGAAAGGTGATGAAAACCTTCACATAACAAAATGAATCTGGCATTAATTATTCAACTTATTTAGCTGACAAGAGTCAAAAATATCCTTTGACAAGTATGCTGACATTTGACATCAATAAGAAAATGAAATCAGATGGGAAAAGAGGTTATCTAGTATTCCGCCGAAAAGGGAAAAAATGGCATTGAATGCGATGGGATTTTCATCTTCATCGGTGACAACAAATATATATGTGTATATATGTATATTAATACCCATTTTATTCATCAGCGCCTCTGAAAAATATTTAGTGAGGTGCTGATGCCTTATGTACCCACAGAAATATAAAGCAAGCCAAACATCACATTGATATCAAGTTAAACTGACATCCATGAAAGAACCATTGAAAAGCCGAGAGCAATCTTCAGCTTTTTTGTCCTGCTTTGGGTCTCTACACAACACATACTTCTTGCCCTACTGAAGGTCTAACCAAGAACCTTCTGGTTACGAGGTGAGTCTGTTGACTTTTCAGCCAATGAGATGGATTACTGCAGATTTGTGATGCATGACGTCACCAACAGCCAGTATCATCGGCTAATGTTTGTTCTCACACGGGGGCAGTTATGTATGTGAAGTGGGAATGTGCCACACTTACTTTTGCGAATAAAAAAATTAGTTCCACTGATCCAAGTACAGGGTTTATTAGCTCCGCCTCAGGGTAACAATTACACTTATCTGGCTAGCAAGCAACACTGGTTGACCTGAGTGGTATATGACTATTCATATCAATCAGAAGTGTTTACCATGGTGCTAAAAATATTTCACAGACAAAATGTTTGTCACCCTATAATTCAGATAACCTCAGTTTTCTAATTCCTTTTGATTAGTTAATCCATCTTGTTCGCCAGTCAGTGCTACCTGAAATGAGGTTGGGTTGGAAAGAAGTTAAAAATAATTTAGATAAGTTTCTTCCCTTTGAAACATGAGACAAAATGAAATGAAATAATTCAGTGTTGTAAATACATATATGGTCCACGAAAGAGCAGGTTTCGAAGGTGACTGTATTCAATGGTGAGAAGGATAATATGAATACCATATATAGAGAAATAAACTAACAAATGGAATAGGATAGACGTCAGTTCAAAGGTGACAAATAACAATAATAATGATGATAAAACAACGATGCTGTGGTGTGAAAATAAAAGTACTATTGATGAACAATTATGAAGTGGTAAAAGGTTTGAAATAAAAACGCCTGTCAATGAAACAAAGAAAAATGGGATAGGGATTAAAAGTGCCAATGTTTATGGAAGATTTTTTGAACATATCGTAAATGACGGTAAACAAACGCTGGGATATAATTCTTCTGCACACAGAGACCAGTTCTTATGGTACTGACTGCTACTGAGAGAAGGCGTAGTCGAGTTCCTGCAGATAGAATACCAGGAACACAGTGGATAAACGAAAATGCCTCCCCTAGTTTTATTGGATGTCCGATGTCTAACAGGTGGGCTAAGAATACACTATTTACACATTTTGCTTCGCATTTACCCAACCACATAGGTGCATTTTCACATGCGCACACGGATAAGGTGGTGTGAGTACGGCCTATGTGACTAGCTTCACAGAAGCATTAGAAGTGATAGATGCACACTGATGAAACCATTATTCATTTACACGAGAAAGTGAGAACCAGCATGTCTTCAGGGAATATTCTGCCAATTTGTCTATTAAGTCAACATTTTTAAATGTCTACAGTATTCATCATTATCCTGTCTCTACGCATAGATATGTACTTCTAAAAAACTATGGATAAACATCTTCTTATAGTTTAAGTTTAATTTTAATCAATTCATCCTTGATGCAGTCATCTCAGCATATGTTTTATTCTATAAGTTACCTAAGTAAGTTCCTACCGTACTGGAGCGGTGTGAAATTGTGAAAAATGTGTACTGACCCATCGAACTCCTCTTTCAAAATGCGTTTCTTTGCAAATATCCATCTGTTACTTTTGTCACTCATGAACATATGTCTAGCTTGTCCCATTTGTTTGTTTATTTCTTTGTAGAATTCATTTATATATATATATATATATGAAGAAGGTATTTAGAAGACAAATTTCGCGAAATGATATCATTTCTTAATTTCTTTACAATCGCTTTATAACTAACATGGTTCACAATAATAAAATAAAAGGCATGACAATTACTCAGCTTTATAAAACAAAAGTACATACTAATGACCAATCATATTTAAATAGGTTAAATAGTCCATGAGATGCGGCGTAGAATGTGCACCTGATAGCCAGCCGAAGTATTTGAGGTGTCAACTGCATAATTTGATCACCCTTGAATGGTAAGTTAATAAAGATAGCTTCCTTTGATACAGAAGCTGTCTTTTCAAGATATGGTCTATCCTTACTGTAACAACTGATAAAGTTTCCTAGATAACCATTAGCTAATAAAACGGAATGTATATGTCGAAGCTCATCCATCAATGTGTCGCTCGTACATATTTTGCGGACCCTTCAAAACATATTTCACTGGGGAACGTTTATACTGGATAGGAACAAAACTAGTGAAATGAAGATATTGTCCACTCCATGTTTGTTTACGAAAAATAGATCGCTTAATCGTTTCATTGTCTTTCCTGGTCACTGAAATATTCAGGAGAGCGAGTTTGTTATTCGATTCTAGTTCGGAAGTCACTCGGATATTTTGGATGAATATGATTAAATAGGTTAATAAAGTTTTAAATAGATTTACTATTATTATCAATAATGAGAGTATCATCTACATAACGTTTATCCAGCATAAATTCTCCAAGCATACCTTGCATTTGTCTCTCCAATTTTGACATGAAAATATCTGCTAAAAGGGGCCCAAGAGAGCTCCCAATAGTGAAATTTATCTTCTAAATGCCTTATTCAAATTTATCAAAGGGACTAAATGTTTTAATATATGTATATCACTTAATTGTATCATCTGATTTTATTTCATGTTCTTATAAACCAAACATATTTTAAATGATAACAAAAACTAACTGACTATCATCTACCTTGCTCTTGTTCTACCGCAGACGTTTTTACTATAATTCCTTCACTTTACTCTAATAGGCGGTATTGAGCAGTGTCAGGATTTGATGTAAAACACTTCGTAAGCCAGTCATATCAAGCCAGTTGCATCACATTACAAAACAAAATTGACATGACTTGGAGTTTACGCTAAGATTATTAATTCAATCATAATACAAGTTAATATTTTACCTTGTTAGACAATGAAAGCTAATTTATTTTCACCCTTTCAGAATCAATCAGGTAAAATGCGCAGTTGAATGCTTTGCTACATAGACTGAAACACTCAGCAATGAACAGTACGTGTTATTTCAGAAAAAAAACTGTAAAAATAAAAAACATTTATCTTTCCTATTTCTTCCGCTCACTTCTAATTCACGTGGTTAACAAACTTCACAACTAAATATTGTTCTAGCTGTGCTTTTGTCAAGCGAATAAGCGGTAATATATATTCTTTGAATATTTCTTCTTTCCCTATGTATTTTGTTTATTGACTTTCAAATTAAATTGTTTATTTGAAGCAAAAGGAAAGTGCGTAAAAGTGTGTAAAAAATTTACATAAACATTGTTGAAAACGACTGTAGATGGATTTTTTATTCTTTCAGAACCTTTATTTAAACAAACTCTATCATTTAAATTTACATTAAGACAATGGAAAACGAAGCACAGCTTAAATATATATATATGTTTTCAGAAATTTGTTCAGTTTATTTACATGAATAAAGTTAAAAGTTGTGTAAATACAGGAAAAAACAACAGATCAGTCAGCCTTGTGAAATGCTGTATAAAAATATATCTTGTGAGACAGTTTGCTTATGAACCTAAGATAAGCATATAGTTTGTGTACACTGACGCTTATAATTACACTATCGGACTTGTTTAACTTGATTACAAATTCTGTTATTACTGGTAATTTTACTAAACTGATCTGGAGCACATATTTTCACAACATACTCTTTGGTGTAATTAAATACTTTCGTAATAGAGAAATGCAACTAACCGGACACACACAATGTCTGCTATTAATCTTTTTGATTCCGTGAAGAAGATGGAGCTTTGCAAACACATCTCTACTTCACCCTGATATCTGCAACCATTTTCAGTTGACCCCCTAACTGTCCGGTAGATCTAGTCTTCGCCCTACACAATCTGCTTCATGTCAGCCTCAAACAAATGCTTAACTCTTCGTTTCTTAATACGTTCCAGTAGAAGCTATGGCGCTTGATGTCATTCGTCAGTCTTCTCAGCATGTGTCCAGTCCATCTGCATTTCCCTCTGCATATCTGTTGACTGTTGGTTCTTGGTTGATTCGTTAAAACGCAGAGTTCCCCTTTTGCTAATCTTTTACGATATCCTTCATGATATTCAGTATGTAGCGAAGGCTGATGTCAGTTAAAATCTTCAGTATCCTAGTAGAAATAACTTTTGCGAAGCGTTGTTCAAATCTCTGATTCGTAGAGATGCAACGGCTTCACACTTATGCTGGAGATCTGGGTCGTCTTCCATAGGCTGAGTAGAGCAGATTTCAGACTGAGAAACGTCTGTCTTGTCCTTCATATTCTGGCTGCTTAGGAGATCATCATCCTTTCCGACTGTAAATCAAACCTACTCACATTTAATACAAATTTGGTGCAGCCCTATATACTGAATAATGCTTACCAGATGATTTAAGTCAAGCTGTATATTCTCACATCAGCCTTGAGTGTTATCCCACTAGAAGTTAACAGCAATTAGTTAACCGGAATTTTCAGCTTTAAGTGAAGTCTGCTGCTACTTCCAATAAGTCTGTAGATATAAACGTAAAAACATAATTTCCTGGACGTTGTCAAATTGTCTTTCTACCACGGAACGACCTTTTTTGAGGAACTTGCACATACACAACCTAAGTTAAGATATTTGATAAATTAATGGGAATCTAAGAATACACAAACTTTTGAATTCTTGAAGTCATCATCTTCTCTTGAGGAAGAAAGTGCAACAAATCTAGCAGGATATTATAAGTTTCTTCCTACTATTTCCCGGATCCTTATCAACTGTTTAAAATCTGGACTAAGCAAAGACAGCAAATTTTTGCATCAACAAGGAGTTTTATTCATATATCAGGAAGTTGAAAACAATCCACCAAATAATAATCAATAAAAGCTAATATTATTCTGCTATAATTGTTGTGTTCCCTTTGTTGAAAATTACCAAAAGAAAGTGTTGCATTGAGTTTTAATGAAGAGCGTACCATCTCGTTTTCTCCTTATGTTTATAACTTACTCTGTTCATATACTTCCATTTATTCCAAAAATGAAAACAGCGTTCATTTAATCCATTGAAGAGACTGTATACTGTGAATTGGATTACTACAGTCGTAAATTCGCAGTTGTACGCGAGTCGCTTGAAAAAGTGTCTAACAGTTTTACATTGAAAATACGCCGTGATTACGAGGATAGGCAATTAACAGACAATAATTGTAGATACAGACTTGTATAATAAGACGAAATGCCATATGATTCCATTTTTGTATCAACATCAGTGTTGTGGCATGAAAACGTTGGCACTGCGAAAGAAATTGAGTCTTGTGAAAGAAACATAAGAATTTACAAATATGCTTCATCCTTTACGTACGGTGCCCACGATTTGGTCAAAAAGTTCCGTAATAACTGGGTCACTAGTAAAAACCGGGCATATGTAAATATTGTATTTAGATATTTTATTTTTGGTTTTAACATAAATCAACTGAGAACAATGGAAGAGAGGATACTGAACAAGACCGATGATTTGGATCTCTATCATCACACAGTCAACTCTGAAGGATTTGATTGAGAAGATAAAATGACCAGTGTGAACAAGAAATTAAATGACTGTGGATTTCATCAAACCAGCTACACCTCTTTGTAGGTAACACATTTTTAACAAAACCCACTTTAAAAAGCAGAAAATACTAACTTCAAATGGAGTAGGTGAACTGATGCACGTCTGTGAACTTCTTCAAATGTGCAACTATCTCCGATAGCCTGATCGAATAGCTGGGCCACCTGAATTTCCATCAGACACACTCTATCATATTTTCCACAACTTTTATTGTTTCAGCTATTTAATCATATCCTCAAGTCCCAACATGTAGTCGTGCGGGTTTTTAATCGTCTTTCAACCCACCGGTGCACATTTGTAGGCGACGAAGTAAAACACAGTAAGGGATTAGTCTAGGCTTCAAACTTAACGGCACTGAGTCACATGATTTAATAAAGATTACTATTTTACTTGGAGATCCGGGATGAAAAGGAAATAGTATGCATTAAATTATGTTTCAAATTCTCTACGCTGTAAAATATGTTGTTCATACTAAAGCTATTGTTACCTTGTCTTCCATATCATCTGAAATTAATTTCCGACAGTGATGCTATAACGAATATTCTTTTCCCGGAGTTTAAGAACCTCCTTTACTGGTTGTTGGCATCTAGCTTACCTGTGAATTGAAGGATCATATACAACATTTTCTTAATGTAGAGGACAAGTCAATTATCTATGAAACAGTTTGGAGATACATTTTTGACCCAGACTTTCTATAAAGTATCAACTCTTTTTCTATTGCGTCAGGGCTATTTATGGGTAGAATACAAGTAGTGAGACAATCAAGTCTCAGTTGCTATCTATAGATGTCCAGCTGTATATATTCATCAGTTGAATATTTCACGACAGTGTGCTGGAAATTTAAATCCTCTGAGTGTATCTTCCGCCCTTGATAGTCCAACATCGACTAAACCACTGCCAGACTCATTCACTGTTTCTAGAGGGAATTTTACTGCCTAAATGCACGAGCTCAATACATTTTATACTAATGAAATTACCGGGTTTTATGACTTTGGCTGACAGTTTTTCAGGGTAGTTATAAAATAGCCCTAAATTATCATCATAAATACAGCCCACAATCTGTAAAGGACTAGATTATAAATGCTCTTAAACTGTGGTTAATAAATTGTGCACTTTGCTATAAACAGAAGAAAAGAGAATATATATGTAGTGTCTAATATTGAAATTCTAAATTATAAGACGTTGAGATGTCTGTAGCTATTGGGTTGATTTTCGGGTGTAGCCCAACTTCCAATCCTTCCTGTCTTTTCTTCTGGGCTTAAGACCGACTAGTGAACTAGTAAACTTAGTGAGAATGAGGCAGGGGTCCATGGGCAATCGATGAACCAGCTAAAGGCGACTGGATAAAACAGGGTGAAATAGCGATATACTGTAGAAGCTCCATGTTTAACTCGAACTTCAGATAATAATGATTTAAAATCTAAAAATAAATTTGACAACAAATCATGAAAGTGAAGACCTCATCAACAATAGATAACAGAGAATCAATAATATCACATTTGTATGGAGTTACTGAAAAACAAACACTATTTGTTGGTCATAAATTGTTTTTTTTTTAAATTTCAGTTCTTCATCCATTTATTTTATAATTTATTGACTACAGGATGTACAGCAAGTGAATTTATTTATAAACTTTCTCTCCATGCATCAAAAAGTCTGTTTTGTTTCCAGTTTATTGAAAACTATTTACCAAAACAAATATAGCGGAATAAAGTGGACATTGTTTTCTCTGCAAACAAGTTAGAACGCCTGTTGGTAGCACTATCCTCCGTTTACATCAAAACGGCAGAAATTATTCGCTTCAAGGCTTCAATAACTGATGTAAACAAAACTGTGTATGGCAAAATTTTCCACTGTAATACATAATACATACTGAAGATGAGAATCTCAAAGAAAAATCCATTCCAGTTTGGAAAATTTAAAAATTCCGTACGGAGAATAAATAATATTATAATAATAACATCTTTATTCTGAAAAATGTGTTTAAACACACTATCAAGTATGAACTTCCTCAAATGGCGTTAAACAGAATCATTAAGAAATTGCCAGATATGACGTTTGCTTGTATATGCTAGTCACGAGAAATAAAGAGGAGTAGTGAGCCGGGTATGTGATAGTAACTGGTATTTCCTGTTCTGCCTTAGCTACAAACAGTAGTCGTAACCGATATATTCATATTTATTTATTGATAAATACTAAGGGAATTCTAAAACAAGACAAATTCTTTGCTTACCGCTTCCAGTATGAATATAGTATATTGTATCCTTTATTAATGACTTCAGCTGACATCCAATTCGAAAATGAATACTGTGACTCACTCATTCATTCACCTGAGCGAAATTCTAAACTATAGTGGCCCAAACGAAAGATCGTTATAATGAACCTGATAAATCTTTAACAACCAGTCACATGAGCCAAAGTAAGAACGCATAATTTAAAAATTCGTCTCATAGAAATATACTGTAACGTTAAGAAATAGCCTTATAGGGTAATGTTCTAGTTTGTTTTCCAAGGAGACCTCTTAATTCTTCATTAGAGTCTTCACTGGTAATCCAAATCATTTTATTTAAGACATTCATCCAGATAAGTTTATATCATCCTGTTTCATGAACCATTTACTGCTATAATCGTTCTTCTTAATTGACTCAAAAAGCTGCAAATTTTTTGTCTCGAATCCATTTGCTGCTACTGGTCTTTCCAAGATCCAATCGTGGTACATCATGAAAATTTTCTTTAAAGACAACTTTGATTTGGCGAACAAAGTACCTATAGCATCCATAAACCTAAAAAACAGGGCTACATACCCTCCTAAATAGGTTTTCTGCTAAAACAGTCTGGGCATCTGTATAAATATTCTGATCACCTGATCGAATTCGTAATAATATCCGTTCACATTTGGGTTACTTCATTTTGGAATTATCCACTGAAGAACTGAACTATTAAACCAAAGGATGCTAACAGAAATTTATTTCAACTCATAAATTCATAATAACTTGTGTTTATAAGCATAGATGTCAGCAGCGATCAGCAATTTTTGCTTTTTATGTTAACCATAGAAATGATATTCAGCAATTGCTTAAACCTACAACATCAAACTTCAGCTTGTCACAATTCACTAAAAATAACCATCAAATTATTTATTATTCGGTTACAAAATAACTATCTGAATGCATATGTCAAACAAATTAAACTTGTGTCATTAAATTGTGTTAAACAAACCGATGATTATTAGTTCATCGAGACTTCTTTTTTATATCACTATGACAATGCTGTGTATAACTTCAACAGTACTCTATCTACACACACAATTTCCTACCCTCTAAATATGAATGATTTGATCGACTGAACCCATTAACCAATTTCATAATGAGCATCCACCCTAAGTTGACTTTTATTTAATAAAGATGTCAGACATAGTTTTTATTAGCTGAAAAATAATCATAGTCAATCAACTATTTAACATGGTGTCGCTAATCATGAACAACGCTCGAATCTGTCAATTTCAAATTTATGGTTTTATTACTGTTTTAAAAATAATCTTTTTCACGAGATATAAATTATGCTCACTAAGTTAGATGATGTGACATAGCTGGGTACTGATATATATGTATACTATTATTATTACAATTCCCTTGGGTTCCGAGTGGAACATAAGGCTTCAATAACGTATCTCCACTTTGCTCTATTTGGTGCTGTACTCTTCAGCCGGGTCCACAATCAACTATAATCTTTCATTTTATGTTCACACGATCTCCACCACGTCACCCTCACACTGACAACTCACTCGCCGCGTCCCATTCAGATTCCGTTCGAGCAGTGGCCTTAATTAAGCACGGTGTCATTTGATGGTCTCCTCAACGTATCCCCATTCAATCCAACTGCACTATCTCCCAAATATTTGTTGAGCAGTAGGTTTTGGTTGGTTTGTTCCCACAGTTTCTTGTTGCTTATTCTCTCTGGCCAGCAGGCCATTTGATCTTCAGTATGTAGCCAGACGAGAAGCGTGCTTTTCGATAACTGCGCTACATTTGCATAGTTACCTAAAACTCTGATTTTTGTGGAATATCTTATCAAAAAGTTGCGAAAAACTTTTACAATTATTTGACTTTGAAACACTGAATCTTTGGATATAATATTGTATATCAATAACACCTCTAACTATCTATTTACCACTCTGTGCTTGATTAACACTAACTAATACCTATAATTGTATATATATTGATGGATTTACATGTTCAAGTTGGCTCAAGCCAGTGAGTCTATGGTTTTGGTATCATTTTGGTCAACAGTAATTGACTGTGATATTATTATTGTTGTTGCCGCTTGTTACCCTTCTTTTTGTGAATTATTTTCCCGTGCTGGTGTTTTCTGCTTGTTTATTCCCTGTTTTCCTGGTTTTTAAGGGGAGCAGCCCACAAGGTCGCTTCTCTCTAAATTATAAATTGATGTAACAACCCCCCTTCTCAGGCGTGAGGCTAGCAACCCCAACCTGTAAACAAACCTGCTACAGAAACTTCAGCACGATGTATCTCCTTGAGACAAAAGAAAAAGTCTCCGTGGGGACATGGAATGTCCGCACCATGTACGAGGTTGGCAAAGCTGCCCAGATTGCAAACGAAATGAAAAGATACAGAATTCAAGTACTAGGGATATGTGAAAGCAGATGGAACGGGAGTGGACTCACCAAATTGTCAACGGGTGAGTCAGTGATCTACTCCGGTCACCCAGAAGATAGCCACTCGCACACCGAGGGCGTGGCTATCATGATGTTACCAACGGCAACGAAGGCCCTGATGCAATGGGAGGTGATCTCGCCCGGGATAATGACCGCCAGATTCAACTCCAAAGGAAGGAAAGTGTCAATTATACAATGCTATGCACCGACCAACAATGCAGACCTCGAAACGAAAGAAGAATTCTACAGACAACTGCAGACAACAATGGACAATACTCCAGCTGGTGACATCAAAATACTAATGGGAGACATGAACGCCAAACTGGGACCAGACAATACAGGAAGGGAACTCATCATGGGTAGAGAAGCTCTCGGAGAAATGAATGAAAACGGAGAACTCTTCGCCGACTTCTGCGCCTCTAATGAACTAGTGATTGGTGGCAGCGTATACAAACACAAGGACATCCACAAGGCTACATGGGTGTCACCAGATGGGCGAACCAGAAACCAAGTCGACTTCATCTCAATCTCAAGGAAGTGGAGGCGCAGCATACTTGACACAAAAGTAAGAAGAGGAGCATACATTGGCTCAGACCACTATCTCGTACAAGGGACAATCCAAATCAAATTAAAACTTTCAGAGAATCAGGAGCTGCAGATAGACCACAAACCAAATTCAACACTCAAAAACTGAAGGACCAGGACACAAAGGACATCTTCACTGCAAGTATAAAAGACAAAGCCGAGACACAAATCACCACTGGCGAAGAGGTCAGCGTCGAGAAGCACTGGAACACCTTGAAGACAGTGTGGAGTCAAACCTGCATGGAAGTTCTAGGCAGAAAGAAGAGACAGGACAAACAATGGCTCACTACGGACACTTGGAAACTAATAGAAGAGAGAGGGATGGTGAAACAAAAGATTCTCCAGTGCACCGATGAGCAACAAAAACAGGATTTGAACGCAAGCTACAAGACACTGAACAAAAGAGTAAAGAAGAGTGCCAGAGAAGACAAAAGAAAGTATTATGAAACCATGGCCAATGAAGCAGAACAAGCTGCAGGCAAAGGAGACCTCGCAACACTCTACCAAACTACTAGGTACCTATCGGGCAAATGTTTGACACAAATCAAGCCGGTGGAGGATGACAATGGAAAGTCACTCAACAAAGAAGTGGAGAAGAGGAAACCCTAGGTTGAACACCTCAAAAGACTCCTAAATCAACCACCACCTACAACGCGCGCAGCAATATCAACAACGGAGACAGAGCTACCAGTGAACACCAACCCCCCGACGAAATCAGAAGTCCTGAAGGCAATCAAGATGCTAAAAGCTGGAAAAGCAGCGGGACCAGATGAAATCCCAGCAGAAGCATTGAAAACGGAGCCAGAGACAACAGCGGACTTGATGACGCAACTACTGGAGAAGGTGTGGAAAGAAGGCAAAGTACCCGAGAATTGGAAGAAGGGATACTTATTCAAACTATCGAAGAAGGGAGACCTAAGTCAATGCAAGAACTGGCGCGGAATTATGCTCCTGTCCTTTTTCAAGCAAAGTACTAAGCCGCATAATCCTGGAGAGAATCAAACAAGCCCTGGATGAAAAACTTCTACCGGAACAGGCTGGATTCAGGAGGAACAAGTCATGCATTGATGCGATCGCCACATTACGGATCATCATTGAACAAAGCTTGGAGTGGCAGTCACCTCTCCATCTCAACTTCATCGACTTTGAAAAGGCCTACGACAGCGTCGACCGAGAGGTGCTCTGGAAACTACTTCGCTACTACAGGGTGCCACCAATAATTATACATCTTATCCAACAGCTGTACGACAATGCTGCATGCCAAGTAATCCAAAACGGGAAACTTACGGAATCCTTCGCAGTGAGAACAGGAGTAAGACAAGCTGGCTGCCTACTATCGCCAATGATATTCTTGATTGCAGTAGATTGGATAATGCGACAAACAGTGGGCAATGAGGAAACAGGCATAAAATGGACCCACGCAAAAAACTTGGAGGATCTTGACTTCGCCAATGATATATGTCTGATTTCCCACAAACTGACAGATATGCAAGTGAAAAGCAACAAGTTGGCAGAAGAAGCATCAAAGATAGGACTTCAGGTGAACATAGATAAAACAGAGGTGGTGAAAATTCCGGGGCAACACCACCACCACCAACAACAACAACAGACGACAATCAGCATAAATGGGAGGAACCTGAAAGAAACAACCTCCTTTACTTACCTGGGAAGCATCGTTTCAACTACAGACGGAACTGACGAGGATATCAAAGCAAGGATCGGGAAAGCAAGACAAGCTTTCACTACTCTCAAGTCTGTGTGGAGGTCAACAGCACTCAGCATCAAAAATAAGATCCGGATTTTCAACTGCAATGTGAAGTCAGTGCTACTATACGCATCAGAGACTTGGTGCGTGATAAAGAGCATCTCAAACAAACTGCAGACTTTCATCAACAGTTGTCTTCGCTCAATACTACTCAAGATCAGTGGCCAGCCAGAAAAGATCAGCAACAAGGAGGGATCTCTGGGAGCGAACCAACCAGGAACCGATTGCGAAACAAATAGGCAGGAAGAAATGGAGATGGATTGGCCACACTCTGAGGAAACCATCAAGTGACAGCACTAGACAAGCTCTCGAGTGGAACCCGAAAGGGAAGCGGCGAGTTGGTCGTCAGTGCAAGGGTGACTTGGAAGAGGTCATGTGAGGAGGAGATCAAAATGTGTGGGCAGACATGGAGCCAGGTGAAGACTCTAGCAGAGAACCGAACGCAATGGAGACGCACGGCTGAAGCCCTATGTTCCTGTAGGAATTAAAGGATACAATAATAATAATTATAATGTAGCCAGACACCGAAGTGGACAGCTGTTGATAAGTGTCTGAAATTTATTGAAAATCCTTTTCGTGACACGAAGTGCAAGTTTCTCACCCGTATAGAAGAACTGACTGACTTCACATTTGTGTTGAAAATCCGAATCTAGTTATTTATGCTGATTGAATATAATATTGATTATTGGAAGTGAACCAAATGTAGGATTTGTTCCTTTTGGTTTCTTCTTCCATTTCAAGTGGAACATAAAGCTTAAAGCCTGAGCTTTGAAGCTTTAGTAGTAGTATTGTTATTTTTAAGTGTGATTCTCACGCCCCTCCTACATTCTTCGCGTGGTTTACTACCGCTTAATCAAGGTAAAGAATTGCCTTGGGTGAGAATCGAACCCAGATCATACGCATGGTCGGTAAGCATTCTACCACTGAACCCCTGACGCGTGCTCATTGGTACTCACTAGTAAAATACTTCAACAGGATTTATTAAGACTAGTGTAGAAACAGTCTCATAAGAAGATGATGTGGTAAAACTTTTTACCTACCCTAAAAGTGATTGTGTAATACTCAGTACATCTTAAAATTATCTGACGCAATGCATACAAAAATAGTATGATTCACTGTTCGTTCCCAGATTATCTCCATGGTTATTCAAACTCCCTACTAGAGAAAATCCTCCGAAAACCTCGAAAATTTTCCTTGTACATTAACAGTCGTGTACTCCTTAAGTTCACTGAAATAAGTTCAGTGTTTAAATTCATCTAACCTTAAGACTGAGAGCATAGTTTTCACAGTTTACTCAATAATGTATTCTAATAAATTAGTCTAAAGTTTAGGGCAAACGACTGTGTAGCAATCTCTGATTATTGGTGTTTCTCTGTCCTGCGTCAATTTATTAAGAAACTTACTTTATAACCAATGAAATAAACGCAACAAATATTGGTCAGCTGTCGTCCTTTGAAATTTCTGTAGAAATTGGGTTTATTTTCTGGGATAGTGGCGCTAGTCTCACGCCCAGCCTTTCCTCTTTTTCCAGGCTTAGGATCGCCTGGCACACCAGTGAGCTAGTTCATTGATTAACATTAAAGCACATAGGCCTAGGCCTCGAAGAGACTCAACATCGTGTCGCATAACTCAGAGTGCTAACGCTACAATACGAGGCCTGTACTGATCAACCAATACCTTTTTAAGTAACAAAATAACTCATAGCATTTTATGCACACACACATGAAGCGATGCGCATTATGGACCATTGCAATTTGATTCCTTCTGGGAATCAAAATGACAATAACAAGCTAGGTTGACCCTTTCAATCACTGAAACATTTGTGAATCATCACAGTATTGTCCTTCTTGCTATTATCTTCAGTTCCATCTAAGAATTCAAACATGTCTGTAGAGCCATGTTTAAATATCTGTTCATTTGTAGAATCAAAGATAGTGTGTTATCACTAAGCAGTGATTGCTAACAGACCTGGGTTCAAGCTTTACACCAACACTCATCAAAACAACATGTTTTCTTCTCCCGTTGATTCGTAAAATAAAGGCGTATATTTCTGAATGAGAGAGTGATTCACTGTCGCACTAAGACTAACTTGGTAATTCCTTACTGATTAAACTATCAAATTTAGTGTCACAAATCGTCCTTTATACTCATCAAACTGCAATTTATTTATCTACTTTTATGTGAAATAACTCTGCAAGCTGATGTATCATCAGATTATTTTATATGTCTCCTTAAACTGTTGAGAACGCGATCTTAAAAATAACGTCACTTTCAGTGGAAATAAATTTAATGAAAGGAAAAAAGAATGAATAAGTGTTCGATAATGATGGCAAATAATAATCTATAGAAGTTTTGGTCTCAAGACTGATGTCTATCACTGTCCTCGTTACTATGTTTATTTCAATCAACATATTGGTTTTTTCAACACAAATTCACCTGACAACTAGTTATGGGGTCATGTGACTTAAAATATGTATCACGTGATCATATCTCATTTCAGGGATAAACTTCATCTTCTAGTAACAAGATTCATTTTTTTTAAAAAGGAATGGTTATCCACAAAATTTCATCAAAAAGTGTTTAAAGTCGAATCAAAACACCAACAAGAAACCATCATCAAAGACCACAAGAAAATTCATTCTACCATACATGAGGAATATCTCTGAAATAACAGCCAGAATACTGAAACCGTTAGATATAGATATAGCACACAAACCAGTAAAATCTCTTAATTCGATATTATGCAAACCAAAAGATCCAACAGAATAAGGGGATAAAATTAATACCATTTACAAAATAAATTGTATGGACTGCAACAAACATTACATCGGCCAAAGTGGGCGTCCCCTTTGAATCAGAATCCAAGATCAGAAATCAGCCGTGAAAAGACATGATATGTATTCTTTAGTTTCAATGCATACAGACAATTATGGTCATCAGTTTGATTGGGATCATGTCAAAATCTTAAATAGAGGAAACACGAAAAGTGCCAGAGAATTCCTAGAAGCCTGGTACTCAAGCGAAAATGCAATTAACAAACACGTTAATAAAGGTGAAATATACCAATTAATAAAAAGTAGATCAGGTGACCAAAAAGTTTGAAATCCAAGTCAATAGAAAATGGTCAATACATATGTAAAGATAGTAACCAGGAGACGCAATTACATCACGCATGAAGAAATTTAAATCATTTCACTTTGTGCTAAATCTGGCTCTGAAGATGTTGTCCAGGAGGACGACGGAAGCTTCGCAACTAAACCAAACAGCTCAGAGAACACTTTTAATTGCAAAAAGGGGTATTCCTTTCAGATTATGAAAATTCAGTATTTATTTATACTTATTATTATTACTAATATTTTTCCTTTGAACTTCAAGTGGAGCACTGGGTTTCTGTAGTACGTCACCATTTCACATCATTCCATAAAATGTTTTATCTGGCTCCACGAGTGACTATAAGTTTTAATTTCCTCCTCATGCGATCTCCTCCACCTCAACTTTGTCCGCATAACCCGTCGTTTCCCTCTCTTATGTCTATTGCATACCTGGAGCGTTATGCTGATAAACCGTCTTCTCAGTGTGTGTCTAGTTCACCTCCATTTCCTTCTTTATATTTGCTTAGCAGGAGGTTCTTGGTCGGTTCATTCCATGAGTTTCTTTTCAGTTAACTTAGTTTTGAGTTAGTGGGAATTACAGAAGACAAAATACGTGATTTATATATGCCCCTCTAAGTGTGATTTACTTTTATCGTCACTAGTTAGCATTAGTGATGAAAACACAATCTCATAGTCAACAAAGTGATTATAGGGGTGTTTTGAACCACGATATGGGTTTGTAGTAATTCTCTTGTTGGTAATGAATCGAATTCAAAGTAAATGGGTTTCTTTATAGTTTGTTCAAATCTAAATGCTGAGCGCTGTTCTAGCAATCCAACAATACTTGCTAGACTCAAATAATACCATGAGCAATATTCAGTTGAATCACTCTTTTACCCAGTTAGTTTGATATTTTTTCTTAAGAATTATGACTTTGTCCAAATGTATAAGCACTGTAGACTAGCAGTGGGCGATTTTCTAGTTTTCATCATTGAACTGGTTTTCACATCAATAAGATTTTCTCACTCAATGAACACTTACCATTCAAACATACTAAGGATTCCAGATAAAGGTACTTTAATGCTTACGTCCAATGAAACATCACAGCTATTGGATTCTACTCCAGTGTCTAGATGGTGGTGTGCTCACTTGGAAGTCTGAAGGTCATGGGGCTAACCTGTAATGAATTTTAGGTTGCCTACTGCTGTAGAATCCAGAAATATAAGGAAACATTTGTTCAATGTTGCCTGGTTTTAAATTATTATCTAAGTGATGCTGGTTAGTGGTGAAATCTCACATGTATGCTATATAGTAGAACACTGGTTTATTGTAATTACTTCCATCCAAGTCCTCAGCCACAAAAGAAATATACTAAAACTTTGCGTAGACTTTAAAACATTTTGTTTAACTGAATATGCGCATCAATTTTATCGTAACCGAATTACGGCCTTATTCTTTATTTCACACTTCAAAGTTAAGTAAATGTCTGCTATGTAGTTCCATTCTAATCGTATAAATTACTTCTTTATATTATTAGATTCATAAGTAGATGTTTATTACTGAAAGCTTACGTATTTATATGTTTAGTAGTGGCTAGCAAAGAAATGCGGGACATGCTTTTCGATATTCACTTGTATGTACTTGTTCTTCTGGAGAAGGTGGTGCTCCCACTGCAACTTGAGATAACCGTCCATCACTTCAAAATCCAAAGTGATAAACACTAAACCGCTGATTGACTGACCCACCAAAGTGATAATCACTGGACGTGAATCTCAGTAGGAACATTGTCATCCACTGAAGACAAGAAAATTCAACTGATGAGATGCAAACAAGAAAAGACGCGCGGTTTGGATTCTGATACTAGGCACCACCAATATTGTTATTGAGGTATCCGTTTAAGCCACTGTGCGTTGGTGGCACAGTGGTTAGGACTCTCGCCGACCATGCACATGGTCCAGGGTTTGACCCCCTGCCGGCGCACACCTGATATATATGGTCAGCCTGCAAAATTTGGGGCTACCAATATCCATGCTGAAAATTCCATACCTGTATCTAAAAATACGGTGTGGAATTAAGCTATAATCAAAATAAATAAATAAAAAAATAAAAAAATTTTTCGAAATAAAGCCGGTAGGTTGAGTCAGATATATCAATTAGAATTGACAGACATGAACAAATAGCTGAGCAATTTAGAACAAAATTTGTTATCTCCCAAAGACCTAATCAGCTCAAGATTATAAGCATGATGCCTACTTAACAGCTGCTGAGAATAAATGCAGTAGATTTTCAAAGACTACCTATGCATTCAACGACTGATGGAAAGAGTTATCAAATATTAGTGTTCACTTATGCACATCCATTATTTGTGAAGGCATTATAGATCCCATATTCACAATTTGAACATGGTTTTCGATATCCAGAAGCCTAAATATTGTGTTGTGAGCATTTCATTTAATTAATTTTGTTTTTATGTGACTGTGCTCGGAAACAAATTTTTGGTGGTATCGGGTTTGTAGCTTCTACTATTTACTTAACTATTCATTCACATGACCAATGTTTGTATTATTTACTTACTGAAAATAATCTTATTAACCACATATCCCATTCTGCTTATCAACTTGTTGCTATCTTGCTTCAATAAACGCTATTTAAGGCTTTTTCCTGATGGACTGTTTCGCTTGTACATTTCACATTTTAAAATAATAAAGGATGACCGTTTGACTAAGATGTGCTAAAACTGGAAGTCGAAATTGTAATTCGTATTAGTTCCATATTACACTGGATCCTTCAAACGCTTTTGTGTATATGTATCGTGAGGGGGTAAGTTGGTTGGTTATTGTGACTGATTTTGTGCACTTGTATATTCCTTTTACCACTATAGGCATCCAACAATACGTTATTTCCTGAGAATCTTTCTCGGTCATTCATTTTCTGTCGTTTCGTATATTTGTAACTTTCGTTACCCTGAATGGTAGATGGATATGTAATTCATCGATCAGCGTACTCATATCTGTACTCGTAAAGGCGAAATTATCAGGTGCAGTCTATGCCTAATACACAATCACTAATTGATTTGTTCAATCAATAAAATGTTGCGTGTTTTCACCAATAATTCAAATCAGTATCCATCAGTGATGAAGTCAGAGGTCACACCACCAGAAATCATTTTATGATTGTTTTAATAAGTTTCAAAACTACTTAACCCATTTATCCATTAGTATAATAATACTTTTTATTTTGTTCAGTCGTAAAAAGTAAAAATAACGTATGATTTGCCTAATGTTACTCTGATCCTATCAGAGTGTACAAGCTTCTCTTTTAGCCATGAAGTCATGATTTGTGAATACACTCAGGTGATAACCTTATTGCATGTCTTTGATTCTTTTAATTACGACTTGACTTACTGAGTGCTTTTAAATATAATGTGCTATGTATTTTGTCGAGTAAAAGTTGTTGTTTGTTCCGGCGGTCGTTTTTCCCATTAAGACTCTGGTCACTATCTCAGTGCGCCAGACATTTTCAAATGATCAGTTGGTTAGAGTGCCTTGTGTTCTGTTGGCGCCTTCTAATTAAGTTAGACTAATTAGCAATTGGCAGTCATAACAGACCCTCACGGATTTTCCTCTGGAGAGATGCGATTTCAGCAATTATAGTAATTTTAGTTATGACATCTCAAAAAGATGCAACTACTGACAGTCTTCACAGTCAAAAATGGGGTAGTAAAGAATTACATTTCATCACCAAACAAATGCTTTCTCATATTCCTTGTTTTCTAAGTTATTCTATTCAGTACTTACGGCTACACGAAACAATAGTCCTGAAACATTCCTGTTTAGTATCCATTGCGAAATCTGTTACCAGAGTGCATTTATTATAACTTACTAATAGACTGAAAGTGTATAAACTAGTGTCAATGAAATCCTGAAATAGCTATTTTGATATCTGTTTTCCATCAAGTTCAGCTAAATGGTTCCTAACTTCTTATATATATATTCCAACAGGCGATGGGGGTTTCAATGAGACTTTTTCTTGGAGTTGGGGTTTTAATTGTTTAACCTTCCTGCTGTCCTCCTTGACAACATTTTAAGAGCCTACTTCACTTTGAAGTGATGGACATATGAATTTCTGTGTACACAGCAGTAGTAAATGTTAACAATAATGAAGACAGAATCTAGATTTTCTATGAATACCTAATCTCCAAAATTAACTTGATGTGGGGAATCTTTATGAATCATATCTCTTAGAATTAGCCTGTCTGTATATGACTTTGTCTTATCATGTAAAACTTTATCCAAAGGAGACTATTTTACGTCTATGTCTTCCAGTACTCTTAATAAGCAGTTTAAATTCACCATACACGCATGAACCGGCTGTACTCCTTGAGTGAAGTAGACATTTTGAATAAAAGCAGAGTCTTGTAAGTCGCGGTTAAATTTGTTAAATGTGTATCCAGATATACACTGAACAATCACCGTTAAATCTTTCTTTAGACCACCTACAATTACTCAATAACAAATTGCCTTTTCCATATATTTTGTGAATGCCTTTAACTTTAAACTAATTTCATTGAAACAATTAAATCAGTTAAATGTTTATTTAAATGTTTCCTCAATCTAGTTAGCTTGAATTTCAGTCGTAGAGGTAGAAACATTTGTATACATTTGTAGGCAGGTTAATGAACAATTTCCTACTGATGTTTTTCCTACTTGTCATTAGACTTTATAGTCATTAGGACCTCACAGACTTTCCGTTAATTAATTTTACTGGAATAATATTCTGTAACAGTTATATTACTCATATCAACTAGATGAATTCAATTTACTGAACCAACTGATTAATACTAATGATCAGTTAAGTTAGAAAAGCAATTTTTTTCAAACCGAAATATTCGGGAAATATTACCAGTTTCAATTGAAATAAAAGAGTGAGGTTCCTTGAATTTACAACTGGACTGGAAGGTTAACATTACTTGTTTCTATATGCCTTAGTGATCACTTTTTCTTTCCTCATTCCTCTTAATTATTCTACTTCGATTCATGTTTGACGACATACTACGTCATTTATTTATTGACATGGTTGTGTTTTCTGACGTAGACTGCTTAATGACGAACATTCTACTTTTACTTTTGAACAACGTCTTCAGCGCTGACTTCAGCATGAAGTGAGATTTTGTAATTATTTGTACCAATGTTTTCAATTCTCCTGTAGTTTGAGGTCTGACTAAGGTATTCAAAAATGGCTTTTCGTTGTGTCATTCGTTTAAAAAGGGTATTGTTGGTTGCTTTTTGGACAGTTTCTAACAGAGTGATGAACATTTCGTCCAAGAAATGTATACAAACATGTGGTATAGTTATTAATAGGACTACAGTTCACATTCTTTGTACAACAGGTTCAGCGATTGGTCTTGATAAAGATGACCCCATTGATGCTCATTTTATGCATTCATCCATTTGGTCGCCTAATTAAGAGTATGTTACAAGATATAGATCTATTACTCCTAACCAAATTCACTATTTAGTTAGTAAATATCCTTCAGCTGTTCTTTCACTGTTTCTTTCGCCAGCTTTCATTTGATTAAAGCGTATGGGGTTGTTACAACAAGGGATACCATAATTTTTTGTCATTCGATTGAGTGCTTTCAATTTTCTCCAAGTTGTGTGTTGATGACATGAAAGAATTAACACATGAGTGTTAGATATTTTGTTTTCCTGATTAAGCTGCATAGTGGGGTACTTGAAAATAAAACGATTCGTGGGAAAAAGATTTATTTTTAATGCATTTAACGTTTGTTTCAAAATCAAGGTTAGATGAGTCCATTAGATTTCATTCGCCACTGAATAATATTTGTGACCGTTCCTTGAATTCATGAGGTTGTTTATGGTTCTTTCAACTGGATTATCGAACGCTTGGATTAGATTGGTCGTAAAACGTAGGGATACCTAAACATCTTTGAACAAGTCTTCAGCTTCTTTGAAATATTCTACCTTTTTCATGGCCACTCTTGTACTCTTGTAGTCAGCTGAGAATATTACAATGTTCTTTCTCTTCTACTGCCTCTTTGAGGAGTTTCTTTCTTGAGTATGCCATTGGAGCATTCATTAAACGTAGGTAATCCAGATAATTCCTAAACATTACATAGTATGAAGACAACAGTATTGAATTCAATATTTCTCATTGTTACTGTTGTTGTTGTTATTGTTGTAGAAGCTCACCTCTCCGAAGAGATTTCTCATGAACTAAACTATTACCCCTAATTATTGTGTAGCCGGTGATGATACTGCAGATTCCCTCAAGATAAGGTACGCGAAGAAGCATACTAACCCTGGATCGATTGAGTGAAAGTCGATTAGTTAAGAAAAGTAAAGATTCCTTTGCAGAATTCATTTATACTTTTTGACAGAAAGGTTCTGACTAAGCTCCCTTTCAATGAAATTTCGGTTTAATGAATGCTCTAGTTAACTTTGAATATATTTGCTTTTGTATATATACTATCGTGAATAATAAGTTCGACCAAAGATTTTCCTTTATTACCATGAATTAGAAACTAACATGTAAAAAAGGAATTATTGATATAGAGAGTCAATAAGTCCATTAGGTAAACAAAGATTTAATATTGTATCAGAAAATTAGATTTTTATCAACAATTGAGTAAATTAACATTCGGGTTCTTCAATGAGAATCTCCTCTCTGTCTCTTTCATTCCTTCTGTCTCTCCCTATATATATATTTATATATATGTATATATATATATATGTACTCGGTCCCAACTCATCACTCATAAGCGTGTATAACGTGCGATGTTACTTGAATGTCTTCAAAGCCTATGCCCAATCCAACCCTATTTTATTTAGCAATTTTTTTGCTAAATTGGTCCTTAGTTGATTGACCGCCAGGTTTCTTTCTCGATTATTCTTTCCAATTGGCCGTCGAAAACTTGAGTTTCAAGGGAAGGGAGATGTCTCAAGTCTTGCATATGTTGGGACTACAAAGTTCTGAAGCATTTGCAAGTAATAAATGTTTATTCAAATCTTGTTACTTCTACTAAATACTGTAGACCTCCAAAATGATTTCAGTGTAATGGTAACCTATCCGTTTTTACGCAATCCTAGCTGACTTCCACATTCTCATTCGTTTCGCCCATGACTGATATTCGCCTGTTGTCACTGTTCTTCAACCTATCATATTTGAAAATATCCAGTATTCCGAAAACGAAACAACTGCTCGTTTCGTTTCAGTTTCCAAAGGTCGAAAATCACAGCGCACTAAATTCACACTAAGAGATTGAACAATATCTTTTTGGACTCTCAGTCTGATGATGATCGATTCAACCTCATGAGATAGTTAATGTGTGTAATGCTGAATGGTTTCGAATTTGAAAAAAACATGTATTTCCCGATCTTCTCGGTTTTCAGTGGTTCTTTACGCGATATCACTTCAAGAAGGAATTTAACTTGAAAGTTATTAAATATTCACAAAACAAAAACCAAACTGTCCCATACTACTATATTAGTATCTGTTTTCAATTAGGAGTAGAGATTTTCTTCGTTTATAATTGCGTCATACTGCTTGATTGATGTGCTTGTTTACTGATATAATGTTTCATTTTGGTTTATACCAAAATTCTAGGTCTGTCGGTCTTATGGTATTTCAAGGCAACAAGTTTTTTTGTTTTTAATTTTCTGTATTATACTAACAAATACGGTGACGTTCCCTATTCTGTTAAAACAGTTTTAATGGAAAGTGTGAAAATAATCATTCGCTATTAGACATAATTGGGTTGTGAACAGTAAAACTTGATGAAAAATCGAGGGAATGTGGCTTTCTGTTGTATAATCATTAAACTTAAAACTATACTTGAGCTAGAGAGGTTTGGAAGGGAAATAGACAGACAGGCAGATATTGACTGTAATTAATCCAACTAACTCATTTTTTTCGGAATTGAATACTAGTTTGATTATACTATCACAAATTTTTCATCTTTTAATTTCTAATCACAATCTTTCTATCCATCAGTCTATTTAGTTTTCTTTCGTCTGCTTATCACGGTTAGAAATCTTTTTCAATCTAAAATTAACTTTCTGAGTGAATACTTTTTTCGTCATTGATTTTGATAATGACTTGCATGTCTTCGTCTAACTTATCACTTCAGCTCAACGTGATTTTCAACATTTCTAATCAACAAGTATAGATTAGATTTAATCTGCTCATTAGAAAATTATATAAAACTTCACCGAGTATTATGTCTAGAACTGATCTTTAAGGCTGTGTTTGAAGATGTATAAGCTTAAAAAGTCATAGAATTATCGAAACATCTACAATTTAAGCTGGAAATATTCGCCAAAGTATTAGCAAAGCTCAGGTGTGCATAGGAAACCCACTGTAATATGTTATTCACCCTATTATAATAAACCTTTTTATGGTTTGTATGAATGGACGTCCTTGGCCAATTAATTTAAGTAGTCTTTCTTCTAGTCCACTAGTGCCTTTCCTTTCTTTCACACCTTCTTTATTATTGGATTGAGTATGTCTGTAGTGGTTCGTTTCCAGTGGATCGCGGGTTTCTCGCACTGAACCCATATCTTCTCCTATCATCCATCTTGTATAGAGTTAGCTGTGTCTCCACTCTCTTGGGGTTGAGACGAAGTTTGTCTGATGTTTTGTGTATCTACCCAGTGAAACCCACTTTGCCTTGCATATATCCTTGTGCGAGTACACGTCATTTCAAACCAGCAAGTTACTAAAAGAAGTCTGTAGAGAGTCCCGCATTCTCATTCATTTCTCCGGGAGCCCGTAGATCTATGATCAGTTCTGTTTCTTTATTTTCTTCCCCCGGCATGATATTCGTGTCACCAATTAAAATTTCAATGTCTTCATCTGGCTGTGGGGAATTCCAGGTTACAACACCCACCCTCCCCTGTGAAATGAAAAAATCAACACGACTGTGATGAGCAATTTCATTATGTAAACACATGCTGCTTTTATAATTTTACACATTTATCAAATCCGACAATCTACACGTAGTTTTGGCCAATTTGACAACGCATAAAGGACCCCATGCTGAGTGACGATGATTAAGTTGTTATATATAAGCTGAGATTTTATAAATCCTGCTCTAATAATATTTTGCTAAAGCTACTGGCAGCATTAAATAGTGAAATTTCAGTAAAAACAATATCTTTTTGTTTTCCATTCGTTGGGAAATACAAAATCCTTTCTTATAACTACTGACGAATTTTAAGTAGTATAAAAAACACAAAGTAAATGACACCAAAGGTAGATAAAGGAGAATTAACAAGTACAATCTCAGTTGTCATTAGTGAGATGGGAATGTCAGCTTTGGTACAAATCTGCACCATTTCCTCGGTAAACACACACGTTTCTGGATTCTGCTGAAGAAGCTGTGTCTTACACAGGGAAACCTTCAAAAAATCTTGTTTTGAGCTTGTTTTAAACACCCTAGGATTGATCTAAATAATATATGGCAAGTTTCTAAACGTTCAGGGGCAGATATGTTTGTTCTCTACACTAAAAAGCGCGAGGACTCTGCCAGCGGAATAAATAAGAAATATCACAAAATTTTCTTCTAAGTTTTGAAGACGTTGGCATTGGTTTAGATGCTGGTTTGCTTGCTTAGCCAAGCATGTGGTGAACACAGTTCGTCCGTATACTTGAATTACTTTTCTGAACGTAGGGGGAAGCAAACATACATTTTACATTTAGATGAATTTGCTTTTCAACTGAAACAGTCATCAGATAAAAATCAATTTTGATACCTTATCTTATTCGTTTTGCGAACCTCACCAAGTTAACTACCTCGCTAGTTTTCTAGCCGGTCCCAAGCCCAAGCAAAGTGGGAGCGATGGACGTGGAGCTGTGGGATATAGCCCACAAAACCACCCAAACTGCTACAGAGACTTCAAACTACAATGAAAATTCAAAAATACAAAAAAAAGAAAAACAAACTTATTCTTCGCTGGAATAGGATAAACGAAATGATTCCGCATTATGAAGGCCTTCGGGAAGTCAGTCACGCCATGGGTCTTCTCTCGATGAAGGCAAAAATTAGAATGGGGACGTGGAATGTTCGTATAATGAAGGAAGCAGGCCAAGAAGTCCGCCCAGGTAGCCAAAGAATTGAGAAGATATGGTGTAGAAATTCTCAGAATCTGCCAGAGCAGATGGAAAAAATGTGGTCTAGCTAAACTGTCAACTAGAGATTCAGTAATCTACTCCGACCCACCCAGACGAAAACCACCGGCACAGTGAAGCAGTGAGTGGCTACCATGATGCCACCAAAAGACTTCAATGGTTTGGTGTCTGGAGGCAGCTTGTACAAGCTCAAGAGTGTAAAGAAGGTAAAATGGATTTCGCCTGACAGGCACGCCACAAACCAGATAGATTTCATCTCAATGCTGCTCAAGAAGGTGGAGAAGGATCCTTCTGGATAAAAAGTAGAGAAGGGGAGCAGATGTGGGCTCAGAACATCATCTAGTTCAAGGAACCTTCAAGGTGAAGCTGAAATTCTTCATAACAACTGGAGACAGACCACAACTCAAGTTCAACATGCAAAAACTGAAAGATAAAACTACAAGGGGTGCCTTCGCTATAGATATCAGAGCAAAGACAAAGACACTACGTGGTATCACTGAGGAGGCCAGTGTATGGAAGAACATTGTAAATGGCTCTCTAAAGTCAATGTCCAAGGGAATGTGTACAATAATTCTGGGAAGAAATCAACCATCACCGACAACTACCCTAGGAATACTACAAATAGCACGCACCGAAAGGGCAATGGACACCGCTCCTCCAACGAGAACAGAAATCCTAGATGTGATGAAGCTACTGAACGCCGACTAGGAAGGCAGCAAGACCACACAGAATTCCTTCTGAAGCGCTGAAGATGGCCTCAGAGATTACGGCAGATGTTTTCACTCCATTACTGCAAAAATGTTTGGAAAGAAGGGAAGGTGCCTACTGATTGCAAGAAGAGCTACCTCGTCAAACTGCCGAAGAAGGGTGACTTACGCCCCACTCTGCAAGAACTGGCGTGGAATAATGCTCTTGTCTACGCCGAGTAAAATATTAAGTCACATTATGCTGGAGAGAATAAAAGAAGCACTGGATACAGAGCTCCGCCAGTCCGGAACAAGGTGCATTCAGAAAAGGCAAATCATGTGCTGATCAAACTGCAACTCTACGCATCGTCATCACGGAACAAAGCATTAAATGACAGTCACAGTTCTACCTCAACTTCATTGACTTTCAAAAGTCCTTCACCAGATAGCATTGAACTAGAAGTAATTTGGAAACTGCTTCAACATTACGGTGTGTAGAGCCCTAATCTTTGTCAGTCTTCTTTAACAACTAGCTATATGGAAGTGCCACTTGTCAGGTGATCTACAACCGAAAACTCGGCGAGGCATTCAAAGTGAAGGGGTAAGACAAGTCTGCCTGTTGGTATCACCAATCATTTTCTTGGTTGTGGTGGACTGGATTATGTGTTTGACTGCGCGTTGGGAGTGAGAAGACAGGAATACGCTGGACCACCGATAAGAAGACTCTTGGAGATCTGTATTTAGCAGATTATATATGTCTAATGTGACACAAGCGCGATGACTTACAGTCAGACAAAAACCAGCAAACTGGGTGAAGAGGCAGCGAAGACAGGACTCCAGGTGAAGATTGAGAAGACGGAGGTGATGATGATAACGAACAAACAGCCGAAGCAACAACAACCACGGGAAAGATTTGACAGAAGTTACTTCATTCACTTATCTAGCAAACACCATTTCAACCACAGTCTGACTACATGGATGAAGATGTCAAAGCCAGCCAGCCAGAATTAGAAAAGCTAGATACATCTAAATAAACCTGAAACCAGTTGGAAATCGTCTGCACTCCGCAGCATAGGGAACAAGATTCGGATGTGAAGTCAGTCATTTCTTCTATACGGGTCAGCAACTTTCACTTTTATTTTTTAAAAAATTTTATTATGGCTTGATTCCACACAGTATTTGGGTACAAGTATGAAATTTTCAGCATATGATATCGGTAGCCCAAATTCAGCAGGCCGACCATAGATATCAGGTGTGCGTGGGCGGGGGATCGAACCTCGGACCATGTGCATGGTCGGTGAGAGTCCTAACCGCTGTGCACTGACGTCACAAACGTAATTTACAATAAATTGGGGACTTTAATCAACATCAGCCTTCTCTGGCTTCATACTGAAGGTCAAATGGCATACTGGCTAGAATGAATTGGCAACAAGAAACTTTGGCTGGGACAAAACCAGCCATGAGTCGATTTCTCAACAAATATGTGGGAGAAAATTGAGGTGGATTGGCCATACGTTGAGGAGGCCATCGAATGACATCGTACGCACTGCAGACCATCACTCGAGTGGCATCCCAGTGTGAAGTGACGAGTGAGTCGTCAGTGCGAGGGTGACTTGGAGGAGATCGTGCGAAGAGGAGATGAGAGACTATAATCAATTGTGGACACAGATGTAGAGAATAACACCAAACACAGCAAATCGGAAATGTGTTGTTGAAGCCCTATGTTCTACTTGGAACCCAAGGGAATAATACTTATTTGTCGTGCAATGCATATCGGCTAAGTGTCCAGTGACATCACCTGGTTAAGCGACATAACACATTCGCTTGCTGTCTTTAAACGGAAATCCTAATTACAGTAAAGTTTCTGCTTGTGTCAGTAAGTGATATAAAGTAGAACATCCGATGAAAAATTAACTTTTTTCGTGTGATTCTAAGTGCCGAAATTTTTGATGAGGGAAGCAAAATTGAATTCTACGTTGGGTGAAATTATCTCCTTATTCCACCTAAAGCCTGTTTATTTCTCACCTTACTGAACTATTAGTGTGGTGAGAGCTGGCTGATAGCTAAAGTTGGTAGATAGTAACTGACGTCAATGTTTTGTCCCCAATATTGGTGGTGGGAAAATGAGAACAAAGGCCTTGCGTAGGCGGATACAGTTAGCATATGGATGATCTGACACAGCCACAAAGAGATGCAAGTTAAACTTTCTGTGAGAAACAACCAATCAAAAGACTGTATTTTCTACTAACAATAATCTACAATAATGTACATTAAAATCTATAAATATGTGTTGATTTTCCTTAATAAATGATCTGTTGTCTGGCCTTTGTCTTCTGTTGTTACATTAGTAGTGTATTCATCATTTAAAATAAGGTTCCCAACTTTTTAGCCATTAGTTTTACTAGCATGTCATGTTAAACAAAAGTATGTCACTTTAACTTCTCCAGCTTTTCTCGTAATTCATCAAACTGCATCATAAAATACTGAGTTGATTACAGGTTAGTAAAATAATATAGCCCATTCTCAGTTATCAAACCTAACAGTTCAAATTCCCAGTGATCAAAATTATTTCTTAATTATATTTTGTGAAGTTATATTGAATGCTAACTATTTACCCAAATTGATTCTTTTATCAAACGTCTCCACAGTTTCAAAAATACCCCTCGCTTCTTCGCCACATTTTGATTGTCTAACGTGAAAACCATTAAGTTACTTTCATTTGACAATGAATGATTTCCCCTTCAATCATTTAAAACTGGCCTTAGTGAGCATTTCTGGAGACATTTAAGCAATCTTGTGAGAACTGATGTTTTACAAATTTAAACCTACACCAATCAAACGCCCAGTCATACATATTAGCAATGTTGGAATCACGGCTGATCTCATGAATTAGTAATCAGATAGCCATTTTTGGCTATCAAGCTACGACAATCTCCACTATGTTTAACACTTTCCGTAGACACTAAGTGGCAGGATTTAGTTAACCAAAGAGCAAGAATTCCTAGATTCGTTCCCTTGTGTAATGGTGGTTGTACACTACAGAACAGTCGCAAAGTAAGATGAAACAACTGTTCAATGCTCCATGGTTTTCAGAGCTTCTTTAAGTGATGTTGGTTCACGATACAATAATCTCTATTCAAGAAATAGGTATTTCAAATATCAGATTTCAGAGTTTTCTTATTATTATGCACTAGTTAATAAGGATTGTATAAGCCATCAACAATATATGAACCACTAGTCAATATTTGAGTTAGGATTATTTTTCGTTTTAATACGACGTCTGGATTAGGGAATTTACAATTTTATCTCCTCTTAGTTAGCATACCAACCCACACACTTCCTCGATGGGGAATGTTAGCTGATATGAGATTGGGTTGGAAAAACCGACGGCATGGCATCAATTATCGAAATCATTGACTGTTGTTATGAGACGTCATGAGAGTTGTGGGCTGACTGGTAGGGACCCATAGACTTTCAGTGATACGGCTCAAAATCATTCTCAGTAGTGCTGATGCATTCAGTCTTCGTGATCTCCTAGCTTCATTACATTTTTAATATTATTTATGTAGTTACTCTCTCTTCCTCTCCCTCTTGCTCATTTCCATTCATTATACTTTCTTTGCATTTCTTTTGATTACACTTTATGTATTTTTATGATGTGTGGTAATTTTTTTCCACGTTATACGTTGAAAATTCAATCAGTCAATTTGTTTCCATGAAAGTTCAGATAAGTAATAATCGGCTTTGAGGGCGATGTATTAGGAAGTTAGTTTAAACAGGATACATCACTATTGCAAGTTGATCTTGATAAGAAACCATTATTAGGCATATGTAAATCTGTCTAATTCCAATACTCAACTGACAACCATCGTTACGTGATTCCTATACAGAAATACAAAGTAATTGAATTAAGCCAAACGAACAGCTAAGTTGTCACGTCCAGCTGAATAATTTCGATGGATTGAAGCCTTTGAAAGAACATCAATGTTAATAATAATTCTAACATTTATAAGTGAAATAATAGTTATCTCAGCAGCCAAAACATATAATAATAATTTGCTTTATTCCAAAACAGTACATGTGATACAGAATGGAATTCTCAGCAATTTTACTACAGTATTGCATCCAGTTAGTACATTATCAATAAATATAATTCTACATAGATTAAGGAAATCACAGTTCATTATTACAATAACACATTGGCATATCGGTAGCAAAGGAGAGCTGAAACAGTGTTTGAAGGTGTTAGAAAAGTGGGAGCTGTCTTATTAACTAGCTTAAGCGAGAGAAAGAGACAAAGCAGCACATAACGGAAAAAGAAGAGAGAGAAAAGGAACAGAAAGAAAGAAAACGTTGTACCTATTGGTGAAGTGGGTTGGAAAGATGAGATCCAGTTGTACTAATGACTATTTAATGAATTATAGGTGTCACGCCTATTGCTTTCTTTATCACACAGAACACGAGCTAAGTAGGGTATGGTTGAGTTTTTGTACTTGCTGGTGCGAGCATATAGTTTTCTATGTAGGCTTCTGGTTTTACCTGATGAGATGCGAGGGGAGAGTTGTGAGTGAAGAGGGTGGTGTGAGTTAGATAAAATGGACTTGGCCCATTTTTCACATGAGTCGATGTGCCTGTCGACCAGAATATTAACAAGCTGGTTAAGTGGCACGTTGCTTACCCTGCTGACAACATTTAACATCCTGCGTAATATGTTGTAGTCTTTCTTCAGTAGCCCGGGAAAAACTAAGGGGAACAATAGAGAATAATAGGCAGGATGCGAGAATTAACGAATTGTAAGAGTAAGGGTTGGGTTATACCAGAACGTTTTAACTTCTTAATGTAGAAGGTAAGACGGAATATTTTCTTAGAAATTGCTAGGATATGAGACGACCAGGAGAGATCAGCAGATAGAATGACGCCTAGGTATTTGATTTCCGATTTGGTTTCTATTTCAGTGCCGTCTATGTTGCATACCTCGTGAGAGCCCACCAGTTTGTTTAGGTCGGATTTATGCCTAAAGGTGAAATTGACTGTTTGGCATTTGGAAGGGTTTAGGGTAAGACTATTTTCCTTGGACCACTGGCTGATTTCTGACAGAAAGCCATTAAGTTTAGAGCAGTCGCTTTGACATTTGACAGGCAAAGATACAGTGAGATCGTCAGCATATTTGACAAAATTAATGTCATTTGAAGATGGTAAGTCATGTAGAAAGAAAGAAAAGAGAAGTGGGGAGAGTACAGCACCTTGGGGGACACCGGCTTCAGTGAGTACAGCAGAGAATGATTTACCTTTGTATACGGTGTGCTGCATTCTGTTAGAGAAGTAGGAATGCAACCAGTTAGTGACCCAGGACTCGGTTTTTGTCAAAGAGAGCCTATTTAGCAGGAAACATCTAGGAACAGAGTCGAAAGCAGAAGTGAAGTCAAGAAACGTGCAGCGGACGTATTTGGCAACTTTATCTAATGATGAGACGATGTTGTTGTATTGTTAGAAAGAATGCAACACCAATTGTGGTTTCATGGGAAACTGTGTAAAAACTATATGAGACAAGTCAGAAAATCGTATGGCATACATTCATAAGACTATGATCAATAATTTATCTTCATAACGTTACCCAGCAGTTAGTATTTTCTCAGTGTACACTGTGCCGTGTTGACTTTCTACCACCATAGTGCTTAAATTCACCTCGTTCATCACATTTCACCTTCAGTCACCACCTATTATATCAATGATAGTCTACCTATCCAAGGATATCTCACATAGTCTCACCATCAGCAAACAGCCTTTTTCCCTCCTGTTATTTGAACATGATTGGGATCTATAGAAGAGGATATATATGTAGGCAGATAGGGTGATGATAAACGGACATTGATGTATCATCCTTGCAAGTGACAGATGGACGTTTACTGTGATGATTATGATGAAATGATCACCTGGTCAGCAGGTAATTTTTTGGCTCCTCATTCATATCATAACACGAACTGGTTTACATTACACTACATGAATTATAAATGCTGATAATTTAAGTTATTCAGCTTGTCATGCTCCATCTGTGAAATTTTTCTAAATGTATAACGACAGAAGACAAGGGACAGGCAACAGATCGTTTATTGAGAAAATCAAGAGATATTTATAGACTTTGAGGTACATTATTATTCCTTATTGTTAACAGAGAAGCAACTTCTTCTGATTGGTTTTTCTTGTTGAAGGTTGTTCTGTACTGCTTGTGACCGTTGCTCACAAAGTTATCTGTATATCTGCGAGTCGTATTTGCACACGCTAAGTCTGCTCTGATTGGTTGTTGAATTCCTCAAGGTTAGGCTTTGTTCTTATTCTTCTCTTTTCTCATGACCCTGATTCGGGACGTAAATATAGACGTAAATTGTTGTATACAATTGCGGCTTGCAGACAGCCTTCACCACAAATTGACCAAGTTTAAATTTTGGAGTGTTTCGTTTTCACCACTTGTATGAAAAATGAAGCACATTATATACGTTGCTACAAAACCACAACACCGCATTCTAAGTGTTTTTCTATCTGTGAATTTTTATTCTTCACTTAATAAGTACATTTTAAGCCAGCTTCACTTTGTAAAGTTACTATCATGTCTGCTATTACTGCCTTTCCCATTGACGTAATTTTATACTACTTATGAGTAACTTGTTTGTTTTCAAGAAATTTATTTGGATAGTGTTATTAGAAGATGCGAATTATGTGAAAAATATGATGTATTTGCTCAATACGTTTCGAACAGTCTGATCGAGCAATGGCCTGCATTGTGCGTGATGTCATTCGACGGTTATATCAATGTATCTCTGATCCATCTGTATTTAATCCAGAATATTTACTGAGCGATCGTTTCTAGAAAAAAGATTTAAGAATAATAAAAATAATTCACACTACGTTTGGTCATCTTACCAGATACGGATTACCAAGGTATGCTAAGAGTAATAATAAATTTATTCTTAATTTTATCCAAAGTCAGTTGAAAATCATGGACATGCAATAGAAATCATTTCACTCATCGATTACTTTTGAATGCAGATTTTATTTTGTCTGAGATCATTATCGGTTTGAATTCTTAGTAGTAGCTGAACTCCCATAAACAGCATTCAAATCATTTTGGAACCAGCTGTTTCTTTACTGTTGTAGAGTAGGTAATTTCATACCTAACAAGTTTTTTTTCACATAAAGTATTTGTCAAATACACTATCAGTGATTTTCATATTTAGTCCTATGCTGATAAATTCTTTCGTAAACACTTCATTTTATATTTCGGGTAGTGGGAAAGGACGTTTTTCTGAATAAACAGAGTGCTTAGAGCTCAACGAAATGGCTTTAACCAACTTCTTCCATTGGTTCAAGTGCCTATAAACGACGATATCAATGAGTTGGCCTGGAGAGGTACAATTCATCATAGTGGGAGTTTTAGAGTTCGCATTGCAGCAAACTAACTAAAAAGTGACCTAAGAAAATATTAGATGGAGTAGTGGAGAAGAGTAGGCTAAACATGAGTAAACAAATAGTGAAAACGGAGTCTGAGTAACACCATGGTATTTCAGCTTCATTATGTAGGATTCAGGTGGAATATCTTTCTAGCGATCATTTGCGTAGGACACAATTATGGAAGATCAAAGGAAATCCCGAATTCATGGTACTTAGCATGTGAATTGGCTTCTCTTACAGTGTTCTTCACTCCGCAAGTGTCTTCGCAAAGCACACTTCCAATTAAATCCCGTTCTAGTCTGAAAGTGAAGCTGATAATCTGAAATTTGGAATGATACAGCTTTTGGCAAGGACTACTGCATGCTTGATGACATAAATGAATTCAGTTTGAGACATTCTATTAGCGAATAAAAGTCACAGAAACGACAGACTGGGTGAAGAAATACTTACATTACGACTGACTTTCCAATGACAGAAGTACTGCTGTAGTGACCAATTTTATTACTCATCATCGTAGTATACTTTCACTATGTAATTGGACTTTGGTTTGTTTATCACTCTAAATATTGCGTGTTAACAAATGATACATCTGTTGTCAATGGACGTGAACATTGAACGTTTGTTTTACTGGGTCTGGCAGCCATTGGCAGGCAATTCAAGGCGCGAATGGGACGATCGCTTGCAAGTTGAAGGAAGACTGGATTTCAATACGAATAAAAGTACTTTATAACTTCATTTGTACTTAACATTTGTTTGCAGACTTTGTAGTTTTCTTCAATTTAATTGCCAAACAATATAATTTCGTTCGAGGAATACTGGTGTTTTGGATTTAAAGTTGAAGAAAGCGCATAGTATTTATCGGCTCAATCGCTTAAGTCTTCATTACGATAGGAACTTAGGGCTAAGTTCCTTGACAGTTTTTATTCTTCTCCAAGTCTTTGTGGGCGCCTTCTGGAAATCGTCTGGGTGTACTTACTAGATCTGCAGCCAGCTTCTCTTTGGACAAGGATTATCAACGCAATTTGGATTCTTTGGTAACGTTGGATAATGCCTGGGTCAAGAAAGGGACATGGCACAATGGAAGCAGACAAAAAAGTAAGTCACGATGAGTTGCCTGTTAATTGTAATGATGTGTATGATGCTCAGCATGTTAAGTTTGATGTTCACGCTTCACCGTTAAGTGACAGTAAGGGTTTAAGATTGCCTAAGTTTGAACCGAGATACTTCGATGGAAACCCAGCCGACTACCCACAGTTCATCAAAGAGTTTGAGGTCATGCTGAGTGGTTTTGTATTAAGTGATGAAATGAAGTTAATGTATTTATTGAGATATTGTACTGGTGTGGCTGCAAGAGCCATACAGTGCTGCAAGTTTATGCCCCCGAACGAAGGATATGCTGAGGCAAGGAAGATACTACGTCAAAGGTTTGGAAAACCATTTATGATATCCCGTAGTATTTTCGAGACAGTGAAAGGTAACGGATCACAGTTGAACGATAATGCAGAGGAACTTGCAGAGTTCTTGGATAATTTGATGGTATATAGGAATACACTCATGTCTTTTAACTGCGTAGATGAATTGAACTCAAGTTCCGTGCTTGAAACTGTTGCCAAGAGATTACCTGTTCGTCTACAAAGGAAGTTCATAAAGGTTTGTTCACGTCTAGAGGAGGAGGGTTTAGAGCCCAGGTTGGATGACATTGTGAGCCTGGTGAAAGACAGTGTCAACCGAGCTTTGAACAAGTTTGCTAGTATACTGCATCCTACCCCTGGAATAGAGAAATTAGAGAGTAAAATGCAATCATTTATGACGAAGGGGTCTCAGCGTAGTGGATATCGAGAAACCTGTATGGTTTCTAGTAAACCTAATGATTGTGACAGCTTAAGTGGGACATCCCCAACGGATAAGTTACAAGCTGCAAGACAAACACGGCTGTGCTTCGTCCGTTTGCAAGAAGTGCATACAAAGGCGAACTGTGAAGCAACGAGCAAGTTTAGTGGCAAGTTAAATGTGAAGTCAGCGTCATCATGTTCTGACTCCGAATCGTGTATCGATAATGGTGCGGTGAAGAAGCCTGTAGTCGTAACTGGTAATCCATTGTTGAAAAGAGTGTCTCAGACGACACCTCAGTTTGTGCATACGAAGAGGGTTACAGTTTCAGTGTCCAGTTCTCACTCCACAAGTTTACAAGGTAATACTAGTCAAAGTAAAGGAATTAAACCTTTAATGATTCATGAGGAAGAACCTGAGTCATCTACGGCTGTTATTAAAGAGTGTGAAAATGACGAAGTCGATCATACAGGCGGCGGTAAAGTGAGTATTTGTGACAATGGTCACGGTAGTTCACATTTGTCTGTAGCTGATCATGATGAGATTAGCGGAATGCCTACTACTACTGAGTTGACTAAAGGTTCTGTACAACTTGAACGTGAAGCAGAATTAAAGGCAGATGCGGTTGGAGAAGGTATGGATACTCGTGAGGCCATCAGTGTAAGTGATCCGAGTGTAGCCCAACTATCGACAGATGTTAAAACTGAACTGGAGCCAATAATAAAAGATAGCAGTGGTGGTAATCCTGTGGTTAGACAACCTCCTAAAGATCTAACAACAACAGCTTCTGATACACCGCTAAGTTCATCAACTGGTGTCAGCCAGTCATCGTTGGTGTTGTCACATGCAGTAAAAGAGCCGTCCATGAATCAACGTGTCTTATGCAGTGATTATGCTAGTGTCGGTCCGTTCGAAGGGACGAAAGTCAATGGCCAGTTTAGTGACGATAAGCCAACTGCGTACAGGGTGGTAACTGTTAGACTGACTTGCACGAATAAAGGCATTTCATGTTTCAAACTACTATTTGAATGTTATTATCTTTGGTGCAAATTACTGTGTACATTCGCTTGGTTGGTCAGATACGTCGTATGCTTGTTAGTCATCTACCTTCCACGATACAATGTCATGGGCGTGTTATCATTCAGAATCGAGGATATAGATGATGGAAGGAGGTCAGCAAATGAGCTCGACGACGATTTTCCAACTTAAGGGCGTAAACCTGAGAAGGGTTGTAGGCGTACTGCTGTAAGTCCTACAATTCTTCAAGGGTAGTACGTCGAAGAGCAGTCCATCGTACTTGGTGTATTATTTTGTACATATGTTCATGTTGTATATAATCAATTGGTATCATCCCTCTTCTACCTGTTGATTAATTTTGTTTGTTTCCGGACGTCTTCCACTTGGATCGTCAACCTGAGAAGAAATGTAGGCGTACTGCTGTAAGTCCTACAGTTCTTCAAGGGTAGCTCGTCAAGGCAGAATCCACGATATTTGATGTATTGATTGTACATATGTTTGTGTTGAGTAATTAAGTGGGTTTCGATTCATCTGATTGTCGGTTAATCTTATAGTTGTCGCATTGTGTGAATCATCTTGTAATGTTTTGTAAGCACTTCTGAATTCGCTTCTAAACTTGTGAGTGAATCGTGTAATGTTAGAGTCAGCGTACGCGATTGGATACGCCGGGGAGAGGATTGGGCTAGAGTGGAATGAAGCAATCGATACTTTGTGAAAGAGATCAGTGGTGGTATCGTCGTCAGAGAGCGTAGACCCCATGCGCCGGGGAGAGCGTGTCGGTGTGATGTGGTATGTTTGCTGTGTGTTGGGCTTTTTTGTCTTGCTTTTCCAATTTTAGCCTAGTCCCGATTGGCCCAGGTTCCCGCATTGGCAGTTCAGTTCAAGGTTACCGCCGCTGTGGAAAAAAGGGATGGACCCTTTTTTGCCGGGGAGTGTCAATGGACGTGAACATTGAACGTTTGTTTTACTGGGTCTGGCAGCCATTGGCAGGCAATTCAAGGCGCGAATGGAACGATCGCTTGCAAGTTGAAGGAAGACTGGATTTCAATACGAATAAAAGTACTTTATAACTTCATTTGTACTTAACATTTGTTTGCAGACTTTGTAGTTTTCTTCAATTTAATTGCCAAACAATATAATTTCGTTCGAGGAATACTGGTGTTTTGGATTTAAAGTTGAAGAAAGCGCATAGTATTTATCGGCTCAATCGCTTAAGTCTTCATTACGATAGGAACTTAGGGCTAAGTTCCTTGACATCTGTACTCGCTCAACTTTTAAATTTTGATTACGGCGATAATACACGTTCTTACTCCTTCTCAAGTGCCTTTTGATTTACGTAGTGGATGTCGAGTAATCACAACGTTAAGACACAATAATAAACGCGAAGAAGTATTAGGATATACGTGTACGCTATTTTGGTCAAATAGAGCACCACAACACTGTAGCCATAAACAGTACATAATTTACATATCTAGTAATAGCAAGTTATTTTACAACAGCTTTCTTATGATATACTGAGGAGATAATATTTAGTCACAGTTGTCTACATAATGAAATCATAGTATTTAAAAAGACAGTTTCCTGGCTTATAGTCAGCATGATTATGATTGCAAACTAAGCAGCTGATTCAGTGACACTTTAAAGGACAAAGTTAGTGTATGTTGGCCTGTGTAATTAAGAAGTAAATTAATCTCAATGTCGTTTTAGAAGAAATCGCAGTAAAAATCCAACACTGTGATAAAAGATTTAAAAATTTAACAAGTCAATTACTCATCGATGTCAAGTATATTCTTAATCATTGGAATTCTATGTAGTCCTTTGTATTGTTTTAAGTTATACGACCCATTCGCAATACTTTTTTATTTATTTACAAACGATTATAAATCACTTAACTAAATACTTGTCATTCAACCTACACGATTATGTAAGATTTCTTTCAAACATTGTTATTACTTATAAACACTGATTTATTTTTCTTACTAACGGACAATAACTCCAGGCCTCCGTTGTCAATTAATATTGTACCTACAAACCTCCAATTGACTGTACTACTTTGAATTGGAGTTACGAAAAGTGATCTCTTTTCTGACTTTTGTGTTCTTCAATTCCATCGGAAGTAGGATACCACAAAGTCTTGCTATTACAGCCTACAATATCTGGAATGGATTCAATGTGATCAGTAATACACAGCCATGGAGGTTATTAAGTAAAAGTCTAAAAAGTCGACAGGCTTTATTATTATTATTATTGTATCCTTTAATTCCTACAGGAACATAGGGCTTCAGCCGTGCGTCTCCATTGCGTTCGGTTCTCTGCTAGAGTCTTCACCTGGCTTCAAGTCTGCCCACACGTTTTCATCTCCTCTTCACATGACCTCCTCCAAGTCACCCTTGCACTGACGACCAACTCGCCGCTTCCCTTTCGGGTTCCTCTCGAGCAATGGCTTGTCTAGTGATGTCACTTGATGGATTGTTTTCTCAGAGTATGGTTAATCCATCTCCATTTCTTCCTGCCTATTTGTTTCACAATTGGTTCCTGGTTGGTTCGCTCCCAAAGATCCCTGTTGCTGATCTTTTCTGGCCATCTGATATTGAGTATTGGTATATATATATATGTATATACATATAACTAATATAACGGCATCTACTGAGACTGCCTTCTAAAGTGATTCTTATAACATTTGGATAGTTTAAATTTAAGTGAAAAGAATGAACACAAAGTAGTGTTCACCAGTTTGACTGAGACCAGGTTTATTTTCTTGAAACAATTGTTCTGCTGAATCGACTTATAGGAGCTAGTTGTTCTATGCCGTCAACTTTACAAAAAGTTCTAAGATGACTGTGCTTTTTGATAAATGTCAATCACATACAGGAGGTAAAGTTACTGAAGCAGTAGCGGTCACACTGGGAACTGTTGTTTTAGGTAGAGATATGTTTACATTAATATATACGTAAACTCCGAAATTCATACACTGATGTAATTTCGAGAGCTGTTGACTGGTAACAGTGAATCTTTCTTCATCCATTTCATTCCGTGAATTTGAAAGATGTACGGTAGCTGTTATGTAAAGGTAGTAGTTCTTTACTGTAAACCATCCGATCGACGCTACCATACATAGTTTACTACCCACAAAATGTTTGATAACGCACCTAGGTTCACGAATATACCATGTACAGCTTATTATTTCTTTGAGATATAACGAATACTTCAAGTCTTCGTCGACAAAGGAATATTGAGGTTTCGTCATTGACAGTAAAAATTGAAGAGGATGATTACCTTTTTATGATATATTTATAAATAAGCAGTGGATTCACTTATGCGCTATTTTTTCAGATAAATATTTCCAACATGAAGAATGTTTCAGATGAGACTACTTTATTATTAATATTTTATTCAATTCTATGCTTCTGTAGACTGTGCAAACAAATGAGGCTAAGCAACAAGTGGCCTTAGTTATCTTCGGAAAAGAGGAAGACGTTTCTAGATAGTAATATACTAAGATAACATTCCATTTAATCATGAAAGTGATAGTCTCCGAAATTTCTACTCAAAATTATTTTTGTATTTCATAGGGTAATTCCCGATCGACCACCGACTCAAATGACACACGTGAGAATTGTTGGAACCAGCACGTTTTACTATGCGTAACTAAGTATTAGTCATGACTACAGTTGTAAATTTACAACTTAAGACCATGAAATATCAGGAATGCATTAATCTTATTATTTTTATTTTGTCTTCCTAAGTTGTCTTTGAGTAAATGAAGTAAAAAGCACAAGATTTGAGACGAATTGTTTGTATTTTAGTTCATACGATTGAATATATCAAAAAGAAAAGTTAAAATTCAAATGTAATTAGTTATTCTTAGTTGGGACGGTAATAAATACAGATGTTATTGAGTTCATTTTGGCAGGTGTCAAATATTTTCGTTATTTGTTTGTATCACTTGGGCTTTTCATTTTTAAAATGGATAAAACATTTGATTTTAGTGGAACACTAGTATGATGGTTAATTTAAAACGCAATATGAAACAGAACATGTACTACTACATTCACTGAAATAAATTTTACATATACGTGACATTGTGTGGTTTGAACGAAATATCTCGATTTCCAGTCAGCCTTAATTTCTTAAACTAATATGAATATATATTTCACTGTTAAAGTGGATGTTCAATGTAGTGAAACATTTGTCTGTTACTTCACTATGTATTAATATTTCAAGTCGTTCGACTCATTAGCTTCTTAACTCTGTTTCCACTTTGCATTGACGCGAATTGTGCATGATAGCGATTTGAAAATATAGTTGCCGTATACTCTTAAGCACACAGTAAGTGACCACGGTCATGCATCAGTTAACACTGAGTCATTTAATAAAATAGTCGAAATATTTCGTGAAGTTACATATGAATGTAGAATTGTCCATCATCACTTTCCTCTTGTCACAATATGCATACTTCTTCACATGCTAACTCGAACTTGCAGATAGGTTAGTGTGAATTTGAAATCAGTAATTCAAAGGTAGTGGAAAAGCTTAGTAAACCAATCAGTATCAAACCCTTACTCGCTACTGGTCCGCATCAAAATAATTTGGAATTCTCACGAGTATCTGACCGATAGAATACACCTAGTGGAGAGGATTCGTAACCGATTTTGAGGACAAGAGCTGATTTTGATTGTGCATTATATCTTATGTTCTTATTTTCAATAGTTGGTTTGTAAGGATTAGATTTGTTTTTGCGAGGTGATCACCGACTGAAATCAGTTAGAGAACCACTGAGTACTGGACAGATGTTTCATCCTAGTTTAGGAATCATTGGCAGTACCCACCTACTGGGTCTCTAACCCAGGGCTTTCACGTTACAAGGCAAGCTCGTATACCATTCAGCCACTAGGACTTGATGTTCTTATTATCAAATAAAGAAGGACAATGAACTGATGGTGAATAGTTAAACAATTTTCTTCAACGGGTTTCGCAACCTTTTATGAAGAATGCAAACATTTCGGTTAGGTAGTTTTTTTCGTGAAACCAGATTACTAAATATTAGTCTTCGAAGTGGATGTTTCCGTTTAGTGTCTACTGTTTATATGGTTAGATGACTGTAATAACTACTAAGGAAATGATGATATGCAATTAACATCTAAACTGTAACATAAGAAACTTACAGGTTGTGGCTGCAAAAGGAAGTATGCCATACGGAAAATCGAGGTTAATTTCAAGCATGAATTATGTAAATTAACCTTTTATGTAAGAGGTAAAATTAAAACTGTCTGTAACATACAGTGTATCATAAGATGGGTGGTCTTTATTTATTTGTCTTAGTTTCATCTTGAAGATCTCTAGGAAGTCATGAACTTAGACCAAATGTAAAACGTATAAGAAAACGAATATTGTGTAAAATAATCAGCTTCTATGCTGAGAAGTGAAGCTGTCTACAGAGAAGTTTAAAAATGTTTCAGAATAGAAAGAAAGAATACTACAGAAGCAAGAATTATCAATTCCTACCTCCTAAATATCTTCATTTAATAATGATTAATGTATTATGTAGAGTATTCCTAGGTAGGAACCAATGTGAGCATTACGACCAAATAGAACCACCAGAAACCATAACCTCACGATGTACCTTATGTACATGAAGAGCAGTGCATAAATCATTTCAACCTAAGGGGTTAACAGTAAGTAAGTAGTGAGTGCATATTTATGCAATTTTCAGGAAGACTGTACTCTTTGTGTAAATGTCTGAAACCATTCTGAAAGGATTGAATAATGCTATCCTTCATGGTTGTAGAAAGTTAGCAAAGACTCTATAAGAGGTGCAATAATTGAACACCTCGTAGATATCGGCCACTCTACATCAACAGACTCCTTCAGGGTGATCTACAAGGTCAAGCGTAACCTGTCTATGACAATCCTCTTACACTTCCTCTGCAGTGTTAAGGCTGCAGTCATCCAGATGGACAAACCGGACCCGGGAAGTACCCTATTGATTTCAACCTTATCGTTTTACTTAATTTAATTCCTTTCTGACTCGTCTATCCTCCCGAGATCTTAGGAAGCATAATACCCTCATTATTTCTACGTTCATCGTAATTAACTATCTGTCCCATTATATAATTCTGTAATCCTTATTCAGTTTCTCATACTCGTTCAACAATATCATCGACTACTCTTATCATGATTCACCCCTTTCTTACTATCCAGCCTGTCGAGAAAATGCTGCACATGAATAAGACTGCACAACTAACCAAAGTAAATTCGCCAAAATAGACTCTTCGCTGAACTTCTTGTCTTGTTTTGAGTAATTTTCGGACAGGAAATATTCATGAATTAAAATAATGGAAATATGAAAAATCAAAACAAAACAGCTATTCCAAAAACACTGAGAATAATTGAGTAACGCTGCAGAAATATCAAAAAAACCATAAAAGAACAAAGAAATCACATTGAATTTTTCTTTCTAATTATTATCAGTTTCGGGAGTGCGAGGAACTGACACAAAACAAATTCAACAATGAAGTTTAGATGAGAATGACTGGTGTTTAATGTGGTAGCTGACACCTATATTATTGGACATGAAAGTCACTGAGTGAAATTATAGAAATAAATTGCTCATGATGATGACTATGCAGCGTTAAATATGAAATATTTAAAATGAACCTCCATTTGTTGGTGACTGAAATCTTGTGACTTTCTTTTATACTTCACTCGATCACATGTGCTGAATGACTAATCTACTCCAAAAAAAGACAAAGAATACATTGAGGGTGAAAGATGTTGTCAATGGTATTCTCAAAAACCCTTTCTCATCACCATATATAGATATCAGCAGTCGAATCACTTAGCTTGCTCACAACCCCATGCAATTCACCCTGACAGCTACTTCTCACTGTTTCAATAACATGCGGTCTAAAGCTGACAGTGACTGGATTCGAAAGAAGGTAATGTTGCCTTTGTTATGCTACACAAGTGTCAAGGGAAATATTAATGCTAATAGTTTGTTCAAGAGTATCATCGCATTGCTTCAAGGAGGAACGGTGGGAAATAAACGTCATTATTACCATCCCTAATGATTGCTGTTTCCATTAGGAAAGAAATAAGGTGTATATGAACTCCATGAAATTTGATTTGCAATTAAACTGACACCTGCAGTCTGTCAGTGAGCATCAATCATCGAAATGGATAGAGAGAGAAAGAATAAGGTCATACTGAAGACTTGAGATGCAAATCAATAAATTGCAGTTTCAAATTCTTGTGGTTCACCTCCACCGTGAAAATAATAATCGGACGTTTAAAGAATGAACATCAGTTGGCTTATGAGTGGCGGTTGCAGTGTGTTAATTTGTGACTAGTGACAAGAAAAAAACCATAAAAATTTAGAAACGTATGCAAAAAGAAATTTCTGGGGACTCAAAGAAAGTATGCGCTGCGGATAAATATAGTCATGGTCAATGCTACAGTGACGTAACATCAACCAAATATATTTATCCTGGAGCAAAATACCTTATTCGATCTTTACAAATGACGATGTGAGAATGAAAATCACTGATATATGAGTACATTCAGCTTACCTGGGGCCTCTGAAAGAAGAAAATACGTGGAGGGCATATACATTTAATTATAGCAAAAGCTCAAATAATGCCACATTGAGTGAAGATATTTAGTCTGATTTGTGACACCACCCTTGTTGCTTATGCATAGATATCTTACTTTACCAACACAGTTTAAGTATATCAAGCATGGTTACATTCGGCAAGGTTTCTCTCCTCACAAACGCCTATTCATAACGATTCCTCCTTCTTGTTCAATCATTTTTCTTCACCAATGAATTCAGACGTAATTAAAGGAGTTTCTGTCCTTGAATGATTTCTGTTATTTCTTCAAACAGGTTCTCTCAGTTTAGCAATAATTTTTCGGCCTCAATTTTAACGTTGTAAGACGCAGCTATTTAGTAATGGAATTATTTATTGGCAACTCAGTACGCACATATAGGCAAAGTGCGTCTATTATATATTAGAAACCCCAATTTGCACATATATCCGTCATCCTTCCTTCCATTAGTCAGTACATATGTCTTACAGTTACTGAACATTCTTGCCCAGGACTTACATATTTGTGTCTACATCTATATACTACTTATAAATCTGATCAGTAGCACAAGGCAAATAACACAGATTTAAGGATTTTTTCAGGTATTTTGGATATACTTAAGTAAATATAATACTGACATTATACATATTTGATTTCACTCAGTCAGTCATGCAACATTGGTGCCATTGTGTCTTTCATGTCAATCTGAAGTGCACATGTGATCCGACATGATCTCAAGGCATCCAACAGAACCAAAAATATGCGTTTGGTAAAACTGTTAACTCAAAACAAGATTTTGAGCGAACAATTGTTTTCGATAACTTCTTCAGGCTCTACAGTTATAAATCCATGAATAATAGAGTACATATAGCCAATAAAGGCAAATGAAAATATTATCAGAAACTGTATTGGGGTGCATGTGTAAGTTGAGGTGATAGTCCATTAGTTAACATAATGAAACAAATGTGTACAGGGTGTATAGTCAGAAAAATGTGATGAAGTGTGAATGAACAATTGGGTGATATAGTGCTGTTTTATAGTCAACAGAATACAAGTGTCATTGGGGTGAGAGAAATGCAATAGACACAAAATACACACAAACACACATTAACAAAGAGGACACTGAATGTGAGGGCTGACCGATAATGTCTAATGATAAAATAAAGAGGCTAAATAGTAAATTGTAATAAGATGTTACAGAGTTGGTAGGCTTAGTGTAAAATAACAAAGGTTGACAAAATTAAGGGTAACAATGAGGTGAAGTAAACTCGATTATTATTGCCGATATCTCGACGATACCTTTATCATTTGTAACAACAATCAAGGTAGACAACACCTGCTCCAAGTCTTCAATAAGATACACCCAGCTATTGAATTCACTTGTGAAGAGGAACTCCAAGGTAGTATTCCATTTCTGGATGTTCTTCTTACAAAGAGAACAGACGGTACCTTAAAGCGTAACATCTATAGGAAAGCCACCTGGAATGGACAATATACCCACTTCCATAGCTTCATACCTATACAATATAAGCGCAACCTAATTCGTTGTCTTAGTCATAGAATTAGGCGCATATGTACCGATGACTGCATTGAAAATGAAATAAAAAATCTCACAAACGCCTTGCTACAGAACGACTATCCTACCAACTTCGTAAAGAAGTATATCCATAAAACTACACACAAAACTAAGCGAGACACAGTAAGTAAGAAAAAGCTTTACTTAAATTTACAATTCAAAGGCGATATATCCAGCGATATATTAAACCGTAGATTAACGAGAGCAGTTGAAAGAACTTTCAGTGCCGCAAAACTGCATGTCACTTTCTCAACCAAACCGATATTGACACTGTGCATTAAAGATAGATTACCCAAAATGACGACACCAATGTGTGTATATAAATTCAACTGCTCCTGTGGAGCTAGTTATATAGGTCGTACCCAAAGGAATTTATCTTTACGCACTCGTGAACATATCCCTGTCTGGCTTGGGAAAAGAGCGACCAAATCATTAAATAATGCAATTCTGGCTCATCTAGTGGATAGCGAACACAGCATCAAAGTAGAAGAGTCATTTACAGTTGTGTATCTAGTACCAAAGAATCTCCCCAAAGGCACACGATTACGCCTCCCAGCCATAGCTGAGGCTTTAGAGATTAATATTGAAAGACCAGACTTATGTGTGCAGAAAAAACTTATTCACTCCCTCTGTCTACCCTGGCCCACTATAAGGTCACCAGGATCATATTAATATATGTGTAAAACTTGGGCACTGTGGTAGTAAGTAATTCCATATTAGTTTGTTTATTAGGTATATCACACAGTGAAACAGTATTATTTACTGGATGACGTTTCGAACAAAATTTATTGTTCATAATCATATCAATTGTGATCACACGACTTTGACACTTGAGTTTTATAGCTTTCTTTGTTTTCTCCTATTTGTCGTAGGGGGAGTAGAATTTTCCAGATATCGGGGACAGGTGATGAATCATTCCTATTACATGTATTTGCAGTTGATTCGATAAACAAAGCTTCTGCTATCAATCTCTCCCTATACCCTGTGACATTAGATTTTAAAACTGTCATCCTATCCCATCCTATTGTATGGTTGTGTGTGACTGCATGTAGTGCTATAGCTGAACTATTCTCTAGATTACTTATTTTATTCGGGTCAACCAATCTAGATTTTGCTAAGTTTTTATGTTCAGCTAGTCTGACTGCCCCTGTTCTACTAGTTTGACCTATGTATTTGACCTGACAATCATTGCAGGGTATTAGATAAATTAAATTGCTTTGTTTTAAAGGCTCTACAGGATCCTTTAGCCGACAAAGCTTGTTTCTAATTGAGTTTGTGGGTTTGAATGCCGTTTTTATTCCTGCCTTGTTTAGAATTCTGCGTAAGGCTTCCGAGGTTCCTTCTTTGTATGGAATTACTACTGATGATTTAGACTCTTTATTGTTGGTGTCGTTATCAATATTATTATTATTGTCACTATTATCATTATCATTATTATTGTTATTATCACTATCGCTATTACCATTATTTATTTTATTTTTACATTTCCTTACATATTTCCTGACTAATTTATCCGGGTAATTATTAAGTTTCAAGGCTTCTTTTATATGTATCAGTTCTTGGTTTAGATTTTCTTTGGTACTACTTAATTTTTGTGCTCTGTTATTTAAACATTTCACCAATCCTACTTTTACTGACATAGGATGGGATGATTGGAAGTCCAAATATCTGTTTGAGTGTGTGGGTTTCCTGTAAACACTAGTGTTTAACTTCCCATCTTCTTTCCTCTTTACGTTGCAATCTAACATTGGGAGTTCCCCTTCCTGATTTTCCAATTCATAAGTGAATTGAATTGCCTCAACCTTCGAGTTTATGTGTTCGAAAAACCTATCTATATCTTGTGTTCTAAGTACAGTGAATGTGTCATCTACGTACCTCCACCATACTTTTGGGGTGGGGGTGAACGTTTCAATCGCTATGCTTTCCCACTTATTCATGAATATATCTGCTACCACTGGGGATATTGGTGATCCCATGGCAACTCCCTCAGTTTGTTTGTATATTTTCCCTTGGAATTTAAATACTGTGGAAGTCAGGCATAGTTGTACTCCCAGCATTATGTCCTCAAGTGGCACTTTTGTCCTAAGTTCGAGGTCTTGGTCAGAAATGAGTTCGTTTCTGACTGCCTCTATAGCCATATTTATTGGTATACGTGTGTATAAACTGACAATATCAAAACTAACCATTTTTTCTTCATTATCTAATTTTAAATTATCTAATCTATGTTTTAGTTCATAAGAATTAGTTAGTCTAGATTTCGAGTGGATTTTTAAGGGATTTAATACCATGGCTAAATATTTAGATAATTCATAAGTAGGTGAATTTCTAAAATCAACTATAGGCCTAATAGGGTATCCTGACTTATGAACTTTAACAACACCATACATCCTACTGGGATTATTAGTTTTGGGCATTAAATTAAACCACTTAGACTCACCTAGAAACGGCTTCATTCGGCGTATAAGATCCGCTGTGGATACAGTTATGTAGATACAGTTATGAATAAAGTTAAGAAATCCACAGCGGATCTTATACGCCGAATGAAGCCGTTTCTAGGTGAGTCTAAGTGGTTTAATTTAATGCCCAAAACTAATAATCCCAGTAGGATGTATGGTGTTGTTAAAATTCATAAGTCAGGATACCCTATTAGGCCTATAGTTGATTTTAGAAATTCACCTACTTATGAATTATCTAAATATTTAGCCATGGTATTAAATCCCTTAAAAATCCACTCGAAATCTAGACTAACTAATTCTTATGAACTAAAACATAGATTAGATAATTTAAAATTAGATAATGAAGAAAAAATGGTTAGTTTTGATATTGTCAGTTTATACACACGTATACCAATAAATATGGCTATAGAGGCAGTCAGAAACGAACTCATTTCTGACCAAGACCTCGAACTTAGGACAAAAGTGCCACTTGAGGACATAATGCTGGGAGTACAACTATGCCTGACTTCCACAGTATTTAAATTCCAAGGGAAAATATACAAACAAACTGAGGGAGTTGCCATGGGATCACCAATATCCCCAGTGGTAGCAGATATATTCATGAATAAGTGGGAAAGCATAGCGATTGAAACGTTCACCCCCACCCCAAAAGTATGGTGGAGGTACGTAGATGACACATTCACTGTACTTAGAACACAAGATATAGATAGGTTTTTCGAACACATAAACTCGAAGGTTGAGGCAATTCAATTCACTTATGAATTGGAAAATCAGGAAGGGGAACTCCCAATGTTAGATTGCAACGTAAAGAGGAAAGAAGATGGGAAGTTAAACACTAGTGTTTACAGGAAACCCACACACTCAAACAGATATTTGGACTTCCAATCATCCCATCCTATGTCAGTAAAAGTAGGATTGGTGAAATGTTTAAATAACAGAGCACAAAAATTAAGTAGTACCAAAGAAAATCTAAACCAAGAACTGATACATATAAAAGAAGCCTTGAAACTTAATAATTACCCGGATAAATTAGTCAGGAAATATGTAAGGAAATGTAAAAATAAAATAAATAATGGTAATAGCGATAGTGATAATAACAATAATAATGATAATGATAATAGTGACAATAATAATAATATTGATAACGACACCAACAATAAAGAGTCTAAATCATCAGTAGTAATTCCATACAAAGAAGGAACCTCGGAAGCCTTACGCAGAATTCTAAACAAGGCAGGAATAAAAACGGCATTCAAACCCACAAACTCAATTAGAAACAAGCTTTGTCGGCTAAAGGATCCTGTAGAGCCTTTAAAACAAAGCAATTTAATTTATCTAATACCCTGCAATGATTGTCAGGTCAAATACATAGGTCAAACTAGTAGAACAGGGGCAGTCAGACTAGCTGAACATAAAAACTTAGCAAAATCTAGATTGGTTGACCCGAATAAAATAAGTAATCTAGAGAATAGTTCAGCTATAGCACTACATGCAGTCACACACAACCATACAATAGGATGGGATAGGATGACAGTTTTAAAATCTAATGTCACAGGGTATAGGGAGAGATTGATAGCAGAAGCTTTGTTTATCGAATCAACTGCAAATACATGTAATAGGAATGATTCATCACCTGTCCCCGATATCTGGAAAATTCTACTCCCCCTACGACAAATAGGAGAAAACAAAGAAAGCTATAAAACTCAAGTGTCAAAGTCGTGTGATCACAATTGATATGATTATGAACAATAAATTTTGTTCGAAACGTCATCCAGTAAATAATACTGTTTCACTGTGTGATATACCTAATAAACAAACTAATATGGAATCACCAGGATCATAATTTTCGTATTATTATTACCATTATTATCATTCTGTGATATCATGTCTTTATTATCCATTTCTCCACCAAGTTTATTTCACCCCATTGTTCCCCTAATTTTGTCAACCTTTGTGATTTTACACTAAGCCTACCAACTCTGTAACATCTTATTACAATTTACTATTTAGCCTCTTTATTTTATCATTAGACATTATCGGTCAGCCCTCACATTCAGTGTCCTCTTTGTTAATGTGTGTTTGTGTGTATTTTGTGTCTATTGCATTTCTCTCACCCCAATGACACTTGTATTCTGTTGACTATAAAACAGCACTATATCACCCAATTGTTCATTCACACTTCATCACATTTTTCTGACTATACACCCTGTACACATTTGTTTCATTATGTTAACTAATGGACTATCACCTCAACTTACACATGCACCCCAATACAGTTTCTGATAATATTTTCATTTGCCTTTATTGGCTATATGTACTCTATTATTCATGGATTTATAACTGTAGAGCCTGAAGAAGTTATCGAAAACAATTGTTCGCTCAAAATCTTGTTTTGATTTCAATATGGGGATATTTCATTTACTGAAAACTGTTAACTCCAGGACAAGATGTGCATATACAATAATCTGTGAATTCTAATTCCTTTCAACTGGCGATACAGCATTATCGACAACTGGTGCCGTGAATGACCATCCACTTCGCACTGGCGTCGTGGGTGATGCACATTGCCGGAATGGTTTATACTAGTGATTTTTGGATTTAAGTGATTCTCCGAAGCGCGTATATTTGTGACGAACCCTATTTTCCGATTTGTTTTACCACGGGATTCCTTACATTTGTTCTCTCGTTCCTCAATTGTATTTGGTTTTGGAAGACTAGGTGGTTTAGGCTATTTCCCTCTCTGGAGCCTAATCGATTTTCGGTTTCTTAATTGTATGCAAAATTCTGTGATTATCGTTTGATTGTTTTTCTCAAAGTAGCCATTCTATTCATCATTACTATTCACAGAATTAAGTACCTTTAACTCAGTGATCATGTGAGAAGCGTACTTATGCGTCAACTTTTCTATGTGAGCGAGTGTCCATGTGCATGTATTCTGTAACTGCTTTGTTTTTATTGTGTATTTGTCAAGGCATATAGGAAGGTAATATGTACAGCTGGAACCTTCCACCACCAGCAGCTTGAAGTAGAGATGTAAGGGTGAATGCGAGAACTATGTGATATTCTTTCTAAATCTACATGGAGTGGTGAAGATCTGTATTTTGGTTGGATGCTTTTGATGTAGTTGTGTTCTCTGGGCTGACTGGTTTATGGGTAATGATATATCAGAACTAAATATCCTTTCACAATGGAAGGTACAGCCACTGAAACTTTACACTCGAAATTATACTCCTCTTTCTAAATGATAATTTACGATTATCGCTAACTCATGCTGAAAATGTGACAGTTGTCACAACCTGAACTTTCTATTATTCCCAGCCAAATGTTGCTTAAAACCAACATCACGATATTGAAACTGTAGGCAATGAAGTCTGTGAAATGTATTTATTCTCCAAATCCCTTATCCTCCCAAATTCTCTCTGGCTTAATAAAGAAAGAAGCAAACGATTGAACATGAATTATTTGTATTTAAAGTAGTAAGACTGCATTTGTTAAAAGGAAACATTAGTTAGTTAGTTAATTAGTTAGTTAGTTAGTTAATTAGTTAGTTAGTTAGTTAGTTAGTCAGTTTCAAATGTATTCAGTTAATGTTAGTTAGTTGAAATGGCAAAAAAGTACAATTGTTATGAAGTGCACGTTGAAGAAAGTCCAAATCATTGCTGGCTTCATTTCTGAAATAGGGAAAACATATTTGGTTTCAGCAGAACATTAATATAATAGTTACTCTAAAATGCGATACAAAACAGTACATTTAGTACTTCATCTACTGGAATGAAGTTTACAGCTGCTTCACACTGTGTGGTGTGAAACTAATACATCGACTTTCTGTTGATACCAGCTCTGCACACTAATTTAAACATTTTTCAATTCTGAGAGGGATGTTCTAAATATTCAGGCATTCTTCTGTGAATAAGCGTGTTTTTGTAATGCAAATAGCTCAGTTCATCAGCTTCTCAACTTGGTTTTCACTTTGCATTGAAGCGAATAGTGCATGTTAGCAGTTTGAAAAGATGCTTGACTAAGTGATCATAAGAACACAGCAGATAAGTGTCATCATATATCAGCTGACTTGGTTAATTCGATAGAAATAACGTAAATACTTCGTGAAGTTACATTTGAATATCAAATAGCCGATCATCATTTCTCTGCTTCTCTAAGTCTGCCTGCGCCTTAAAATATTAGCAGAAACCTGAGGACACACTATTGCGGATTTGAAATTATTTCGTTTGAGTGAGGTTGAGCACTCAGTAAGCAATCTCATAAGAAATTTTTCCATTATCAAACCGTGATTCTTATCACAATAATTAGTAAGTCCCATAAGAATGACTGGCCAACAGAACACACGGTGGGGAGATTCGCTGATCGATTTTGATTGTGGATTATATCTTACGTTCTTATTTTCAAATGAAGAATGACAATGATTTGGTGGTAAGCAGTTAAAATGTCTTTGGCGAATCTCCATGGCCGTCTAGTTGGCATAGATTTTCGCAACCCGTCATAAAGAAGGCGTACATGTCAGTTTGGTTTTATTCTTTTATTCCCCACGCCAGATAAGTAAGTACTCGTCAAATAAGTGGATGTCTCTACTTATTTATAATTGTTAGATGACTATCGCAATCATTGAACAAACGAGAATATTCAGATGACACTTAAATTGCAACATCAAATCTTACAGGTGGTGGCTGCGAAAATGAATGTGTTGAATGAAGTTTTGAAGTTAACTTTGAGAATTAATTCTGTAAATTTACTTTCAATGTAGAAGATGCAGACTTCGACTGTCTGTAACGCATAATGTGTCATGAGGTGAGTGACCTTTATTTCTTCTTCTTCTTCTTAGTTTCATCTTGACTGTTTCTTCGAAATAAAATACGCAACTGTGTGAGATGCTTTGTAGAATCTGTTAGGAAGTGACGGGTGTAGATCGCATGAATCAGTTATTAGTAAAGCAAAATTGTGTGAAACAGTCTGTTTCATTATTGAGAAGTGAAGTCCTCTACACAGAAGTTTAACTACGTCTGAATTCAGGAATAAAGAAGACTATAGAAGCAGGAATTGTCTGTACACAATGTCTGGTTATCTTCATCGAATACCAATCAACATATATTGTGCCACATTCCTACATAGGAACACACTGTATTATTGGCATCACTGTCTAACGGATTCATCAATAATCATAACATCACGATCGGGCTGATTCACAGAAAAGTAATGTCTGAATCATATCGAGCTTATACGTTTTCAGAAAGTAGTCGGTGTGTATTAGCGCAATTTTCTTTAAGACTGTATAATTGATAGCCTGAAAAAACCTGAATGGACACAACGAAACAACGATTCTATGAACAACGAGAATAAATATTTAAATAAAAACTCACGCCGAATTCTTCTTTCTAATTATCATCAGTTTCAGAAGTAGGAGTAGCTGACACAAAACAAATTCAACAATGAAGTTTAGCTGAGAATGACTTGTGTTTAATGTGGATGTTGTCAGCTATACTACTGCACGTGAGAACCAATGAGGAAATTTATAAAAAATAAACTATTCATGATGATGACAGTACTGTGATAAACATGAACGATCTCCAATCAACTCCTATGAATTCCAGCAGATTTTCGTGAATACAATTTTCTGACTTCATATTATACTTCACTTCATTTTATGCAAATTCAGATACATCCTCGAAGATGTGCTAAAGATGTTGACGCAGGTGAACATGTTGGATTCGATCTGCTACGCTGATGATTTTACTGCGTAATACACTGGTGCATTCAGATCGAATTGAACCGGTCGACTTGAACTATGACGTTTACAATAATTTCTTTATTCATATTCTACAGATTTAGTAGTTCTTGGAAGAACTCAACTGCTCATTTCATGATTATTATTTATCATCTTTTATATCTAACTACTCGCATCTGATCTAGTTCGGTTTCTCCTCGCCTATTCCGGAAACCATTTCAATGAATAATTTTGATCGTGCAGTCAAATTATTCTTCAACCACAACTCATTCCATCAATAACATTCCTCAGGATTTGCTTTCTGATGTAAACAAATTGTTCAAATGTGGCTGGTTTAAATCAGCCTCAATACTCTCAGCTGATGTTATCACATTCACATCATGAAAATCAGTAAAAAACATGCAGTCATGTCATTAGTGTCAATCTGAAGTGTATATCATTTTTGTCTAGGTATCATTTGCACCCATCAGAATCAATGATCATCAAGTGATATGTAGCGTTCAATGTAAAAGCCTCCGTAAGTAAGATGAAGCCTGTTTTTCATTACTATTCCAAATGATTCAAACTGGTTGTAGGACTGGAGAATTCGAGTACATCGCTTCCTTTCACCTGAACAGGTATTACACACGAAAAGTAATGAACTGAATAATGGTAATCATAAAAATAATAATATTAGTTTTCCCCTTGTGAAACAATAAACAATGACGATTTGAAATTACCTGGATGAGCGGTACTCAAACCTGCTTTAAAGGGAATAAGATGTGGTTGAGTGTCATAGATAATAATGAAGCAGCTTAATTCTCAATGAAAATATCGTATATAACTCAGTTCTAGTTGCTTCACTGTGTCTTCATTATTCGACACGCCTCAGAATCAACAGAGATATCAGAGAATCTATCTTGTGTTTCTTAACCACAGTGTAAATATCATTCTGTTCTAAGATGAATGATAGTGAGTTTGTTCATAAGTGGTAGGTTTCAGTAATATATATATATCTGTAAATTACCCCGACTAATAATGAAATAGTTTGATGGAATGCATGCTCATTTAGCTTACGCAAGTCCTCCGAAAGAAATAGATGTGTATGTGCATGAATATTTTGTCTGAGTTAAATCTGAATCGACGCTGCACTACATGAAATTATTTCACATCAACATTGACGGTATATGTCCAACTTCTGCCCCCTTATCATAACTGACAAGTACCAATGCGTTGACATATCTGTTCTAATTGTTGTTATATGCGTGAAGATAAAAGTTGGACCCTGCAGCCTTGATTATTCCAAGCGAATATCAATGAATGTGACAATAGAAATACTGTGTTCGTGACAATATTCATGGTATAAATAAAAATGAAATTTATGAAATTTCCTTCTTCATCTTCATTTTCATCTTCATCGCCGTCATCACTGTCTTCGTCGTTTTCATCACCTGTGATTGTTGATTATATTTGAAAGAAAGAATAGGATGTGATTGAATTTCATGAAGATTTATGGTAGGAGTTGGTTTGAAATGGAACTAAATTTTGGTAAATTATATGGAAATATGATTCATTGTGTGAAACAAAGAGGACCGAATGCAGTTAGGTATTTCAGAATTCGTATATATTCACCGTCTTATAACCGAAATATTTCATGATTTAATGCATGCATAGTTAGCTTAGGTAAGATTCCCGAAAGAAATGGATAAATCGTTGGAGTTAAGTGTGCAACGACGACGTATTACATGAAAGCATTTTTCCAACTACTTCCACCTTATCATAACTGACAAGTAACAATCCCTTGAAAGATTTCTTCTATTTGTTGTTTTATGCGTGAGGATAAGAGTTGTTAATGCGTGTATGACAGACGATAGCTAATCGTTGACTCCTGATATATGTAGACAAGTCACCTAACTTGTCATGAGTATTCTCATATCTGTCCCACAATCCGGTAGAAAATTTATCTGTCATTTAGTTCAAAGCAGAGAGTGACAACGCATCATTGTGGATCCTGCCGTCTTTATAATTACACAAATATAAAAATATATATATGAAAAGAGTGAGTATGTTTTCGATCATCCTCAAGGTGGAATATAAACCAATGAATGTGTGTGTGTCATATTACCTTCGTCATCTCCATATTGATCTTCTTCATCGGGACTTGTTGTTACTGCTTCTATTGGAAGAAAAGAAAAGAAAATACCGAAGAACTTCATGAATATCAATAAATAATGGTGGAAGTGATTCACACTGAAAAAGACTCGTGAACAGTCAGTCTGACAATTGGCATAAATCATGCAGACAGACAGAAAGAAAGAAAGAAAGAGAGAGAGAGAAAGACTGTGAGAACCTGTAGGACATTTGTGTTTGGAACGTGTATGCGGATCCGCACTGACAGAGAAATAAATGAAGCAACCAGTCTTGCAGTTCACCCTCACAGTGCACTCGACAAATTCATCTGTGAATAACGATGAGCTGTTCATTTGTAAGGGACACGTTGGCTGGTTGCATACTCACAATCAGATGTATGAAACGATGACTATGACAAATCGAGGAAATCCAGCACCACTAGGCTGGAATATAATTATGAAAAGAGTGAGTATGTTTTCGATCATCCTCAAGGTGGAATATAAACCAATGAATGTGTGTGTCATATTACCTTCGTCATCTCCATATTGATCTTCTTCATCGGGACTTGTTGTTACTGCTTCTATTGGAAGAAAAGAAAAGAAAATACCGAAGAACTTCATGAATATCAATAAATAATGGTGGAAGTGATTCACACTGAAAAAGACTCGTGAACAGTCAGTCTGACAATTGGCATAAATCATGCAGACAGACAGAAAGAAAGAAAGAAAGAGAGAGAGAGAAAGACTGTGAGAACCTGTAGGACATTTGTGTTTGGAACGTGGATGCGGATCCGCACTGACAGAGAAATAAATGAAGCAACCAGTCTTGCAGTTCACCCTCACAGTGCACTCGACAAATTCATCTGTGAATAACGATGAGCTGTTCATTTGTAAGGGACACGTTGGCTGGTTGCATACTCACAATCAGATGTATGAAACGATGACTATGACAAATCGAGGAAATCCAGCACCACTAGGCTGGAATATAATTATGAAAAGAGTGAGTATGTTTTCGATCATCCTCAAGGTGGAATATAAACCAATGAATGTGTGTGTGTCATATTACCTTCGTCATCTCCATATTGATCTTCTTCATCGGGACTTGTTGTTACTGCTTCTATTGGAAGAAAAGAAAAGAAAATACCGAAGAACTTCATGAATATCAATAAATAATGGTGGAAGTGATTCACACTGAAAAAGACTCGTGAACAGTCAGTCTGACAATTGGCATAAATCATGCAGACAGACAGAAAGAAAGAAAGAAAGAGAGAGAGAGAAAGACTGTGAGAACCTGTAGGACATTTGTGTTTGGAACGTGTATGCGGATCCGCACTGACAGAGAAATAAATGAAGCAACCAGTCTTGCAGTTCACCCTCACAGTGCACTCGACAAATTCATCTGTGAATAACGATGAGCTGTTCATTTGTAAGGGACACGTTGGCTGGTTGCATACTCACAATCAGATGTATGAAACGATGACTATGACAAATCGAGGAAATCCAGCACCACTAGGCTGGAATATAATTATGAAAAGAGTGAGTATGTTTTCGATCATCCTCAAGGTGGAATATAAACCAATGAATGTGTGTGTGTCATATTACCTTCGTCATCTCCATATTGATCTTCTTCATCGGGACTTGTTGTTACTGCTTCTATTGGAAGAAAAGAAAAGAAAATACCGAAGAACTTCATGAATATCAATAAATAATGGTGGAAGTGATTCACACTGAAAAAGACTCGTGAACAGTCAGTCTGACAATTGGCATAAATCATGCAGACAGACAGAAAGAAAGAAAGAAAGAGAGAGAGAGAAAGACTGTGAGAACCTGTAGGACATTTGTGTTTGGAACGTGTATGCGGATCCGCACTGACAGAGAAATAAATGAAGCAACCAGTCTTGCAGTTCACCCTCACAGTGCACTCGACAAATTCATCTGTGAATAACGATGAGCTGTTCATTTGTAAGGGACACGTTGGCTGGTTGCATACTCACAATCAGATGTATGAAACGATGACTATGACAAATCGAGGAAATCCAGCACCACTAGGCTGGAATATAATTATGAAAAGAGTGAGTATGTTTTCGATCATCCTCAAGGTGGAATATAAACCAATGAATGTGTGTGTGTCATATTACCTTCGTCATCTCCATATTGATCTTCTTCATCGGGACTTGTTGTTACTGCTTCTATTGGAAGAAAAGAAAAGAAAATACCGAAGAACTTCATGAATATCAATAAATAATGGTGGAAGTGATTCACACTGAAAAAAGACTCGTGAACAGTCAGTCTGACAATTGGCATAAATCATGCAGACAGACAGAAAGAAAGAAAGAAAGAGAGAGAGAGAAAGACTGTGAGAACCTGTAGGACATTTGTGTTTGGAACGTGTATGCGGATCCGCACTGACAGAGAAATAAATGAAGCAACCAGTCTTGCAGTTCACCCTCACAGTGCACTCGACAAATTCATCTGTGAATAACGATGAGCTGTTCATTTGTAAGGGACACGTTGGCTGGTTGCATACTCACAATCAGATGTATGAAACGATGACTATGACAAATCGAGGAAATCCAGCACCACTAGGCTGGAATATAATTATGAAAAGAGTGAGTATGTTTTCGATCATCCTCAAGGTGGAATATAAACCAATGAATGTGTGTGTGTCATATTACCTTCGTCATCTCCATATTGATCTTCTTCATCGGGACTTGTTGTTACTGCTTGTATTGGAAGAAAAGAAAAGAAAAGAAAATAGCGAAGGACTTCGTGAATAATTATGAATAATGGTGGAAGTGATTCACACTGAAAAAGACTCGTGAACAGTCTGACAATTGGCATAAATCATGGAGACAGACAGACAGAAAGAAAGAGAAAGAGAGAGAGAGAAAGACTGTGAGAACCTGTAGGACATTTGTGTTTGGAACGTGGATGCGGATCCGCACTGACAGAGAAATAAATGAAGCAACCAGTCTTGCAGTTCACCCTCACAGTGCACTCGACAAATTCATCTGTGAATAACGATGAGCTGTTCATTTGTAAGGGACACGTTGGCTGGTTGCATACTCACAATCAGATGTATGAAACGATGACTATGACAAATCGAGGAAATCCAGCACCACTAGGCTGGAATATAATTATGAAAAGAGTGAGTATGTTTTCGATCATCCTCAAGGTGGAATATAAACCAATGAATGTGTGTGTGTCATATTACCTTCGTCATCTCCATATTGATCTTCTTCATCGGGACTTGTTGTTACTGCTTCTATTGGAAGAAAAGAAAAGAAAATACCGAAGAACTTCATGAATATCAATAAATAATGGTGGAAGTGATTCACACTGAAAAAGACTCGTGAACAGTCAGTCTGACAATTGGCATAAATCATGCAGACAGACAGAAAGAAAGAAAGAAAGAGAGAGAGAGAAAGACTGTGAGAACCTGTAGGACATTTGTGTTTGGAACGTGTATGCGGATCCGCACTGACAGAGAAATAAATGAAGCAACCAGTCTTGCAGTTCACCCTCACAGTGCACTCGACAAATTCATCTGTGAATAACGATGAGCTGTTCATTTGTAAGGGACACGTTGGCTGGTTGCATACTCACAATCAGATGTATGAAACGATGACTATGACAAATCGAGGAAATCCAGCACCACTAGGCTGGAATATAATTATGAAAAGAGTGAGTATGTTTTCGATCATCCTCAAGGTGGAATATAAATCAATGAATGTGTGTGTGTCATATTACCTTCGTCATCTCCATATTGATCTTCTTCATCGGGACTTGTTGTTACTGCTTCTATTGGAAGAAAAGAAAAGAAAATACCGAAGAACTTCATGAATATCAATAAATAATGGTGGAAGTGATTCACACTGAAAAAGACTCGTGAACAGTCATTCTAACAATTGGCATAAATCATGGAGACAGACAGACAGAAAGAAAGAAAGAGAGAGAGAGAAAGACTGTGAGAACCTGTAGGACATTTGTGTTTGGAACGTGGATGCGGATCCGCACTGACAGAGAAATAAATGAAGCAACCAGTCTTGCAGTTCACCCTCACAGTGCACTCGACAACTTCATCTGTGAATAACGATGAGCTGTTTATTTGTAAGGGACACGCTGGCTGGTTGCATACTCACAATCAGATGTATGAAACGATGACTTTGACAAATCGAGGAAATCCAGCACCACTAGGCTAGAATATAATTATGAAAAGAGTGAGTATGTTTTCGATCATCCTCAAGGTGGAATAGAAATCAATGAATGTGTGTGTGTCATATTACCTTCGTCATCTCCATATTGATCTTCTTCATCGGGACTTGTTGTTACTGCTTCTATTGGAAGAAAAGAAAAGAAAATACCGAAGAACTTCATGAATATCAATAAATAATGGTGGAAGTGATTCACACTGAAAAAGACTCGTGAACAGTCAGTCTGACAATTGGCATAAATCATGCAGACAGACAGAAAGAAAGAAAGAAAGAGAGAGAGAGAAGAACTGTGAGAACCTGTGGGACATTTGTGTTTGGAACGTGTATGCGGATCCGCACTGACAGAGAAATAAATGAAGCAACCAGTCTTGCAGTTCACCCTCACAGTGCACTCGACAAATTCATCTGTGAATAACGATGAGCTGTTCATTTGTAAGGGACACGTTGGCTGGTTGCATACTCACAATCAGATGTATGAAACGATGACTATGACAAATCGAGGAAATCCAGCACCACTAGGCTGGAATATAATTATGAAAAGAGTGAGTATGTTTTCGATCATCCTCAAGGTGGAATATAAATCAATGAATGTGTGTGTGTCATATTACCTTCGTCATCTCCATATTGATCTTCTTCATCGGGACTTGTTGTTACTGCTTCTATTGGAAGAAAAGAAAAGAAAATACCGAAGAACTTCATGAATATCAATAAATAATGGTGGAAGTGATTCACACTGAAAAAGACTCGTGAACAGTCAGTCTGACAATTGGCATAAATCATGCAGACAGACAGAAAGAAAGAAAGAAAGAGAGAGAGAGAAAGACTGTGAGAACCTGTAGGACATTTGTGTTTGGAACGTGGATGCGGATCCGCCCTGACTGAGAAATAAATGAAGCAACCAGTCTTGCAGTTCACCCTCACAGTGCACTCGACAAATTCATCTGTGAATAACGATGAGCTGTTCATTTGTAAGGGACACGTTGGCTGGTTGCATACTCACAATCAGATGTATGAAACGATGACTATGACAAATCGAGGAAATCCAGCACCACTAGGCTGGAATATAATTATGAAAAGAGTGAGTATGTTTTCGATCATCCTCAAGGTGGAATATAAACCAATGAATGTGTGTGTCATATTACCTTCGTCATCTCCATATTGATCTTCTTCATCGGGACTTGTTGTTACTGCTTCTATTGGGAGAAAAGAAAAGAAAATACCGAAGAACTTCATGAATATCAATAAATAATGGTGGAAGTGATTCACACTGAAAAAGACTCGTGAACAGTCAGTCTGACAATTGGCATAAATCATGCAGACAGACAGAAAGAAAGAAAGAAAGAGAGAGAGAAAGACTGTGAGAACCTGTAGGACATTTGTGTTTGGAACGTGTATGCGGATCCGCACTGACAGAGAAATAAATGAAGCAACCAGTCTTGCAGTTCACCCTCACAGTGCACTCGACAAATTCATCTGTGAATAACGATGAGCTGTTCATTTGTAAGGGACACGTTGGCTGGTTGCATACTCACAATCAGATGTATGAAACGATGACTATGACAAATCGAGGAAATCCAGCACCACTAGGCTGGAATATAATTATGAAAAGAGTGAGTATGTTTTCGATCATCCTCAAGGTGGAATATAAACCAATGAATGTGTGTGTGTCATATTACCTTCGTCATCTCCATATTGATCTTCTTCATCGGGACTTGTTGTTACTGCTTCTATTGGGAGAAAAGAAAAGAAAATACCGAAGAACTTCATGAATATCAATAAATAATGGTGGAAGTGATTCACACTGAAAAAGACTCGTGAACAGTCAGTCTGACAATTGGCATAAATCATGCAGACAGACAGAAAGAAAGAAAGAAAGAGAGAGAGAGAGAAAGACTGTGAGAACCTGTAGGACATTTGTGTTTGGAACGTGTATGCGGATCCGCACTGACAGAGAAATAAATGAAGCAACCAGTCTTGCAGTTCACCCTCACAGTGCACTCGACAAATTCATCTGTGAATAACGATGAGCTGTTCATTTGTAAGGGACACGTTGGCTGGTTGCATACTCACAATCAGATGTATGAAACGATGACTATGACAAATCGAGGAAATCCAGCACCACTAGGCTGGAATATAATTATGAAAAGAGTGAGTATGTTTTCGATCATCCTCAAGGTGGAATATAAATCAATGAATGTGTGTGTGTCATATTACCTTCGTCATCTCCATATTGATCTTCTTCATCGGGACTTGTTGTTACTGCTTCTATTGGAAGAAAAGAAAAGAAAATACCGAAGAACTTCATGAATATCAATAAATAATGGTGGAAGTGATTCACACTGAAAAAGACTCGTGAACAGTGAGTCTGACAATTGGCATAAATCATGCAGACAGACAGAAAGAAAGAAAGAAAGAGAGAGAGAGAGAAAGACTGTGAGAACCTGTAGGACATTTGTGTTTGGAACGTGTATGCGGATCCGCACTGACAGAGAAATAAATGAAGCAACCAGTCTTGCAGTTCACCCTCACAGTGCACTCGACAACTTCATCTGTGAATAACGATGAGCTGTTCATTTGTAAGGGACACGTTGGCTGGTTGCATACTCACAATCAGATGTATGAAACGATGACTATGACAAATCGAGGAAATCCAGCACCACTAGGCTGGAATATAATTATGAAAAGAGTGAGTATGTTTTCGATCATCCTCAAGGTGGAATATAAACCAATGAATGTGTGTGTGTCATATTACCTTCGTCATCTCCATATTGATCTTCTTCATCGGGACTTGTTGTTACTGCTTCTATTGGAAGAAAAGAAAAGAAAATACCGAAGAACTTCATGAATATCAATAAATAATGGTGGAAGTGATTCACACTGAAAAAGACTCGTGAACAGTCAGTCTGACAATTGGCATAAATCATGCAGACAGACAGAAAGAAAGAAAGAAAGAGAGAGAGAGAAAGACTGTGAGAACCTGTAGGACATTTGTGTTTGGAACGTGTATGCGGATCCGCACTGACAGAGAAATAAATGAAGCAACCAGTCTTGCAGTTCACCCTCACAGTGCACTCGACAAATTCATCTGTGAATAACGATGAGCTGTTCATTTGTAAGGGACACGTTGGCTGGTTGCATACTCACAATCAGATGTATGAAACGATGACTTTGTGGATTTGAGTACATCCGTGAACTTTAATGTAGCAATAATTTCCTCTCGGAGATAGTTTCAAAAGTCTAAATTTATTTGTGTTATTGAAAGCTCAAATGACGTTCTTTCCTACGATGATGGGAATTATTTTGCTGTTAATGATTTCCTACTATCCTGCAGAAACACGAATCTACTGATCGGCTTGATCTAGGATACAAATCGAATTCATTTTGACGCCACTTTCCTCCAGTACTCTTCCGATTCATCGACTGAGATATTTCCAACTCTCAACTATATCCAGTTTATTCAAACTAATATGATGTCTAAATATACGCTCCAGATTTCCTAATGTGTCTATGAATTAGCTTCGTAGATTGTGCAATCTTTTCATGAATGTCTTCTGCATGCTATTTATTAGCGATGGCGAATTTTTTCGCGTTGCTGATTGAAGTCCTATCCCTTTGAAGAAACCTAGTAGTTTGTTATTTGTTAATTTGTTTTGTTCTCTGAATGCACTCATTTATTTTATGGAATAGGCATTTTAAGTCATTGATTATTCCCTGTGTTGTCAGTGTTTCTCTAACTGATATTTGTTTCCATCATTCCTACCAAATGTATCTGTATGTAGGTTAGGCATCATTTAGTGTTTTCTTTTCGATTTATTCCAACATATTTCACGTACGCATGCGTGTCATCCCGTGTTTGCTAGGCGTGCAAATCCAACTCAGCTTTCGTCCTGCATCTCGAAAGTACGTCCTATCATTTGCATTAGCTTTCAGTAGTCCGAGATAGAAGGATGCAGGATGAAATTTGTTAAGGAGACTATTTTGCATTTATCTACGTCATTCAATATATTTCTTTAACGAGTGATTATCAATCTTGACTTCATTAACTGTAGTCAAATAATGAGCCAGCTGGTTTCATGCCCAGGGAGTTATCTGCGTCCACCAGACAGTGGTTCAACGGAACATTGAATGAAATATTTCAAATTAACCAAGCCTGAGATCACCAAGTATTCAAGCTTGTTGTTTGATGCTGCTGTTCCATTGGTGACAAAATCAAGTGTAATTATGACAGAAGTATTGCAAGAGAATCAGTAGAGAGCTGAGTGTCAGCACACTATACCTATTTCTTTACTCCAGTAATCTGGATTTCACATGTGTATATCTGCGAAGCAATACTCTTGACTTTTACTTGTAAGCCGGCAAGATGTCGTGTACCACACAAATATTCCAGTCTGTATTGCCATCCTTTGCTTTTAGAGAGACTTCATCATCATGTCAAATCTCTCTTTCAGGTCCGATTTTGCATTCAGCTGTTAGATATATCATACGTTCTCATTGTCATGATGGAGAAAGCTAATATTGATTGGAGTTAAATTTAAGTGCTGTTGATTTATTAACGTGAATATTATTCGGTGCGTGGCAAAAAGAAATAATTTGCATGGCGGCTACAATTTAATTTACTTAGAACGAAAGTTTCAAAATTACCTTCATCCATGGTTGGTGAACCTATTTGAAATAAAATAAAATGTTAATATATCAAAATATGAATATTGATATGAAGCTCTGATTTGTAGTGGAAATGACCCTTGCATAATCTGCAACAGTTAATGAATCATTGAAGCACATAGATGGATGGAGATGTGAGAGGTAATTTATAACTCAGTTTGCTACTCTGTGCTCTCAATATTCTACACTTCTGAGGACTGACAAAGAAGTCGACTACACATTCATTTGATTCACCTTCACAAGAAAAACGCCTGTTGGATTGTTGATGGGTGATTAACAACTGATATTTAAGCGACATGTTGGGTGAGTCGATTTTTGTAATCAGATGAGATCTTTATCTATGGATGAGTGAAATTTTGAGAACAGGAATTGTGAAGATTCAAGTACATTTAGCTTACCTGGGGTTCCTAAAAGAATCAAATGCGTGTTTTCAAATACATTAAGTCACTATAACAAGAGAGTAAATGCCACATTGAATGAAAATATTTCATCTAAATTGTGACACTGCATTTGTTGTTTTCGCTACTTTATCCTACTTCCCTAGAATACTTTAAGTACATCTATCACAGGGACTATCGGTAAGACTTCTCACACACATTCTTCCTCGTTTTGTTTCCTCTTTCATATCTACTGGCTATTCTAACTGTTAATATGTTTTTCTCAATATGCGCTAACATATTGAGATATTTTTAAAGTACTCTGTTTATGTTCGAATATTCCCATTTACTTCTTGATGTGGTTTCTGTAGTTTTTGCTACTGTTTCGATAGCTCAACCACATATTTGAAAATTATTTTTAAGTCTTTTTTACCTACTAACACTAATTATAATCAACCCATATGCACCTATTTTTTCCACAGAGTGGCAATGAATAATGTGAATCACTCAGGCAAATATTCGGTCAGTCAATACATCCTATTATAGATATTCGGCTGAACTCTTTCGCTATTCTAGACAAGTTGTTCACATCTGTTCAGAAACTGCTCCAGTTCTCTGAGCTATTCTCATAACATTAATAAGATGAAAGTGTACTTTATCCACTAGAACGTGCCACGTTTGGTTCTATTTTGTTAGCCATATCTGTCTGGAGTACAGATAAGCTTCACTCTGATCTCTCGTCTCCGAGCAGAATAAACATAATGACATACTGAACGTGCAGTTTAATTCATCCGAAATAAGATAGCTCGTGTTTCTCAATACTTTTCTAGATGGTGTTTATCAGTGGTTGAAGAAGACGGAGGGATGAATATCTGCTTACAGGGTTCGGCTACACCTCTTTGTAATACTTAACCATGTCTTAATTAAAAATAAATAAACCGAAAAAAATGGCAATATTTTCACCATTGTGTTTATAAATTATTTTACAGTGAGCATCTGAAATTACCTTCATTTGTGTCGGTTAAACCTATAATAAAAGCAAAAAGGTATAGTTGAGTTTCATGGAGATTAGTGAAGGAATTCAATTCACAACGAAACTATTACATATTATGCAAATGCAAATGCAACAAAAAGGATTATGAAATAGTATTCATTTGAAATGCACTAGTAAAAGCTTGTTATGTAATTTGCTTAAAGTTTGAAATGAATTCTTCTAGTAGAATATAAGGTACCAGCGACGTTAGCATGGATGTACACACAAATATCGCCTCCACATTGGCCTCCACTTTCACCAGTCAACTAGAATACTGTCATCTTTCCTACGTATGTCCTAGTTTGTTCTATTTTGTGAGAAGGTGAGCGATCAACTAAGGCACCAATCTGTCCATATTTATATCTCAGTGCGTGTCCAGCTAACAGCTGGTGTGCAGTATCTTATTATTATTCAGACCAAGGCTGAGACTGACTGGCTTCAAATGGTGATGCTGTCTCCAGTTTTGCTCTACAGCAATACCATTGTGTGGGTAAATGGAATTAGTTTGTTCATGAATATATTCGTAGTGTATTAAAGATGAACTTTGAAATTACCTCCTTCTTCCCCGTTTTCTTCATCGTCACCTGTGGTTCCTGATTTGATTTGAAAAGAAATAAGATTCAAATGGATTACTTGGATGTTAATGGTGAGAATTGACTTGCAATGAAATTAACTGATGCAAAGCACAAAAGTAAGCAATGATAATCATATCAGAAAGAAAGACAATTATATCCCAATGGATATGTGGGATTCTACCACCCACAAGGTGGTTTCCAGTTTCTTAGCCAATCCATAAGGACAATTTTGCGAGGAAAACTGTCTCGTGGTTCCCTTCCACAGTGGAGACTGTGACTGATGATAAGCCATTTGTTTAACAGCTCATGATAGGTCGATCGGTTTCTCGAGGCTTATAACTGGATTGTGTAAGAAATGCGTGTAGACTTAGATGGCTTCTGCTTTTGAAAGGAGTGAGTGTGTAATTGCATATACTGAGTAAGATTGAATGCTCTGATGATTTCACATTGAATAGAAAGATTTCGTCAAATTCACTGATTTCACTTACTTATCATACACTCGAGAACTTGACTTCACATCCTTTAGTGAACCGAAAGTTACTCATGTTAAATAGGATTATTCGAGTCTGCACCAGAGTTGTCAGGTAGTAGTAAGCAATCGATTTTGGTGTTGAATTTCCAATATGAATGTCTGAGTGTGCATTTACCTGTCAGCTGCTCCACACTGTCCATTGTCATGCAGCCTAGAGCGGAGGTTAACTGCAGTTAAATATGAATTTTGCTGGCTTTATTACTGTACATGAAAATAATAGAGAATTGAAATATTTCACTCAGTGTTACATTGGTGGTTCATTGAAAACAAACATTTGAATATTACCTTGTGGCTCTTCCGCTTCTCCAGTGGTTGCTGGTTGATCAGCTGCTGAATTTGTTCAAAGGCGAATGGAGTAGAATTTGATTACACAATTAAAGAAGGTATACATATATATTTTCGCTATAAAACTGACTTCTGCATCTGATGCAAAACAAACCAATCATTATCTCAGGAAACGTGAAACAACTGAAGTGAGACACTGCGGATTCCAACTGCTTCACTAAGCATTTATAACTCTACACGCATTGCAATCTACAAAGAAGTAGTATAAGCTATCTGATGATCCACATTCACAGTGAAATTAACAGCTTCATCTGAGTTTGACGATAGGCAATATTTTTGTATAAGTGGCATGTTTTGTGTGGACGCTTTAAGTTGACTGACAAGTGAAGTGTTAATCAAGAAAACTGTTTTATTACTGCATCTACATTTGGACTGCCTGATACTTCTGAATATGTGGCACGACACATTCAGTTTGAATTAGTGCTGCAATGATGTTGCATTCAACGAGAATATTTCTCCTCAGTTGTGAATCTTTCTTTGTTGTTTCTTCTTCCCTGTCGTACTTCACTAACTTGAATGAACTGACAGTTTTACTGAGGCAGCAGGCTCTTCCCATTATTTTAATCGTCCGGTAAACTAATCATTTGAACAGTTAATTTCAATGGTCATATGAAAATAAATGAATGTGAAACTGTGAATATTTCCAGTACGATAATTTAATAAAGGTGAACCATTTCGAATTACCTTCTGACTCTTCTGCATCTCCATATCCTTCTTCGTGATCTGGTCCTGGATATATATATTTCATTAAAAGGGAAATATTTTGCGATGAAGCTGACATTTGTATATGATGCAGTACACATCAATTATCATCTCGTATAAATAAAATCAAATACTCTAAGCGATTTCGTATTTGAACTGCTACATTGAGTCTTCACGATTTTACGCGCTGCAAAATCAACGAAGAAGTCAAACAAACTCTCCTGTGGTTCACATTCTCAGTGAAAATAATGTCTGGTGAATTTTCACCACTATGTGTATTATCAGTGTGTTGAATGAATACAGTTTAGCCGACTGATAAGTGAAATGTTAAGAAATGAAACTGAATTATTCCATGTTAATTTAGCCTCAGTGGCACTTCTCAACGGAGCGAAACTGTGGTATCTGGTAATCATTGCATTGAATGAATATATTTCGCCTTGACTGTGAAAGTGTATCCAACATTTTGATTCACTTTCACACTTCACTGAATTGGGTGGTCTTCCACTTTTACTCTTGAAGCGGCTTATTTGCACCTTTACTTCCAAATAATATTTAATAAGCTATCTTAAACATTCAGTAAACTAATCAGTGAAACAACTTATTTCATTGTTAGTATTCCACAACTTTCGCTTCCTCGTGTAGGCATAATGTTAATGTCTAACTTGAAATACAAAGTATAATGTTGGCTGAAATTGAATTACATTGAATTTGACTCTTCCATGTTGTGCAGTTGCACTTAAATCATTGATTTACATAGAGAGAAGGCAACACAGAAGTTCTCTTCAGAGTCATACTACAATATTTGAGCGCCTCAATATCGACAAAGTGGCCAAATAAACTGTCTGCTGTTTCATCATCACAGTGAAAGTAACAGTTTTGTTTGTAGTGGATAGTCGTAACATTGTTTATGGGTGGTGTGTTGGGTGGATATGTTTTCACTGAATTCTGAGTGATAGGGTGTATAGGAAAAATGAAGAAATGAAACTACAGTCAGCTTACTTGGGCCTTCAAAATGAAATACATGCATGAGAATACAGATTTATCTAGAAGAGATGCTGCGATTATATTTTGTGGAATCAAAAATTATTTCGACTCAACTGAGTAGTTATGTTTGGTGTTTGCGATTTAAAACTTTCAGTACATTGATGGTTTCTTTTACTAGAAAACTGGTGTTGTGTCTGACAAGCCTCTTTCACAGAATCTTCGTCATCATTACGTCCGAACTTTCAAATTTGCGTTTCTCAACCAGTCAGATTTTGTTAATAATTTGAGTGTGTTGAAGTGTTTTATAACTATGGCTTATTATGAAATCCTTTTTATTTCGTTTCTTCCTCGTGTCATTCTTATTCTGAAATATTCATGTATTTTAAACAGTTAGTCCTTTTTGATATATTTGGATAGTGTCGCTCTCAGTTAATCTCTAACTTCTGATAACACCATTTAAATATTCATTTAATATACTCTCTCCGAATAACGCCATTCAAATATTCATTAAATACTCTTTGAACAAGACTGTTTATTGAGGTGACATGTGGCTTTATAAATTGTTTATCGAATAAATTAAACAGTGGAGTAGTACTATCCCTTGAATGAAGTTTTGAAGAGTTTAGTATTCCTAATCACTCATATATATACACATGTATATTTGTCTATTTGATGCATACACGTTGATATTACCACTGAATCAATATCGAACTGTTCGTTTGTGATAAAATGTGTAATTAACCAAATCGAACGCAAATATGAATCCAGTGAGCATGCCGAAAATTTGCAGCACATTAAATGAAAGGAGTCTATTTTCCTATCATACTGTTTTCTGGTTCTTGTCTTAGGAATACTCAAAAAGGTGTCGAAATTTATGAGTTGAAATCTGTCAAGTTTGACTTACCGCTACCTCCCGAACCTGAATCTGTTTTAATCAGTAAACAGTCACAGAAACATGATTGAGATCTTATTCATTTTAACAAAGATAAATTTGCATATTATTTTTATTTGGCATGAAGAAATATTTACTTCTCACGCCCAGTTGCCTTTTTCAGTTGGAATACGATAACATTAGAGACATATGCAGTATATACAAACCTTTACATTTAATCTTCCCAGTATTTCTAAGAGAAAGTGCAACTTTTTGAATGGCTACTTTGCTACTTATCCATCGTCCAGTAAGTCAGATTCAGTACAACGTGTGTGATTGTAATTTTTAAAATGACTTATCATTTCCTATATCTGCTAACGGTTAAGCTGACACACCATAATGAATTGTGATGGCCATGTGTAAATGGCCACCACTTGTGGCAGATTGCACGCATCCCATTTAAAACAGTTTCAAACTTATTTGTTATGATTATTGTCCCACTGATAGTGATGTTGAGACCACAGTGATGTTATAAAGATTTCTCTGTGTATTTATTTAAGAAATTCAAAAGTGAGTGTGTTTCCTTTAAAATGAGCTACAATACATGTTTCATTTTCACACAACTATGTATATTCTCAATTTATTAACAGGCTATTAGAAAGACAGTTTTACAAATCATAAATCTGCATCTCATAATGCATGATCACTTACACAGTCTGTCGAGCCGTGCAACTATTTCAAAGAAAGTTAAATGTAAAACACTCATAAAAGTAATAATCAAGTATTTTGCACAAAGTTAAACTAATTACTTTTAATGTTCTACAAGAATCAATAAATCTGTCATGTGTGTGCATTCAATGACATTCATAATATGCCTTGAACTGAAATCAACATACATAGTATTATCCTGACAACTAGTCACGGAACATTACTGACTGAAGAAACCGATTGCTAATTTATAACATCATGGTCATGGATCTTCGATCACCCACGTTTCGATGTACAAATGGACTTCGTGTAATATGGAAATACTCAACGCTGATAAGCACAAGTGAACGTTTTGAGTTCTTTATGTGAATAGAATAAAAAATTTAAAAACATCTGTACATGTATTGTCTTCAAGCACTTTTATTCTTACTAATTCTTCACGTATCTGCTCTTATGTATCTAATTTGATTATGCAGTATATCGTGGAAATGCTTTTCAATCTATTCAGAACCAATTGAACTAAGTCAGTGTTATCATGATTAATTAATAGCAGAATATGCTGAGTTGAATATCAACACTGAAGAAAATACAATTTCTTGTCTAGGGTGTCCTAACAAAAATTTCACCAGTTCAAAATGATAATAAAATGGCACACTTGTGATAACTTACAAAGTTCATCAATTGATGCCGCTTTATTATTACAACAAACAAATAAATTAATGAAATGACTTAAATTATCATCACTATGTGTATTCAATCGAAGATAATTTTATCTACATAGTATGTTAAATGAAAGATTATTCAGGGTCAATTCACTCTGCTCATCATTAAACTCTGATGACTGAAATAGGAACCCGTCTGATAGTTATTAATTTCAGATGATACTCTGACTAAGATCATATCCAGATAATACGCGTAAAGTATGAATAACTTCTTCCCAGATGGACATATATTCTTGAAGAAATCAGACTAATCCGTTCAGATTTATTCTAAAATGGTCGCAAGGTATATTTGCAGACATGTTACAGTCACTGACTATAAATTAATATGATTCGATAAATCGCAAGATGATTGGAAAATATCTTCCAACTGCTCCTATCCATTTTACAATCCAATATGTGCTGAGGCTTTAATGGGTGAACATCGAATAAGGCATTCCTGTGACACTAAACTAGACATTAACATATCGCTTGACGAAACTCTGATTATCTCACTTTCCCTATGTAAACATACTTTACCAGAAATATTTATTACTTCATATTCATGACATCACTTTTCGTCGTACGACTACTTCACTCACCATTATCACGAATACGTTGAGCTACAAGTAATTAAAAACAAATGTTTACAATTCATTATAGTCTATAATATAAAATATAAATTTGAATGTGAAATGATGGGCATACAATAATCGACATGTCTGTTGTCTGACTCATCTCATTTTGTGGTTTCTGTTTAAATTTATCCAAGAATAGTTGTCAGCTTCTCCTGTCTAAGACAGTGTGCATGAAAGGAATTTCAGTGTTCTAACTGATAACATTGATTTCACTTCTGTGTTGTTTTCGTTGTGGTTAACTAGCCACTATGACTAACGGATAGTAGACATGTCAGCATGATTTTTCATCTATTGTATGCTATATACTAAGCAAATATTTCCGTTGATTCTTCAAAGAATGTCGAACAAGTTGTATACCAGTTATCCTACCTCCATCTGAACTACGTATTAGTTGCAAATAAGCATAATACATCGTGTTTATCTTGTGAAATCATCAATGACTCATTATACTCACCATTCGCTTTGCAGCATGCATCTGAAATTATATGTATCATATAGAACAGTTTAATCAGGTAAAATACCACAAGCTTCCAAGCAAAATTCTTGAAGAAAACTAAGTAGTAGATCAAGAAAAAAAAAGCGAAACGTAGAAAGAAATACGGAAACGATGAGTTCATTAGATCGTTCACAGCCTGTTACACTTTTATTTCGTTATTAGAATAATATTAAAACTATTGGAATGAAGAAAACCCCCAGATTCTCCTTGATTTCTTGAATAATATAAGTTTAGACGAATTTCCACTTAAATCCCGACCATTCATGATTCACTGCAGAATTCACCATCAGCTGACTTCTCCCCATATACCATTGACCACCTGTTACTCACATAACAACCTTATGCATGCTTTTATGAATATATCAGTTTTCCAATAAAGCAGGATAATACGAGCTGGTTTAATTTCGTGGATTCTCTTCAACTGAGTACAAAATCAGTTATAAGTTACTACGTTTCTGAGCGTAACTTTCATAATGACTTCAACTTATAGATAGAAAGTACAGGCAAAACAGTATCAATCTATAACTCAAAATCATTGTAAAATTTACGTTTAGAAATTTCACAAACTACAAGTGATTTTGTTTAGGATGTACCCAGTTGAAAAAAACCAACGAAATATAACGATCTCACATCATCCTGCGAATATGTTCAAACTAAAAAAAGCAACTGACTGTACACAATATGACTGTATGTTTATCTGAGTAGGTAATATCTAAGTACCCGTGAAAACCACAGATTAAATATTCTGAAAGGTTAAATGAAACTCCAGAAACTCACCTAACAGACTTATTTTATGCTCTGTAGAAAGACAATTACAAAATAAAATGAACATATTCAATAATTTGATGAGTTTCATAATTTGTATCAGAAGTAGATGCTCAATTAAACAAAACCTAAAAATATCTCAAGGAAAGATCTCGAGAATAGTGTTGATTTTGATAGTGCCATAAGTATGAACCAAGAGAAGCATCATTGGGTACCTTGTCTCATAAAATAAAGTTTATCTACATTTTCACATTACCACGTACAAATTTAGGTAGACGGTTGGAAGTCAATTTTAATTGTGATACTTCAGTTAAGCAGGTAGAATAACAAACTAGTATTTTGATGCATATTCTAAGATTAAGTCATTTTCAATTGACAAACAGCACTTATTGAAACGAAGGAAAACAGCTTGAATTCACTGTAATCTCAGTCTAGCTAAGCAGATTTAGATTGAAGAATGCAAACAGAAGCTGACCATGACTGGTTATCTCATAAGGTGTTCAGCTGAATTTGACATCGTTAAATTCCCCTATTTCACTGGAAGAGTACAAGTAAAATGACATTAAGTGTGTGAACAGTGCAATCCTGATAATTACTCCATTTTGAGCACTTTTGCTTGCACCTACACAGATATAATTGTGTGGTGAACATGTCCTACTATGCAAATTTGAGATACACTACGACTTGAGTGTACAAAATTTTAATAGTCAACAGTCATGCTCATTCTGAGATGGAAGCTTCACTACTTACAGAGCAGTTGCCATAAGCCAGAGTAATTGTTTATGTGCCGTCGGACAATAATGGTTTACCACAGTCGCAGTAACACATTGACAATTAAATAAGAATTAGTCTATTCACACATATCGAATTGTCTCAAATTCACCAGAGTGTGTAAGAAATCGACAATATTCAAAGGTAATAAAATGGACATTAAGTATCTGAAGTAGGACTCAAACCATAGTTAATATAATGCAAATTTTGTGCAGTGTACAATATCAAGAATGTTAATTATTTAATCAGATGTCGGTTTATAAATACTATAAGTTATATTTGAATCATACCATTGGCTAAAGCTATGTCCTCTGTACATAAAATGGAAAAAATTAGAAATCAAATTTAAAAATTGTGTACCAATGAGCGAATTCGTTAGCCTAATTATACAAATTAATATCGTGTGAATTTAGTGAAGACAAAACCTACTCTGATTATACGCATTCCACTTAGATTATCTGTTCAGTTTCACACATCAGTGAATAGAAAACCAGACATTTGTGCTGTTGTTTCGACAACGTTCGCCACTCAAGCGTGCATGACATATGGTGTATTGAAAAGTGACATCCCTACGATTATTAGTAAATCTGGTGGAGTTGCAAAATTCATCACTCGTTCTAATAATGGCAGTTAGACAATAACCTGGTTAGCATCTACTTCTCATAGCTCAGGAAATAGATCACCAAAATATCAGTTCACCGGCTACTGGTTCAAGTCCATCTGCGACCATGGAATTTATCCTATTCATTCACCTTCAGTCAATATATTTTACACGAAGAGCAATCCCGCTGTGTGGTGCATATTTTCTCAGCAGCAATTGATTGTATCAGAGCGAAGGGAGACGAATGTGTTCAATTTAGTTACTTGTGAGTATAACGAAGTGGAATAATTTAGGTTGTGATGATAACTTGTTGAAGTCATTTTTAATTCAATCTACAAACTCGTCATACTGGAAGATGATTGTTTCATCTAAAATTCAGTATTTTGTATTGAATTACTAAAACACTCAATTCGAGAATGTTCATTGGGTGTTTATCCGGTTCATTTATTTCAGTTAGATTTTCCGTATCTATTGTGATGCTCAACTTACGTAATTGTTGAATCGCAGCCTCTATGAAAATAAAAACATGAATCCATTCACAATCACTCTATGATGGTTTGTGTAACGCAACGTATTAAGTAAGAATGTGGTTACTATTACATAAATACGGTTATATAATATCTTAAATCGTGTGAATGTGACTCATCAAAGTGTTTATCTTCAGCTGTTGTACTTGAGTGTGATCTTCACCAACGTACGACAGCACGAGTGCTACTATTGTTAAACATCACTAATTATTCTAATTATTAATAAAACGCTAGTAATGACTTTTGTTCCAATATTAGTTAGAAGAGAAAGACGACAAAATAGCCACATCCGCTGCACATTAAAATTATGAATACCAGAACGGTTTAACCTTGTATTAAAGGCAAAATATTACAGTTAACAGTGTTTCGCTACTTTACACATTACAAAACACACTAAGTTAAGGTAGTTGCAACATTCTCTGAGGTTCTCATCAGCAAGATAATTAATGTGATTCATGAACAGATCATCTCTAATTATTCACTCCTTTTTATATATTGCACAATGTTTCAGAAGCTAGTTGCACAAATAACGCTTCAGTCGGTAACACATGAATTCCTCTGATTGTCCCTATAAATACGCAGTTCATGAATGTAATCTTGACTTACGTATATGAGGAGCTGTGGAAAATATTTAAAGGATATGATGAACTGTTAATGTGACATTTGATAGTTACAATAAATTTCATCCGTTCAAAAGTTACAGTATGTAATAATGATTGAACCTTTGTGACTGATAATTTAGTGATGTGTCAGAAAAGTGATTCTGGAAGACAACCCAGTAATCATAGCAATGTCTACTTTTCAACTCGATTGAAAAATAAAGACTTTCAAGTTAATATCAGCAAAGAGATTATTGCTGCTCTTAGATATCGAATGATTATATGTAAATGCTGTTGGATTTTGAATACATGTATGAATGTGTTTCAGACATAGAATAAAATGTGTTTAAGCATGTAAAGTAATAGTTTGTAGTAACTTTTAACAGCCGAGAATGTTCATCCTCCTAACTTCAGTTTAAAGCTGACGCTACCTTACAGGAGCATGTTTGTGGACCAGGTAACCCGGGCGCATTGGAAATTAAACTAATATGCAATCAATGACCGTGACATTTTAGATCTACACTGTGTAATCATCGCTTAGAAGCATTGTCGAAATTTTCAAGTATTGGTTTTGTGGAGATTTTGTTTAATTGGATGGGGGACTTCATCATGGGCTGACATCAGTTAGACAACCACTGAAAAACCTGGGCACACTGGACAGCTGTTTCGTCCTAGTCGAAATATTTGCAATTCTAACTCTAACTTTGGCATCAGAGTCATGGTTTGCAAATAAATGATTTCACCCAATCTGCTCATGTATATGAGAATAAGTATTTGTAAAAAATGCTACATATGTATAAATTATTTAGGATTTCAAGGAGAAGAAATGGTGCTTAACTGGTGACATAGGGAAGATCACCATGGATTAAATGACTTCGCAGTGAGAAGTGTCTGTATAAGTTTGACCCGAAGGAAGTTATAATTCATTATAATGATTTGAATCACTGAATGCAGGATTACAACAATCTTTTGAACAAAATGTTTTCATTCGTTTCAACAGGAATAAAATGTGTAAGACGAAGTACATTAAAAATGATGAATAAGTTATTTAAATGATCACTTACTACGATGCCAACAGTCTGCGGAAAAAAACCGTTAGATGAAATCAGTATTTTGACAACACAGTTTGGCTAATTGACAGTCCAAACGAAAAACAGCACGCGTTCATAAAGTCAAATCAAATTCATTTATAAGAAACTAGTTTTAGAACTGATGGCCTAAGGAAATTGTTCAAATGTTTCGAAACGTTTGACATGTTTGGTAGACATATAATATATTCGAAAATTATAGCATAGTGGAGTGAAAAATCGTGAAGCTTTCCATCCATCTATAAAATTTCTCATGTATTGTGTCAGTTCATCCCCTTCGTACATCTGAAGTAATCGGGCAATAAGGAGGTGCCAATGTCTGTTTGAAAAATGTCGTTTTGTCATGACAACTGAAGGAACCGTTCAATCACTGGTATCAATAACTGAACTTTCTAGTTCGTGAACTACTTAATATTAATGTACAGTAAACCAAGATAATTCACAAAGAAAATTATGACTTGGTGTGCTTCTGTCGAATTCTGAACGAAATGAAACATAATATTACAAAATAGACATCAGAAGCTATATTTCCTATGATGACGAATAGCAACGAATTGCAGATTGTAATAGAAAGTGGCAAGTTTAACAGCACTGAATGACTGACTGCTGTGCAGGAAGAAACATTGCATTGCAGTGCAGTCACTGTGAAGTCAAACCTAGCTTCTTTGCTTTCCTTGTGACAATGAATTTTAACAGGAACAAGTAAGACTCACCTGCTCTGCCGACGAAGTAAAATAGAAACAGCAAACAGAAAGCCTGCATTTTGATGTGGAACAGTATTCTTGAGTTTTATGAGCAAACTGTTGTCTGTATTTATACCTTTTCTAATATCACGTTTTTTTGCATGATGTTCTGTTATTCTGAATATAAGTGGTCTTCATGTGGTGAGATTTGTAATTGTTTTGACTAGACATCTCTGATAGCTAATAACAAGCCTTCTCAGGCGAGGATTATTCAGGAATTGTAGACACGTCGAAAACTGAATAGCTCTCATTTATTCACTCAGCTCAATCACTATGTCAAGTGTCATTAAAGTTCATCTCGAGATTTTTTGCGTACAATTAAACATTTCATGGCGCAGACGTTTTGCAATACTCAAGCATCTTGTTTTCATAATATTTACTTCTCAGTAAGGGGCAATCTCACTTCTAATCTCTTAAACCTATGATCAACACACTGTAGGAATAGGTTTGCATGTAAATCGTTCTCACTGTCTGGAAACATACTAACTCACTCTGATAAGTCATGTGATTAATTCTTAGATTGCCGCCATATTTGATGTCTATTCAGTGACTAAACTGCATGCAAAGGTTTGTGAAATTGTGCGCCACGTAACTCTTATCCATGTGCAACCCATACAACAAAGGTGTAACTATTCATTTCTTCGGAGAATATTAATGATAGCTTCATTTTGCACATTCTTGTAATGAACACAGAATTTTCAGCTCGTTTTATCTACTTTTAATGCGGAACATCCGAGAAAAACAGTAGTCTATAGTGTATCACATGCAAGAATTTTGTTTAATCTAAAACACCCTGTAACGTTCAACTTATTCGTCTCTTCAAAAAGGGTCAAGTAACGTGTTGATTACCATTCGAAAATGTACGTAAAACAAAGTTAAAACAAAGTGTAAAAGAGTTAATTTGGGGCACTGTACTCTGTTGAAAATCAGGTAGCCCAATGATATAAGGCGATTACTAGTTTAGAACTTGGTCACAAAACGTTGGTGAAAGGTTTCTGTATGAAAAACCTTCAAGCAATAAAGATAGTTTGTTTCCGAATCACAAATTGAACTTCTCAGTGGAACTGTTGCATCATTAGATGAGAATCTGGAGGCAGATTTTGGATTAGTCGTATGTAAGGAGTACCTGTTTGCGCTGAAATTTTGGATTTTTCAATAATAAAGCTTAAGGAAATTCAAGTAGACACTTACAAATACTCGAAAGTTTTAAGAGATGAAGATTCTCTTCAAACTGTACGGAACTCTTATTCCGCTGACGAACAGGGTGTAAAACACAGATTAAGCAGAAATTTAAGATACCTCACCATATAGTTAATCTCTTATTTTGAGCAGTGGACTAACAACACTTTTGGCAGGGCAACACGCATCCACCATGCTCTATCGATATTTAGTGACCAACTTAGTTATTGATATTACATTGAATCGTAGTTTGCAATCACCAATATCATCACATTCGGCTGGCTCCATGACTGTCCAAAATCTCTCATTTCGAATTCACATGATCACCTCTACTCTATCCTTCCACCCAAACACAACGCATTGCCTGCTATTCAAGTTTTAATTCAGAGTCTACCCATTGTGTGATGTGACCTCAATGTCTGCTTGGCATACAATTGATCCTAATGTCTAACTTTCGGTAAACTGCTTCACATTAAGTTTGTAGAAAAGTGCTTTGGAGCCAAAAGTGGACAAATTGTTGATGAAACCTGATGACACTTATAATTTGTCATAATGCTTTCCACCTAACCTATGTTTTATAAGAGTTAAATGATGGTCATCTTTCAGCTAAATTCACTCTAGAACTAAAAACTGAATCGAATATTTGATTTCTGACTGTACTAGTGACAAGAGAGGCATCACAGGATTTTGAAGACGTTGATTTACAAGAACGTTTTCGGAATGACCATAACGCATTTGTTTATTCGGATACTCATGATTTATAAAACAACTGTAACTTCTCTTTTGCGTCGGAAGAATCTACGTAACTGGCTGTTTAGAGGAAGGGTTCACCCTTCTCAAAATGATCCATCCCCTAAGTGGATACCTGACACGGTTCGCGGGGGAAAACATCAAAATGCAGACAAACAGAAAAGAATGCAGTCCAGTGCTGAAGTAAGTATTACACATGCCACTGAATTTTAGAGGAAAAAAGACATCAGACATCCCAAAAGGGAGAATCACTAGTCTCCTACAGAAGACCACTTATTCAGCCACCTACTGCCTCTAATTAATTCGGAGGATAAACTACCACACATGACTGCTTAAATGTCCACTTATCAGTGCAGCTGCTTCGGTGGAGCTAGTCACCTAGGTCGTTCCATGTGCCACATTTCAGAATGTCTAAGAGAACAAAACTCAGCGTGCCTACAAAAAGCCGATACTGGTTCATTCAGAGGAGCCATAACCTAATACCATTTCAGCATCTAGGCTGACTCAACACTCAGTCACTTAAACAATGAACAGAAAACAACCAGAGGCGGTGTGTTGTGAACTTTCTGTACAGAAGAAGCCTTCAAAATATGCATCGAGAAGTCGGAGCTGTTTGTTCATAATAGGCGTTTTCAACCTCTGTATCTACTATAGATATGAGCTTATTTAGTTTTATTTTCATTCGTTCCCTTCATTTTCGTAATCTGTAGTTATAAAATATAATTTCAGTCCTCTTATTTGCATACTTTTATTAGATGTGTATTCAGTAGGAAGGAATTTACATATAACGCAGTCATATTTGTATTCTGCTTTCTGTGCCCCATGTTATTGACACCTATCTTTCGTCTCATTTGAGAATGTTCATATCAAGTTGAAAAATGCTATCTTGTCTAGATCTAACCTTCGTCACTTTACCGAATTAAACAAGAACTGTAATCATGCTAACTTATTTATAAAAATTACGATTGCACAGGTTTAAGAATGAAATCACTGGACAGACACCTATGCTGAATTTCTTGTTTTCATCCCAATGTTCCGCTAGATATTTTTCATGATATGAGAAGTAGATATTATCATCCCCATCTTTGAAAAAAGACTATTGTGTTCAAAGTGAATGCGTCATTCATTATAATATTCATAAGCATAAATTAACATCACAATTGGAATATATTCCCCCCTTCATATAAATACATGCCACCCTCTTCAGCTGGATCCGCGACTGACCAAACTAATCTTTCTCTCCCTACATGATCTCCTCCCTGTCACCCTAGGACGACCTATTAGTCACTTCCTATTTGAATTCCACTCGAGCAATGGCATGCATTGTGCGCGATGTCAATGTATGCTTGATCCATCTCCACTTTCTCCTGCATATTTATTAAGCTATCGGCTCTTGCCTGTTGGTGTGTTCCCATAGATTCCTGTTGCTTATTCTTTCTGGCAATTTTATCTTCAGTATGCAGCCAGCGAGGACAGGTGTCGATAAAAGCCTGCCATCTGTTGGAAATTCGTTTCGTTACACGCTGGTCAGGTTTTTGATCCGTCTAGAAGAACTGACTTGACATTGGTTTTGAAAATCCGAATCTTATTTCTTATGCTGAATGCAAAAGATTTCCAGACTGGTTTCAATTTGATGAAGGCGCATCTTGCTTTTCCAATTCTGTCTTTGTCACCTTCATTCGTTCCGCTGGCCTATGGTTGAAATGATGCTTCCCAGATGAGTGAAGGAGGCAATCAATGTTAAATCTCTCCTGTTGATGATGATTGGTACTGGTTGTTGTTGTTACGGTTCGTTGGTTATCTTCATCACCTCCTTCTTCTCTGTGTTCACCTGCAGTCCTGTTTTCGCTGCCTCTTCAACTCTAGGTTTAGGATAGCAGTGAAGATATTCAAAATCGCATAACACAGGAACACTAATCAGTTAGCAACTTAAGTAAAACTGAGTGGGCACTTGATTGATCTAACTTAATTGACAGAATGTAGCAAAGACTGACTCACACTGAGAGAACGCCAACCTGAGGACCCCATCCATGCAGCCACCACCTATCCATCTGACTCAAACAAGCTGTCAGAGTCTTCACAGACTGATTCCAGGTTTTGGTTTAACCACCTCTAACTCCATTCTACCCTTTCACTATATCGGTTAACACTGCTCATCGAGGAAGGCCTTGGTTTTGCATGCACAAACTGTGCTCTTCCTATCTCATTCTGTGCAGCTTCATATTTCATCGACTGAACTTCCACCCATACCTAAAACTCCACTACCAATCTCAAAAATACTCCACGTGTTAAGACAGATAAGCTCCATTCCCAGTTCAGTGACTGTACAAGCTTCTTTTGTATACAAGACTGAGGATGTGAAATGTGGATTGTCATAAACTCTGCGGTTCGACGAGGTTTGCTTCCTACACTGTCAGGAGGATCTCCGTGTTCTTAGCAGACGACACTATGAGTTGGTTTGCGGGTTCGCTTGGTGTCCAACATAGAAAAGAATTTCCAGAGTGGAGCTGTGATGGAAATAATTACCTCCTCTGTAAAACAACCAGGGTAAATTTCGGACGGTTTGTCTGTTTAAAGGACACTGGCTCTGGTCAAATTACCAAGCTTCATGGGAGTGAGTGACTTGATGAATACACATTGACGCAGCAAGTTGTTCTAGCATAATTTCGGGACTAATTTAAATGACTGGAATTGTAGGGAAAGGTAGTTGAAGCGTAACTGAGAATTTGAATATTTTCGTCAATGATGAGAACGAAACTCTATTGATGAGTCTACGCTAAAGAAAGGATTTAGATGTAGACGATTATGGGACAGAAAGTGTGTGGAGTTTAGGTGTTGTAGGTTTCATGTAGCGATCCTCAGTAAGAAGCATTTTCGGAGCACTCTGCTGCTCTTATGTAGTTTCAAGGTAGAAAATTTTCAAGATTCTGAGACTCTTCAAGCTAATCGGGTTCCGTCTTATATGAAGATGTAATAAGTTGTCCATTATTTGTCCGCTTTCCATGGAATGACTCCTTTGAATGTTCCATTATCAGCTCCTAAGAACCGAGTCTTTTTCAAAACACTTTTGGATCAGACTTCTTTTGTGTGACTGGGACAGTAGAGTGACAGCTGCTGAAAGAATCTAGAATATCTTCTAAGCTGTCTTCGATTTTGGAGATAGTGAGAAAATAATCCACATATCTCAGGTAAAATGCTGAATCGCTAATCATTTTGATTGGATTCTTTTTTCAGTTTTCGACCTCAAATCGTCTGTAAGCACAAGGAATAATGATATATATTTAGCTATGTCATCATTTTGTACGTATATTACATTACTGAAAGAGAAGTGAACATTCAGTATGCATTTCAATAAAAGTTCTTTTAATCAGTGTGCACGTTTATTAGCGGACTTATATCATGGACTCAATATGTTCGCATATGCAGCATAGCCTGTCAGTTAATGGAGCGTTAGTAAATATCGAATGCATAATTTGATTGAAACAGCTGTCGTTTTCGGTGTAATTAAAACACGACCTAGTTCAGCAATGGAAGTTTTTTTCATAATTTCACTTCAAAGCTGCACAATTACAGTGCTTGAAAACGTGTGTGAATTTTCTTTAGGGTTAATTGTTCCTGTCAATAGGTAACAAAACATACGAATTTACAAATCAACCAAAATAATAAATCATGTAATCTAAAGACAATAAGTGATGAGCACTGTTTGGAAATGATTAGCACTAAAGCTCCAAAGTTAAAACAGTTACAAGCGTTTGTAAACAAGAACACTGTCTTCAGGTGTGGGAACTTCAAAATATTCATACAGCAAATTTTAATGTGTGAAGTTTGAAAGGAAGAAATAAGATGAAAACGAAAACTAAATGAATATGCACCACACTCCAGCTTTTTCTAAAAGTAGCAAAAGTAACTGCAAAGGCAACTATAACAAAAGCAACTAGATAAACAGCCTCCGTGCACGTACTTCAAGTCGTTCCTTGCGTATAGCAGGAGCATCTACTGTGCACGAAAGATGTAGCCCTGAAATTTCTGAATGACTTGGCCTTCCATAACTTTGAAAGATGATTTTATGAAACAACTTGTGAGAACCTGGTGCTCAAGAATTAAAGTGATGCGTTGTCTAGTATTTTCTTCCAGGATTTTTTTTGCTCTCGTCTAGATAGAGTTTTATTGGTGTGACATATGTAGTCAGCTGTACAAGAGGAAAGGAAATCATACTGACTCTGATCCTTCACAACACTATTTTACTTTGCAGCTTTGAAGTGCGGTCACGAAAAGAACTAAAGTGCTCAAAGGAATTTTGGCGTGAGAGAGCAAGTTAGTGGAGACTTTGCCTTCTGATTTTTGACTACTTCCCAATTGATGAATTCTCTAATCTTTCTTATATGGATTGCTCATATCTTACACTTAGACAACATATAGTCTTATAGATTTCTGTTTGCAAATTGGTCACTAGGCGAATACGAATGCATTTTTGAGATTATAAATCTGAGTAATTTTGTTTGCAGAAGATGTTCTATTGCTATTTCAGTAGCACTGCACAATTGCTTTTACACTTTTTATTAATAGGCAAAACTATTTGACTCAAATTCAGATGTCTTCGATAACGTTCAGCTGTTATTTCTAAGATTTAGGAATGAATAATTTCTTAATTAGTAACTCTAAACATGATCTGTGAATCCAGAAATTAACCTCTTTGTGATGTTACTAACGCATCGACAAGTTATTCGATAATATATAAGCGAAAGATAATATTCGTGTCATCCAAACCCGTTCCTGATATTCTTCCATCGGTTTTATACAGCAATACTTGCATTAACATGCACAGTGTAGAGCTGTATATAGTTGGTAATATTATTATGGTAAATTCATCAACTGAAACCCTATAGGTAATATTTCCTCACCTACAACTATGTGTTTTATTCTGCAGTGTTAAGTACTTTATAAAGTAATTTCTTATGAAATAAATTTTTGAATGAGAGTATTCAAAATGTCACCTAGTGAGATAATGGCTTCAGTTAAGTAAATGAAACCAAGGGAGTTTCACTCAAGAGGTTTTGTGTCATACTCATAAGTGAGTGTGCGAGTGATGTCCACTTGAGTAGTGCTTTTATTAGACAACAATAGTCTTTAAATTGAACAACTGTGAATCTCAATTAACGAAGAGTGCTTATGACGAAAACAACAAAACATCGAAAAGAAAGCACGTGCTAGTAGAAAAGGTATAAATAGAGGCTGTGGTTTGCACAGAAAACTCAAGGATACTATTTCACATCACAATGCAAGCTTTCTATGTAGTCTTTGTGTTTTTCTTCATCAGCAAAGCAGGTAAGTCTTGGTTGTCAACGGGTAGACATCTTTGTGTTGAAATTAAAGGGGCGAGAAGCGCATTAATTATACTGTGATGCATCTTCTTTCTGAATAGTTGTCATTCATGCAGTGATACAAAATCTGTTGCAGTGTATTTTGTTCTTTAACCGGTTTGTTTTACCAGTGTGCGAATGGAGATTCTCAATTCGTTGAACCTTGAGAAGTCGAAAATAGATTATTGAAAATCTGAGGTCCTTGGAAAATCTAACGGTTCCCACCCATCTATGCTTTGCACTTTGAAAGTAGAGTCAAATTCAGCATTTTACTTCTTAGATGTGACGCTAGACAAAGTAGAGGGTGGTCCGTCTGAAGAATCGATTTACTGATAGCCAACGTTTTCAAGACTTGAGCATTTGGGTACGGCCAGGCAGGAAGACATATCTTATCCGTTCTCTATGCTTCAGAATTCGAAATGCATTAAACCTTCCTTTTGCGCAGATTACATATATTTAGTGATTACCAGCCGAAATACGATTTGACAATGCGTCAAGGACAAACTACCACTCGCGTCCACATTTTTGTGCATATACACATTCACATGCTCGTATAGAACTGATTACATTGGACGTTGTGAGCGTGTTCTCCCTAAACGCGTATCTGAACACTATCAGGTTTGGTTGATGAAGGGTGAGCACAGGACGACAACGTTTTCAATTTGTGAGCATTTTCTGCGGTCAAATCATTCAGCCTCACGTGAATTAAAGTTATCTACAAGTAATATAACTTGTTAAATCCTTTTTGTGAAAGCCTCCTTCATAATCGACTTTTCAGGGTGTTCGAAAATCGACAGCAGTACACTGAATCACAATTTCCTTCCTGAATTATCTTGACTTCACTCTGTATGTAGATGTTATGATTTTTCATCATTTTGTCAACATTAAGAGAAAAGCAGATGAGGTGAACTTGCCTTCACATACACCAGACTGAGTTTCACCTTCCGCTGCTGGAAATCAGCGGCATATATATGTCCATCGTTCATTTTTCGGCCTAACAATTTATGAGTGAGGAATTTTATTTCGTTAAACTTTGAAACATCGCAAATTTTTACAAGAAATATCGCACAATTTAGTGCGTACATTATGTTACCTCTCATAATCCATCTCTGATACAGGTCGAAATTCGATGGCGGCACACCAAAATAACATTTTTTCCATTTTGAGTCTTCGTAACACACTGTACAACTGGATTCAGTAATTCACTACAGAATGACTAAAAATGTTGCTCCAGGAAGATGAAAAGTTTCCCCTCCTTGTCAAGAGAAAATTTCATTTCTCAAACAATGATCAGCATTTTGTTCTCTGCACGATCACCCTCATATACCCCGGTAAACATCGGACACATGAGCCTAATAGGTGAACAGATAATGTAAAACGTTTTACGGTTTCGTACACAATCGTGTCACAGTGGTTCACTACATTACGTACCCACACGAAACGTTAAAGCTTTAGCAAATTATTCTAATTTGATTAAGACGGATTAGCTGTTACTGTTTGGCAGTGCCCAATGATTTCATACTGTGTTAATTTCTGCATCGATTTCGATTAGTTTTGATAGGTTCTAGGAATTACATTTTCCTTTGATTGTTTTATCCCAAAGAATGTTGGCATAATAGTAAGTCACCAGTCAAATGATTTCTTGATCATTTCTTATTAATACATTTAGTTTCCTGTATTTTATCCACAGTGAATAATGACGCTAAGATACTGTTGGTATGATACATAGCGATTCGTTCGAGAACTTGTTGTTCAATATGACTCAGTGATGCAATATCACTGAGTATGATCAGTTCAAGTTAAATTTATACAGGCAATTTTCGTTGCGAACTCATTTCATCCACAGAACGCCTCTATAATTTCTCCGTCAAGCATGTCGTTATCTAGGAACCCTTTCACCTCGACCGATCCTTAAATAATCTCATAAGTATATATATGTGAATTTCTTCAAATTATTCATTCGGATTTTCATGAAGCGGATGCATACAATCATTTACTTGAGTCTCACCAGTCAGGCTGAAGTTGAATCAATGAGCTCCAGAAGCAGAAAGGCAATCAGTGTCATAATGGTTTTAATTCGTAACTAATTATTGTTCATTTCCAGTAACACAGGTAAAATCCTGGATTGACTCATGTTCCACCCAGATTATCTAAACTATTATCCTGAGTGTTTGAAAGTATCCAAAATGTTTAGGTAACAAATAACACCTCCGATAAATTAAAAAACTGACAAAAAGTTTACAGTCCAGTGTATTAGTGCTTTCCATGCTTCAAACTTTCGCTTTTTCGAGCAGAAAGCATTTTAAAATATGCTCAAAATACAATGCAATACAAATATGATCATTCGCCCATTTCTTATTATGGTAATCACCTTTCAAACACCTAAAAGACAGCAAACTCAGTGAAAATAATTCTCACTTGATAGTCTTCATTTTTCTATAGAATTGAAAAGTAGACATTACTACTGTTAATCGCTTGGACTTCCGGATTCAATATTTTTACACATCATCGAAATATCAGTCTCAAAATTGAACCACGTGTACATAAGGTAATTTTTGAACAGATGAAATTTATTTTTACTATCAAATTTCCCTATAACAATTCACCATATCCTTTAAATATTTTCCACAGCTCCTCATATAAGTAAGTCAAGATTATATTCATGAACTGCGTATTTATAGGGACAATCAGAGGAAATCATGTGTTACTGACTGAAGTAGTATTTTTCTATTTAGCAGTCTGAAACTTGGTATAACATGTAAAATGAATGAATAATTTCAGATGATCTGTTCATGAATCACATTGGTTATTTTGTTGATGTGAACCTCAGAGAATGTTGCAACCACTTTAACTTGGTGTATTTTTTAATGGCAAGAGTAGCAAAACACTGGTAACTGTAATATTTCGCTATTTGATACATGATGAAATCTTTCTGGTATTCATCATTTTAATCTGCAGTGGATGTGGCTATTTTGTGGTCTTTCTATTCTCACTAATATCCAACCCAAATGCAAATCACACTGAAGCGTTTGCTTGTATGCCTTTTATATCCTGTTTGTATGGAAATTTCAAATAGTAGTCACAGTGGTTAGTCTTATTTAAGCACATCAATATTCTTACTATGTGCAAAAGGGTGAAGATTACATCCTTGGTCAAATTAAGTGTTCTCATGAATAACACTCAAAGTAGCTTTTAATGTAGGACAACTAATATTTTGACAACACGATATAAGAGAATAATCAACTATATTTATGTAACAATCAGTTTCTTACTAATTACCATGAAGTACACATATTATTACAGATTATTTATAAGTGCGTTTATTTTTGTTTAATTTGATAGAGGCTGCCCTCGACCAATTGCGTAAGTTGAGCATGACGAAATGTACAGAAAATTTGCTTATAATATGCAAACCAGATAAGCATTAAATGACCACTATTGAATTAGATAAAGGTCTGTAGAAATAGTCGTCTTCGTGTAAGGTCAATTTGAAGCGGAAGTGTAAACGATATCACTAAGTGGAAGTACAATTAATAAAGCCAAAATGTACATAATTCCAGTCCAAATAAATTTACTTTATTTCACGCCACATGAGCAGAGCAGGTAGCTGAATGAACACATTCGTCTCATTTCATTCTAACATTATGGATTGTTGATTAGTCAATATGCAATCGATAGCAGGGCTGTTATTGTTACATATTTTGACGAAACGTGACTGAACAAAAGCCTGTTTGGCAGTTTATTGTCTGAGACTGAATCGCTAAAGAAATCATCGTCCAAGTGGAATCAATACTACTGTTAGTTGTATACACACTCTGACGAAATTTGTACGACACTTTCCTACTAATCGGCTTAACAATTTCTTTTTCCAATGCACTGTATACAGTAAATACTTTAGCGCTAAACGGATTAGAACCAGCTCTCTTCACTGAAGAGTTTCATATTCTGTGAAATCACAAATGAGGCCTAACTGCTAACTAGGACATCAATTAAGTCAAATCCATATAATAAGGGTAATTCTTGTGACATAATCAAATTTACACGACATTCTCTTAATACCTAAGCTAAGAAATTTACTGTTCAATGAGAAATGCACAATATTTAATTCTGATTTCTGTTTTGTTTTCCTTTGTGAACAGAGGAAATAGTTTTAAACAATGGTAAGATTCAAATAAAACTGTAATATTTATGAAATGACAACTGAATTATTCATGAAAATCTTTGACACTGCACACTGTACAAGACTTCATTTGTGTTCAGCATGCACTTAGCTGTACTTTAGACATTTAATGTCCACAATATTACCTTAGAATGTTGGCTATTTCTTGCAGGTTCCAGAGAATTTGAAGCATTTTCATAAATAAATTGGTTCTCTTTTATTTGTCACTACAAGTAGTTTAAATAATTATCGTCTGATAATACGTGAGACTTTGTGCTGCCTGGGACTGTTTTGAGAATGGTGAATTTCTTAGCTCATAAAGACCATAAATATGGAATGATAGAACTTAGTACACACATACGCTGATGTAAATACACTTTGTTTAAAGAGGACTAGTAGCTTCAGAACTACATTTCTGTGAGTGTAAGGTAATGTGTAGAGAACTCAGTATCCATCAAGATGTCAGTGTTCGCACGCCGCGTTTCCTTGTTAGTGTACTTTTCTAGTGAAGAAACAAAACTAACTGAAGTGAGAGCTCATTACTCAATCAATCACTCAGGCATTGCTTTGCGTTACGAGTGGACATTTCAGGCTGTTAAGAAGCTATTGTGTGTGTTTTTGTTAACGGGTTGTGGTTCCTAGCCTCAATCCTAACCTTCCGTCTGTTTCAGGCTTACCATGAGACTTAAACCTAGGCAGGGAATCAGATTGCGCTAGCCATGTTAACCGTTGATGAGCATTCTGCCATTAATGAGTCATAGTCTGCTCTTGTTTGCATTTGTTAGTATAATTCAGAGTAGATGGATTGATTTGTGAATGAGTTCACATAGCGGAAAGATTTCATGACACTAATGTGATACCACTGTTATTGTCCAAAAGACGTTTTCTCTTCACAGCCTATTTTCCCAGAGAGAAAATAAGACAGGGACCACATCTCTTTGTCAACTGAAGAAATCGATCGGATTTTTAACAGTCTGTCAGTCTGAGTTCTCCTCATCGTAATTATGCAAGTCGAATTTCCTTCAACGGACTGTTTTTAAATACTCGACAAAATGAATCAAGATGGAAAATGATTTTAAATGAATAAGGAAATCAAAGAAAACGTTTCCCTGATGATTTACTATTAATATAAACAAAAATGTGCAATTTAATTGCTACAACTGAGATGTCGCATTATTGTCAAGTTGGATATGAAAATTCATCAAATGTTATGTCATATGATGCAAGAAAGTAGTGAGATGGTCACTTAGAGAACTAATTTCACTTTCATTGTTCCTCACTTTCATCTTTGATATATTATGAAACTAAAAAATATTCACTGGCTCATTCTTTGAGATATTTATGAGGACTGATGAATTCACCATCTAATTCATGAAAAAAAATAAAACATCAGTAAAATATTTGAAATTCATTTTGTTATACCATTTTTCATTCCACAGAGCATAACATCAGTTTATTAGGTAAGTTTCCAAAGTTAGCCTTATTTTTTGAGAACAACCATGCTCTAGTTCTTAATAAGATAAATAGATTCCTCAGTCAATTAAACAAACCCCCATATTTGTAAAGCATGTTTGTACATGTACAGCAAATGGTGAACCGTGGTTTGAATGAAGATATTAGTGTAGCATTGACAGAAAAGATTCAAATGGAAACTCATTTAGTGATACATTATTCAGGGGATTAAAAAGAATACAGCAGTTTTCTTCATGCCAATGGATTTTTCAAACGCATTTTAGAGTAAGATAAAAATGCAAGACAGCTGTAATTTATCTAATGCGGTGTCCGTTTCTTTCTATCCACGTTTTGCTTTACAATTTCTCATGTTACAATACCTGAATTCCTTCGAGGTATTTAGTTAGGAACTTATGGTACCTTCACTAATTTGACTTTTTATATGATATTTTTTTAGATGCATGCTGCAAAGCAAATGGTGAGTATAAAAAATCCTTTATAATTTTACGAGATATATGTGATGTATTATGCTCACTTCCAATTAGAAGAAATTGATATTGCTCAACGATTTTGTGTGCCTAATATCTGATTCACTTGGAGACATGATAACTGATAAATCAGTTGCGCGACCTACGCTGAAAAAATTGAGGGGAATATTTGTAGAGTATACAGCACATCGTAGATGACTAATCATACTGACATGTATACCCTCTGTCAGAAAAATGGTTAGTTAAATAAAGAGAAAACGCACAGTGATTCAGTAATAACTGAATGACGTTTCGAGCACAAATTACTACCCATAATCATATCAGTGTCCTCTGTTATCACACTGAACTTTCGTCGATGCATACCAGTGGAGACATGAGAGCTTCGAAGCGTCTTATGCATAGAGAATAATGGTGATCAGAAAAAAGGTGAGTCAGGCAACAGATATGACGATTATTGTAAGCCCATCATTTCAATTTGAAATTCATTCTATTATAAACCATAATGAGTTGTCAACATTTGTTTTGGTTTACTTGTAGCTCAACGTATTCGTGATAATGGTGAGTTCAGTAATTGTACGATGAGGAGTGGTGTCTTGAATATGAAGAAATAAATACTATTGGACATAAGTGTTACCACAGAGAAACACACGATCAAGATTTCAGCAAGCCATACGAGAGTGTTTAGCTTATTATCACAGGAAAGCCTCATCCAATCATCATGCTGGTTAACAAATCATGTTAATTCAAAGTCAATGATTATAGCATGCGTGCAAATATACCTTGCAACCATGTCAGAGTATATCTCAATGAGCTTGTGTGATTTCATGAAGAAAATATATATACATTGTGTAAGAAGTTATTGTCACTTTCTGAGTGATATATAGGCATCATTTAACTGTGGAACAGGCTCCTGTTTCAGTCAGCAGATTTTAATCACGAGCAGAGTGAATAGAACTTGAATAATCTTTCCTTTTACACATTGTTTAGATAAAACTATCTTGGAATGAATACACATAATGATCATTATGTAAATCATTTTATCCGTATAATTATTTGTTTTTTTAAAAAAGCGGCATCAATTAATGAACTTTGTAAGTTGTCACAAGTGTGCCATTTTATAAACATTTTGAATTGATGGTTTTCAATACAGTTATCCAAACAGGAATTTACGTTTAATTCTACTCCAAAGTGTTGATAATTAACGCAGCATTTAGTGTGATGAAGTAATCGTGACAATGTTGACTTGAGCATAAATATGCCGGTTCAGTAAGTAGTGAATAGACTGGTAGGCAGTTGCACAATTTAATGCATAATCAAAATAGTTTGATGTACCAGTGTGGAGGAAACCGTTGAAAAATGAAATGATGCGTATACAAATTTGTTTCAAGAACACAAATAAAGGAATAGTTTTGAGGTCACTATTACTGTTTATTGTATTCAGTAAAATACAAGTTCAATGTAAATAACGGTATTTTCAGTCTTGTGTGTACATTACTGTCATTTGACAACCAATGACTTCCATTGAGTACTCTAAGCTAATTGCATCAACTGTATTTCACTTATATGGGAGTAAAGCAGAAATCAAAGCAGATGTAGAAGTGGCTTAGTAGTTGTAAAAAAGATGAAACAAATACAGATAAATTATTTAATTGTGCCCATCAACCTCGAATATCTGCACATTTTACAATACTGGAAGTTCCCCTGAACATGAAAGCATTGATGGCCAGAGATTGATATTCATTTTGTTGTTAATTAACGATAGAATTCTTCCTTCGAGAAAGGTTCAGTAGTTGTATGTGAGTAGGGTACTTGATATTTGATGTTAGGTGGCTGAAGGCATTCATTGGGGAGCCTTGAAAGTAGGTTGTGTGCCTGTTGACACTCATCAGCTAGACATATCCGCAGTCTTGTAAACAGTTGTGTCACCTCTGGGATCGAAAACTGGCTGCTCAGGGGCTGCAGTCAGTGACATCTTCACTGAGATATTCGGGCCTGCGACTGATCCCCTGTAGGACTTTAATGATTACTTTCAGTGGACTCTAATTACTATTCAGAGTCATGTGCCTTGTCCTTCACTAGCAAGCAACCTTACATGGTGGCCACGTTAGAAACTCCACTGGCAGAATTCATTTTGAACTATGACTGGGGGGGGTCAGATGCATGGCACTAAATGCTACCGAGTTTCTCATCAAAATCTGTGCACTTAGGATTTAATCTTCGGTGAAACCATTTAACTAGAAACACTAATTACGACTGCACTTCAATTCATAATAAGACTATTATCCAATGAATATATATGACAGATTTATGATAAGAAAATAGGTTCAACGTTTTGTAAAATATTCGATTATCATTGTGAATGTTTTCCATTCTATTTTTTTTTGAAAAGTTGACCGGCTTAACAGAATTCGTAAGTGGCTGTGCATAATGGGACATCGTGTAATGATTTGCGAAATTGTCTTTATCGTAACGTAAATGAGAATATACGTATTTGTGTGGAAATGAAACAGTTATTGTAGCTCTTATTATGAGAAACATACAAAATTTTCAATTTTCTATATATATATATATATCCAGAGTGAAATATTAATAAACTCATATTAGTTTCTGCATCATTGTCAGCGATGTGAAGCCGTTTCAAATAAGTTTAGAGATATTTTGAACAAACATGCTGAACTCATGCACTGTAGAAACCAATCGTCCTTGCTAACATCTACATAATAATTTCGTATTTGTCGTTATTTCAGTCGTTTGTGATTGCTATTCAGAAGTCGTTACATTCAGTTAACCTCATTTCTTCAAAGAATGCATAGTGATGAGCTTCACAATGAAGTAGAGTGTTTCAGGTTGAGTGAACCATCAGAAATAAAAAGTACAGCTGTTGTGATAAAACCAGATGACTAGATGGAGAACACATGTCGAAGTATTCAGCAGAAAAGGAGTATTTTTGATTACACAGTCTCACAATACTTTGAAACAGCCGGGAAGATTATATTTGAAGGTTTGAATGCACTTTGAATATCTCGAATGCTGCCATTTTAAAACTTAAAAATAGCCAACTACGTGTGAGAAGTAAGCCTGATTTCATGACAGAGCAGTGCAGTTTAATTTCAATGAATAGGATTTCAATAATAATATCATCACTGTTTCTGAAAACAGAATTAGAATCACCAGGTTATGGTAAGTCCATTTCAATTCAGAAATTTCAACACTATTTTGAGTACTCGTAAGACAATAACAAGAAACACCGTGATATGATAGTGAAGTCATTTTGATGCCTGTGCTCCTTCATGTGTACCAAATTCATATTAGTATTCATTTACTTGGTCATATATCTTTATCAAAAGTGAACTATTCCAATTTAGGGAACCTCATGAGATACATTTTTTGGGAATCACTGAAATAATAATGACAAGCGTCCTGAGGATATTTTGGATTACATATATATGTACATATATTTACATGGAACGAATACAGTGGTAATATGAAAATCTATATTGCTTTGTTTTGTTGGATGTATCAGTGTATATGATTAGAACAAATAAACTGTGTTGAACCCTCAAATCTGGTAGGTAGTATTGTTACAGAATGAGACATAAATGATCAAGCAACATATAACCTTATTAGGCAGTCTTTTCCGAAGAAAAACAAATGAACATTTAAGTTTTGAATGGTACGATGAAAAAGTCAGGTCAAGAGAGAAAAGCAAATAAAACTGATGAAGACGAGATGAATTGGCAAACGTAACAAAATAACTGAACACGTCTAATGAATTAACACAATATTGACTGGTTCAGAAGTGAACAGAAAAAAAGAGTAGCACAAACTTGGGAGCTCAAAGGCAATAATGACGACGAGTCTTGCTGGATACTTTGTAAGTTTTCTCCTAAAAGATATCAGTCAGTGCATTCAACTTTGTGAAGCACAAGAACCAAATGTAGCAACCCATCCAAGGCTAAATATTTTCATACAGTAAAACATGACTGCAGTAATTATGTTAGATGAATATGTAATCTCATGCATATGTTTCATTCAGAAGGTCCAGGTAAGCTGACAGTAAATGCACTTCTACATTTTCCCTGTATAACCTTTCACTTATTATTCGGTGGAAGCATATCCCCTCAACACAGCACTTATACACAATTTGATGGTTATTTAGTGCAAATCGAATTGTTACTTCACATGTGATGATGAAATACACAACAGTCTGTTTCGCTTCTTTGTCATTGCTGAGCTGCTTATGTTTGAGAAGCACTAGCGAATTAAAAAGAATCTGTAAAGTTCTACTGAAACACTATCCGTACAGCCTTTTGCATGGTATTTGATAGCCTCAGTATTATTTACTGAATGACGTTTCGAACAAAATTTATTGTTCATCATATATATATATATATATCATATCACAATTGATGAGATTATGAACAATAAATTTTGTTCGAAACGTCATCCAGTAAATAATACTGTTTCACTGTGTGATGCATCTAATAAACAAACTAATATGGAATTACTTACTACCACAGTGCCCACGTTTTACACAAATAACAATATGACTTATGGTCTTCCTGTACGAAGCCGCATTGCAAGTTTATTTCTCCCATTAACATTTATAAAATTCGACTACATCTCATTTCTTTTGAAGTCGCTCCACCCAGCACCAATGCAGGTAATTTCAAAATGTCATTTCTAATTTGCAAGAAGCATTCGGCTTTAAACTGATGTCATTTATTTGCATAAAATCTAGTTGGTTACCAAAAACCAAAAAGAGACGTATCTCAGATCTATGTGTAAATATACACGTTTTCATCTACTTCAGCCACTTATGTGTAGCATTACGATATGAAGATCATCGAATTTTCTTGTGAAAGTGAATCACAAGATGATAACTTCGGATCAGAACATGATTCTGAGGCGGGTAGAATCATGGGGATTCAGTGAGAATGTTCGACTACGATATGCCTTACGATAATCAGCTCACATTTTCTGAGACGACGACTGATATATTTTGCATAATATGCAAAAGTCAGTTCCATCACAAACATGTTTCTTCGTTGCTTACGTAAGTAGTTCAAACTTATCCCATTCCCCCTTTTAAACAATTTCTGAAACAGATCATGAAGTTCACACTGCAGAAGAAGAGGAAGAAGGTAATTATGAATTGTTCTTCTTCAATAACACAGTGAACACCATCATCAACAAAATATTCTTGTCTTTACATGCATTTATTTCCCTGAAGAATAATGAACACAGAAACCTCAAGTGTCGTCTCAACACTATCTATGAAGTATATATACATATAAACATATATGTATATATATAGACGACTCGACACGAATATCTTTTCCATAACACCTCAGTATTATACTGTAACGACAGAAGACAAAGGTCAAGTAACAGATCGTTTATTGAGAAAATCAACAGATATTATGTAGATTTTTATGTATATTATTATAGGTTATTGTGAGCAGAGAAACATCGTCTTCTGATTAGTCGTTGTCTCACTGGAAGTTATTCTGTAATATCTTTGTGGCAATTTCTTTGAAGATCAGACCATATATCTGCGAATGGTATCCGCCCACACAAAGTCTTTTTCTTGTTTTTCTCATGACCAAGATTTAGGAAATAAAGATTGACTTAAATTGCTGTCTACTAATTTTCGCTAGCAGACAGCTCTCACCACAGTACCATGGACTCGAGTATATGATTGCAAAGTGAGAGTTTCCTGGCTCACTAGTGAGACGTGTGACCGATATGCAGGAGATACCTAGTGTATATTCCCAAGACTCTGTGTTGTAGGCTTACAGTCAACTGTTCACTGATAATCTCACAATAAATCTGACATAGTCACACTCGACGTTTACACCAGTCAAGCGGCAGCACAAAGTATACACAGAACACTTAGTCAGTCACATTATGATTCGTCTATTCAAATCATTTCAGTCGGACATCCAGTGAACCTTTGTCTAGTAAAAGTCTGAAATTCCTATGGAATGAAATCTGCAGGCTTATTATTCGACCACTCGTTATACGGATATAACATCCATCTAACTCTGACTGAAACATGTTGAATGTCGTTTTAGAAAGTGGAATACCTCTCCTTCTACATCTCTGACTACAAATTCGTCGGAAGAACGACTGAAAGTCAGGAGAACCTATGGATGTGAATAAAATAACTCACTCGTCTAGATTCACAAGCGAACATGAATACAATTAACACTTACAAGACGGAGGGAATTCGATGACTGTGAACATCAAATATATTCGATAAATCAGTGAGAACATTCAATGCAGTTTTTCATCTGAACGAATGCTTATGTCCACACGCATGCCTCTACTTCAGAATTTCTTCACATCTACATGTGCTTCAACAATTTCCACACTTGGCACCCCACTCGATTGATAGTGAAAAGCTAAACTTCTGACATACTGTTTATAAGCAAATGGAGACTAATTCATTACAGAACAAATTGTTATAATAACTGTAAAATTGTTGTGCATGACATTGAATTGACTTCGTTGTCATCGTCATCATTTGGCTGCAGATATACAAATTGTAATATTTTTCCTGGATCAAATGAGCTAGCACAATGACACTTGTGAGGTTAGATGAGCAAACATGAACAGAATATGCAGCTGAATACTTCCATTGAAAGCAACACAATCAGAGAGTCACTAAATATGTAATCTTTTTAGAATTTGTTTATTTCAAAAGCACCATGAAGATAAATCCTACATGTATTTCTGTTTTTCACCAGACAGCGAAAATAGATCCACCACGCATATAAGTTTCAAATGAAATGTTCACTGTTACTGAGATGTACAATATATAATTTCAATGTGTAAAGCACCATAAGACAGTGTATTTGTCACACTGCTCAATGCAAACAAGTGTGGAATTATGAGGATAGTGTAGCGAGTTGAGTTTCGTATGTCCTCTTAAATCTCTATCGATCAGTGTACTCCAAATATTCACTCTTGTTGCAAATTATACAACAGTCAGTTTAATTTCAAATCAGTTCCTTACATTGACAACCTCTTCTTCAATATATTTGCATTCAGTTCTTCTTCAAACAGATCGACCAAGCGTGGATGAAGGTAATTTCCAAATGTTCATTCTTAGTAAATTAAAACGTAGCCTTCCATTGAATTATTTCATTGTTCCCTCCACACTTCAGTTCTAATAAAAATATCAAAACAAAAAGCCTCCATATGAAAGTCTGGGCGAACGAAGCTTCCACCAGCAAGACGATGAGAACATGTGATGTATGTATCAGCAGTACGCACAACCAGACATGAATAAACAATGTGACGTGATACTGTAATCCCGATGACCTTGAGATTACAATTCAGGCTAGAAAATATGTATGATACATTGAAGTCTATCAGTCTGCTAGTAAGAGCAAGGCATATATCGTTGCAGTTATATACGCGTACCATCCAGACGTCTCAGAAAAGGCATATTCTAAGTGGCTTAGTTGCGGAAAGATGGTGGTGCTGACGAGGATGAGTCTGTGACAGTAGGACTGCCAAAATTTGTCCTATTCTATTCGTTTAGTTTTGTGCTTGGTAAAATCGATCACTGTATTTGTACAGTAAAAGTATAATAGGGATTAACAAACAACAAAGACGAACCGTGCAGCGAAGAAATACACTTTCCATCTATTTCATTCGCAATCTGTATAATCACATATATGTATAATTTGGAGAAGATATCACTGAAAAGACCAACTCTTCTGTGAACTCATCTAACGTTTTGAACTTTCATAAGATTGTTTATGTCACACTCATCTAATACAACGTCAAAATTGAGGCAATATACCTACATTCGGCGCAGTATCACTCCAGATTTCATTCTGAACAAAATATACCACAACGTGTTTGTCTCGTTAGAGCATCTCTCAGTACCTAGTTGTGTTTGTATTTCTTCAACTTTCATACTCATCATTTTATGCACCCAACTGTGGCA